>CM055426.1:13461344-13786606 GCA_029228465.1 Salix viminalis
GAAAAAATATTTTTAAAGTGATTTATAGGGTAATATAAAAAACTATCTTTCTTTAGCATTATGTTTTAAAAATATTTGGTATTTTTTTATTTTCAATTATTTTTTTATTTTCTTTTGATATCATTTTCATATGTTAATGTTAAAAATAGTTTTTTATAAAAAAAATAATTTTAAACAAAAATAACTTTAAAAAACAACCTCAATTACATTTATAATAAATAAATAAATAATAATAATAATAATAATAATAAAATACGAGCAGAAAAGTAAACCCATGCTTCAATTTGTTGTTTTGTTTTTTTCTTTTAATAGCAGGACAAAAATTTCCGTCTTCTCCAATCTCTATAAAATATACCTTAATGGAAACAAAGTTCTTGACTCAGTTAGATTTCTCAAAACTGGGGAAAAGCAAACACCATTTTAATCTCTTCCAAAAACAAACTAGAAATGGACCAGCACCACCTTTTCACTAAAGTGCTCTCTCCGACTTGACACCACCCATAGACTGACAGTTCCGATGGCCAATCTTGAAGACTTCGAGTTCCCGGCGGGACAGCACGCGATAAACATTGAGGCTACAGACACTATTGAGCAGCAGTGGACCTTCAAGCTGTCCATTCGCCGGAATAATAATCCAAACCCAAAACCAGTATTTACCGGCCAGTGGATTCCATTTGTGAGAGAAAGAGGTCTGAGGGCGGGGGATAGGATTGTTTTCTCCAGGCAACAAGCTGAAGGTGATGGCGTGCAGTACAGAATCAGGGCCGAGAGAAAAATATTCAATATTTGGGTTAATGTTCGGTGATGATTGGCTTCTCTATCCTTCACTCTTAATTAGTCAACTCTAATTACCTGAGCTCTCTTAAAGATCCGTTCCAGTTTCCATGTTGAGGTAAAGTGTTTGTGATTTTTACTTTGTTATCTTTTTTCTGTATGGTTTGTACTCCTGAAAAATGAAATCTGTAATCGTGAGTGTTTAGTGTTTGAAGTATGTATGGTTTGTAATAATAAAAAATACAATATGTAATTGCGAGTATTTAGTGTTTGAAGTATGTATGGTTTCCTTCCCTACAGCCTAGACATTTCCCTCTCCTTCTCCCCCGTACCAGCCGCCGGTTACATTCCAGTAGCCTCCCCCCACCCCCCCACTTCTCCTCCCCCCGTCGGACCACACTCCCTTCACCGTCATCGCCGGTCAACTGACCAACCAAAGCTTTACCTCTCCTTTCTTCTGCTCCATTTCTTAAACCCACTCCAGCCAACACCCCCAACTCCTCCCTCTCTTTCCCTTGAGAAACCCTCAACAATCAGCTCCCATTCAGCCCTCAACCCCCCGACATCACAACATACACACAAAGGCCAACCTTTCTCCTCCACCAACCCACCGTCGAACGCCGACCCACTGTGGATCCACTAGCAATAGATCTGCCAACGCCAGACCGACCATCGACAACAACGACAAACATAATTAAGAAAAAAAACAAAAGTAAAACAAAATCCGTTGAGAGAGAGGCAGATCGGGAGCGAAGAAAAAAGTTTAAAATCGACTGTTTTTTGAGGGTTTTTTGTTTTGTTTTGTGGGGTCATGTTGGGAGCTTCCACCGGCACAAGAAGAAAATGGAGAAGAAGCTGTCTCCGGCTCCGTTCTTTTTTTATGATCCACCGGAGACGACGCGCGAAACGCGCGACATTTGTATTCTTGACTTCGCAAAGCGAGCAAGGACCGGCCAGCTTTGGAACAGCAGAAGAAAAACAACCCTCTCAAAATAGAGCAGCATTGCAGTAGATCCAACTCCGAGTTTTTGAGAGATGCACTGTGCCTGGGTTCAGATTTGAGAAAAGGAAAGGGGATGCGTGGTTAACCACAGAAGGAGAGTCGGGTCTCGGATTCTTTCAGTAAGAAAGTTAATTAATTTAAACACTTTCATCAAACTCGTAAAATCGAGCTCGTTGATTTAATGACTTTGCCGACTCAACTTGTGATTTCAGTATTTTTTTTATTTTTAACATGATTTTATAAGGTATGAACATATGATTTTACAAATCAACTCATGAATTTTAACAAGTTATAATTTTCATTATTATTATTATTATTATTATTATTTTTATTTTTAAATATTTAGATGGGATGATAAAAAATAATATTGTTAGATAAGCTTTTAAATCATTTTTTTTTTCTTATTACGAGCGAAAATTGAATGTTGAAAGTGTACACCAATGGAGTTGATTAGCATGTCGCTGTTTGAAAAGCAAACCACTATTCGCTTAAGGAGCAGAAGTTGAGACAACTTCCAATCACTTGTTCGTATATAATATAAATTTCAAGGAATTAGTCTCATGGCCAAGAGGATACATTGATTTTCTTTGTTTTCTAGATTTAAATTATAAAAGCAAAAATAAAAGCATGATCATGCTCTCTTTTTTCAGATTTGTTCCAACACTACAAGCAAAAACAGCACCAGTATAATTTACAGTTGTTTAAAATTGTGTAGCTGTTATTTTTTTTAAAAAATATTTATTTGTAAATATACTAAAATAATATATTTTTTATGTATGGTTTGTACTCACGTAAAATACAATCTGTAATTCCGAGTATTTAGTGTTTAAAGTATGTATGGTTTCTCAAAGTTGATATTTTACTGTGTTTCTAAATATAAATTACTTTGAATTTCAACAATAAAATTATTATTTTATCTTTTAAATTAAAAAATTTAACTCTCTATTACTCAATCTTAGATATAAAAACAGATTGTTTTTCTGTCAGAAAATAGAAGATACAGACAAATCATTCAAGTGTTTATACAGTGTTCTGACTGTTACTGTCGAATTCAATTGATAAATAAGTTCTATATATATATATATATATATATATATATATATATATATATATATATATATATATATATATATATATATATATATCATCCCCTTCGAGTTTTAGTGTTGTTCTCTTATTCATGGGAACATTAGCGAGGTTTTATTGGGCTCATTCCATCATAGTTAGTTCAAACTAAGTTAGTGTTTTTTTTTCTTCAACACTGCATGTAATTAATATATTTTTAAATAAAATAGTTAAGGAAAAAAAGTAAGAAATGATAAGAAAATGGATGAAATTGAAAATACAAATAGATGATGATGATGATTGAATATATAGATTGAAAAACTTATGCACACATCTAATTAAATAAACCACGAATCATTGTGTAAATAAATGAAAAAAAAAGAAGTAATGCTAAATAAAACATAATTAGAAAAATTAATAGCCCAATATAGATCAAGATGTTTATTATCGCAACACAAGTCATTTACCAGGCTATGTTTAATTATTTTATTTATGAAAATTAATTTATAATAGTAAAATCTTCATATTTTGTTTACGTCAAGGAATATTAAATTATTATTATATGAAAGACTTATGAGGACGTGCTAGTTCTCAAAGCATTTAAGGCACCAACCACCTAATTATGGGTCCATGCATTCAAAATATTAAAAATAGATAACAAAACCTTTATTATTTTTAAAAGGGTTGTTAAAAAACCAAGATTCGTCTAAAATTTGGGTATATCAACTTATAAAGGCCTTCTCATTATAAAATCCAAATATGCATGCAATAATTTTATTATTTTTATTTTTTATGATAATTTTTTATTCTAAAATATGCTAAAATAATTTTTAATTTTTTTTAAAAGAGAAAAACCAACATTTTCTTTTTACAATTTTAAGATATGCCACAATAAGTTTTTCAGAATGACTTGGCCGTGTAAAAATAAAAAAGAGCATATTGAAATAATTTTTTGTATTTTTCACGCACGCCAATCTCTCGTCAATGGGATCAACAATCACGGCCCAGGAAACAGGAAAACAAGCCCAAGTTATATAAACAGAGCCCATATAACTAACAAACACAAGCCCAAACATGACGAACTCAAATGAAGCCCTAACATTATAGTCTCATACCGGCCCAGTCGAACAAGCAGAAGGAGCAAGATCTAGAAAAATTAGACTCCCCTCCACTGACCTCTACCAAAGAGTAAAAAGCTGCCACCTTTCGCTAAATTTTCGTCTTCCCGTAATGGTGTAAGCAGGGGTTCTCGTAATGTTATTAGCGGCCCGTTTAATCGGGTAAAGATAGGTTGATGTTATTTTTTAAAGTGTTTTTTGTTTAGAAATATATTAATATAATATTTTAAACTGAGTTAATAGAATAATAAAAAAAAACAAATATACATGGATGAACATATTTGAAATATTATTTCAAAATATTTTTTGTTTACAAAACAAAACTTATATGTATAGAATAAAACAGAAAAAAAAACAGTCTACAAAGATTAATTACACAACAAAAAAATTCAATAAAAAAGACTTACAAAACCTGTGCCCTAAATAATGAAATTAAAACAAATTGATTGAATAGAAATTGAAGGTAACAATAAAATCACCATCTTTTTTCACAAAACAAAACCCCCCGACATGAATTCTTGTTTTCGAAGAGGCTTGCCATGTCGCCGCACTCTTGCAGAGAGTGCGACACTCATGATAGAGAGCATGACGAGCAAATTTGCCCGCACGATGCGCTGGACTTTTTTATTTATGTTGAAAATTGATTGATTTTTTACGTGTTATATTTTGTTATTTTAATATTTAATTAGTAAAATTATAATTGATAAAAAATATTTTATGTTTATTATTAATGTTTGAAATTGTGATCTCCTTTAGCTATTCTATAAAATAATAGTCGTGGTGCCCGTAAGATGACTCGTACATCCCAGTAAAAAAAACATATAAGGGGGAACCACTCAGCCATAGCTATTTTTTTTTGTCATTTTTACTCTACAAATAAAAACAAAGAAGCCCTGTGCTTTGTCTATGCGTTAACAATAGCTAGCTACAGTAAACTTATTATACAAAAATTTATTATTGAAACTCCCCCTGGCCATTTGACCCCAAAACTCTTTATCTTCGTTATTGAAACCACCTTTGCTAGCTTTCCCCGCATGAGTATTGGCTTTCAAGGTCATATAGCAAAAATCCATCGCAGCACTCTTATAGGTAGCCCACTTGAAAATCTTGATGGATCACAACAAAAAAATGTTATATCCTAAAAAATACTGGATACAAATCCCAATAAAAACTAAGTTTTAAACTAAGTAACCCAGTAAAGTAAAGATTACCTAAAGATATAGATATAGTTATTAAAAAATAGAAACTTTTTTTTAAAAAAAAAAACTGTTTTTTTAACAAAAAAAATATTATATTATCTGGAAAGAAGGTGGTCAGATCAATAAAATGAAGAGTACCGGTAATTAAATGCACTAATCACGAAGGAACAGGGTTGAAAACAAATTTTGTTATAGAATCTACTATATTTGTGCACTAATCACGAAGGACCATAAAACATGCTACAAAGGAAAAAAAAACGAAATCACATTTTGGTGCCCGAGCGGTTCGAACTTGCGCGCGCCGGTGTTGGCAGCGCGCGGACAACCGCTCGGCCAAAGCTACTCATCTGTCAATTTTATCATAAAAAATACAAAAAGAATCCCTGTGTAAAAAAAAGAAAAAAAAAGAGCACAAACTCGAGCGAAGCAGGGAGACAAATATCCAGTCCACAGTGCACATGAATGTGCGTGAACAGTGCATTTCTGAGCTGTTTTAGCTCTTTAGGTAATGTTAGTTGAATGTTCAATCCATTAAGAATAAATGATTTAAAAATCACAGTTTGGACAATTAATACTTGTGCAAACTGTTTAAATGTTCAATCATTTAATAAAGTGTAGTGAGGTAATACGTTGATTTTGATGATTTAGGAAGTCTGTTATGTTATATGCTCTTTATGATTTTATAAAGAGTTTTAATAGGCATTACTTGTTTTGAAAAGAAGAGATTAACTTATTTGTAAAATGCCTATCCACCCATTAATTAATTGTTTCCTATAGAAAATTAATATATTATGCAGTGTGTATACTAGTAAATTTCAAGGAATCAGTCTCATGTCCAATGTCTTCATCTAATTTCTGGATTATTATCCAAATCCTACCCAAAAATAATAAAATTAAAATAAACAAGACCGGTGTTGGTAGAAAAATCAATGTGAAAATTTTTTTTGTTGTTTTCGAGGGTCAGATCGTATCTTTTTTTTTCCCTCCAAAAAAATAGAGAAAAATACATATTTAAGATAAAAATAATTTATCATTGGATAAATATGTATAAAAATATTTTAATAGGCATTAATTAAAAATAGAGATTAATTTATTTCTAAAATACCTAAAATATTGGAAACCCTACTTTTACATGAACTCGACTCGAGATGATTTGGTGGGTCATTTAAAATAAAAAGCTTCTTTTTCTTTCTTCCTTTTATTTTTCTCCAAAAACAAACTGAGAGGCAGGTGGCCGGGGGGATCTCTATATACCTAAATTTGCTGTCCCAGGTTCTTTACTCAGTTTTATACGATTATATCACATTAATTTTAAAATATTAAAAAATTATTTTTTTTGAAAAATATTTTTAAGTGCTTTTGAAAAAAAATGATTTTATTTTTATTTTTTTTTATTTTTTTGGTGTTTTTACATCATTTTCATGTGTTTGATGTTAAAAATAATTTTTAAAAATTAAAAAAATATCATTTTGATGTAATTCTGAACAAAAATTATTTTTAAAAACAACTACAACCATACTCTCAACACAAACATAATAATAATAATAATAAAAAAAAACACGAGCAAAACGAGTAAATCCATGCTTTAATTTGTTGTTTTGTTTTTTGATTTTAATAGCTGGACAAAAATTGTCGTCTTCTCCTAGCAATCTTTATAAAATATACCTTAATAGAAACAAAGTTTGGGAAAAGCAAACACCATATATATAGAAAAAGGAACATAATTGAAAAAAACTCAAATATATTATCAATTTCAATCAAGTACAATATTGAAAAAATCAAAAATTCTGTACCGAATATATTAAGGGATTTAAAACTAATTCGAAAATTAAAAGAATGAGGACCAAATTATAACCTAAATATATAATCATATTTCAATCGAATGACCCAATTGAAACAAATCAAAACTCACATAATAATAATAAAAAAAAGATCTTACAACACTATTAAAAGCTCATGGACGGAAATGAAATAACCATAAAACCCCGGGGCTTCCTTGTAGTTTAACATGCAAGAGAGAGAGAGAAAATTCAACCGACTACCATCACTAATCTGGCTACCGTGTGCCGCAACACACCACACCATGAGAAAGAGAACATGGTGGCACATTCAGGGAGACGCTGAATGAATATTTTTCTCCACCGTATGACACCGCTCGCGCCTCCTAGATGCGTGAATGAGGCCGAATACTATCGACCGCGTTAAATATAGTTTTCACTTGCTTCTCTGAAAACATTATACAGTTTTGAAGACAATCATAATAAAATGGTAGTGAGGTAATATGCTGATTTTGATGATATAGGAAGTCTGTTATATGCTCTCTATGATTTTACAAAGTGTTTTAATAGGCATTAATGTTTTTTAAAAGAAGAGATTAACTTATTTGTAAAATGCCTATCCACCCGTTAACTAATTGTTTCCTATAGAAAATTAATATATTATGCAGTGTGTGTTGATTTTATGAAGTGTTTAATAGGCATTAATTTATAAAAAAAAAGAGATTAACTTATTTCTAAAATCCTAACCACCCATTAATTAATAATTGTTTCCTATAGAAAATTAATATATTATGCAGTGTGTGTGTATTATTAAATTTCAAGGAATTAGTCTCATGAACAAGAACAAGGTTATCAAAATCGTCAAGCAGAGATTTACACCAACTCTTTTTATATTATGCAGTGTGTGTATTATTAAATTTCAAGGAATATATCTAACCGTCTGATTTCACTCGCATAAGTCCTACCGTCTGATTTCAACAATTTACCACCCCGAAAAAACATGGAGGCTCCAGTACGAAAAGTGGTGCTGACCACTTAGAGAGAAGGATATTAATAAATTATTACAATGCGTGCCACAATGGTCGATTCTCGACACCCACATGTCGGCTTTGAGAGTCTTATTCAAATCATCTCACGTAAGTTTATTTGAGTTCAAGTAATTCTTTCTCGCTGTATTTTGTTTAAAAATGTTTTTTAAAAAATATTTTTTATTTTAAATTATATTTTTTTGTTTATAGATTCTTTTCATATTATGATATTAAAACAATTTTTTAAAATAAAAAATATCATTTTAAAATAAAAAATATTTTTAAAATAAACCGCAATAATACTTTTAAGCAATTAGTTAATACACGGCACATATATATATATATATATATATATATATATATATATATATAGTAACATATTCTATGTAATTACACTTTTCTAGTCAATAGATGTTTTGGATGATGGCCGGGGTGTAGCACGATAACCCCACGGAAAGAAGCGAAAGCTTGACGAAACGGAGAGATAATGCATGCAGGTTGGACTTTGGAGTGTTGACATTCGATAATGACATGATCCACGTGTGCTAAGTGCCAGCCAACATCATTGTATGAAGCAGAAAGAGAAAGAGAAAATGGGACCGACACAAAATACATCCAAAAAGTCGCACGAGTCCATCTCATGGTATGCAAAAATAAAGAAGCATCACTCGATCTTGCTACTTGGTCGTCCGAAAATGGTACAAGGCCATCTATGATCGCGCGCATTTTTTTTAATAACTGGTAATGGTTGCGTCTGGAATTTTTGTTCTTTTTTTTGGCTATAAATATACCATAATTAAGCTCAATCTAGCAAGTCCCAAGTTCTTGGCTCAGGTAGATTTCTCAAAACTTGGGAAAAGCAAACACCATTTCAATCTCTTCCAAAAACAAACTAGAAATGGACCAGCACCACCTTTTCACTAAAGTGCTCTCTCCGGTTGACACCACCCATAGACTGACAGTTCCTACTGCCAATCTTGGAGACTTCGAGTTCCCGGCGGGACAGCACGCGATAAACATTGAGGCCACCGACACTATTGAGCAGCAGTGGACCTTCAAGCTGTCCATTCGCCGGAATGATCATCCCAAACCCAAGACCAGTATTTACCGGCCAGTGGATTCGATTTGTGAAAGAGAAAGGTCTGAAGGCGGGGGATAGGATTGTTTTCTCCAGGCAACAAGCTGAAGGTGATGGCGTGCAGTACAGAATCAGGGCCGAGAGAGAAATATTCCATTGTTGGGTTAATGTTGAGTGATGATTGCCTTCTCTATCCTTGACTCTTAATGAGTCAACTCTAATTACCACAGCTCTCTTAAAGATCCGTTCCAGTTTCCATGTTGAGGTAATGTGTCTGTGATTTTTACTTTGTTATCTTATTTATGTACGGTGTGTACTCGTCAAAAATGCAATCTGTAATCGCGAGTATATATATAGTGTTTGAAGTATTTGTGGTTTGTAATATTTAGTGTTTGAGGGATGTATGGTTTCTCCATCCATGGTGATCCTTTACTGTGTTTCTAAATATAAATTATAAAATTTAACTCTGTAAAATCATTCGAGGGTTGTTGGAGTGTGTTTGCGTGTCTTTCTTCAATCAACGTAGTGCCGCCAGAACAACTCTCTTGACGTTGAATTTATGCAGTTCAGTTTTGACTTTGGTTTTGATAATTAAGTGGATGGGTTAGTCTATCTTATTCAACACTCAAGATTAGCATATCCTCTTTGCTTTAGACAGGGATATAGTTTATTAATTTGACAGATTAAGCATTCGTGTGTGGCTACTGGTCACTTTGCCACACTCCATTATTTATTTATATATTATAAAGACAAAACTAACTTTATTTAACGTGTTTAATTAAAATCTTTCAAAGCAACAAGTTTTTCTACATGGCTTCATTTTTCAAAAATAAATGTCATAAATTATACTCTTTTTTTCTCACAAACTTAAATGCGAGATGGAATATGCTGCAAATTTTATTAATAAGTACTCAATGAATCATGGCTTTTGATTCTTTTTTATTCTAGAGATTATATACTATAAATCATAAACTATTATTAATAATCTGATTTTTAATAAAAAAAAATTAATGCAAGGACTCCACGATTAAAGAATCATGTGATTTACAAATAATTTTATAACCATATATCAGCTAATATCTAAACCTATTAAACAGAAGCTGCGCACACTCAAACATATGCATGGACCCACAATTAATTAAAGGTTCATGAATCCGAAAAACATAAAGGTAACGATGACAATTAAACAAATCTCAAATGGCCACTCTTTTCGGGCATTGCGTGCAACAATTGTCGACACTCGACACCCAAATGTCGGCTTTGAGATTATTATTCGAATCATCTCCGCAATCTTTTATCCCTGTACGATATCGTACCATGATGTTCGAGACTTGGCCGAATAGCATTGCGTTCTCTTTGTATACGGTGTTTTCATTTTTATCTTTTTTTTTATTATTATTATTTTTATAATTTTTATCTTTTTTATAATTTAAATTTTGATTTGTTTCGATTGTAATCTTTTATTTAAAATTGATTCTATATTTAGTTTTTATTTTGAACCTTGTTTTTTTTTATTTTAGGATTGGTTTTAAATTTCTTATTAATTTTGGTATAGAAGTTTGACTTTTTCAATTTTATCTTTCGATTGAAATTAATTATATAAATTTTTTTCGTTTCCTTATATTTTGAATTTTTATTATTATTTTAATTATATATATATATATATATATATATGAAATAACTCCTATTTTTATCCATGTTTATATATGTTATATATGTATGCTCTCAATTTTTGTTTTTAATTTTTATTATTATATCTTTTGTTGAGGTTGTATTTTTTTTAATTTATTCCTTAAATTTTAATTTGTATTTATGATTACTTGAAAATTGATATTTTTTATTTTTTCCCTTTTATTATTATTTTTTAAATTATTCTTCATGTCAAATGATATTCAATAACTTTTTCACGGTATTATAACAAATGATAAGCAATAATATTTTTATCTTTTAAATAATATGTAATTTTTTATATTTCAAGTAAGCTGATATGATATGATCAAGATTTATAAATACTTTGATTCATGTGAAGAAAGAATTTCACCTTATGAGTAGGTGGTGTATGACGACAGGTCTGACAAAAAAAGTGAGGGAGGGGTTAACATCCAGAATCTTATATATATATATATATATATATATCATTTTTTTAATAATAATAATTATTACGCAAGATATTTAAGACAGGCTCAATATTTCCCAATTGTTAAATTTCATCACTATACCAAGAACATATATTTTTTAAAATTATAAATAGATAAAATAAAACATTAATATCAATTATATATATATTAAAAAATTATCAATTAAGGTAGTTAAAATAGAAAGATTGAACTTTAGTGGCCCACCAAAAGAGAAACATAAAAGACAAAACAAAATGGTACTTTAATACATATATTTTAGTTTTGAGTTTTAATTTTTTTTTTTGAAAATATTTTTTTTTATTATTTTCATATCATATATGTTATAATATCAAAATTATTTTTTAAAATATTATTTATATAAAAAAATCATTTTAAAAAACAATATTTATCTTTTATCAAACAAAATCTTAAATCAGCTTTCTATGATTTAGACTAAGGGCCCCACGGTATATATATATATACATTAAATCAGCTTTGTCGGACGAAGACTGGCGGCCCAAAGTTATATATATATATATTAAATTAGCTTTCTAGTTGTAGACTAAGGGCCCCACATATAAGAATGTTAAGAGCATTATTGTTTCGCATGCACGCCCAGCGATATCGCCGTTGAAGTAAGTGACAGGTCAGCCAGTTTATCGCCCGATGCTGCCCTTTTTTGCTGACGAGTGCTGTCTGGTCGCAGGTCAGCCAGTTTATCTCGCGATATTGTCCTTTTTTGTTGACGAGTCCTTGGAGATTAAAATATCTCAGTTAATACATAAAGCTGAGCCAACTCAGCATGCATTGTAACATGAGCTTCTTTTTTTTACCCTACTAATTAACTTTTTATAATCATCACGTGGATCTAAAATCTACTTGATCACCTATTAACTTTTTGTTATTAAATCAATTTATATCAACTATTCTTATTAAAATAACAATTTATTCGTTGTTTGATTAAAGTATAAATCTAATTTAAATATTTTATTATTATTATTTAATAACTATCCTACTAATGCCACCCCCTTCACCACCTCTATCTCTATCTGATGTTTAGGAGTAGGATTAAAATTATTTATTAAAATATTATTTATTTATAAATATATTACAAATATTTTTTTTTAGTTTTTAAAAATTAATTTTGACAACAATATATTAAAATGATTTAAAAATATAAAAAGATAATTTAAAATAAAAAAATATTTTTTTATATTTTTTTAAATATCAACAAACATAACGACAAATTGTAGACCACAAATCTCTATCTATTAAGAAAATCAGCACACGTTCTTTTAATATGGAGAAAAAAAATCAATCGCGCGAAAAGCCGTCGATTCACTGCTGGAGCAAGTTAAGAACCTGGTCGGAGTGACGTAGGGACAACCATCGCCCTCGACGTCAGCTCCTCCACCTGGCGCCTACAGGTGATTTTTTTCTTTCTTTTTGAGTGGGCATAAAAAAAGATTTAAAAAATAAATCAAAATGTGTTAAAGCATTTTTATTATACTATAAAATAAAATATCAGATAATAGTTATTATTTCGTTGATTCGAAGAAGTTAACAAGATTACCCAGGTTCTATTTAGAGAAAAAAAGAGAGAAAATAAGAGCTCGTGGTAGCGCACACAATATTATAAGCTGAAATAGATTTTTTAATATTAAAATATACTGTTTTTTTAAATAGCAAAAGATAATTTTAAATCGAAGTCATTTGATTTAAATACTTATAAGGTGTTTTTATTTCAATCCTTATTCTTTTAATTTTAGAATTGGTTTTAAATTCTGTAATAATTTTGGTGTAGAAGTTTGATTTTTTTTTTCAAATTTGTCATTCAATTGAAATTATGTATGTATGTGTGTGTATATATGTATTTCTGAAACAACTCCTATTTTTTATCCATGTTTATATATATATATATATGCTCTTAATTTTTGTCTTTGATTTTTATTATTTTATATTTTGTTGAGGTTGTATGTTTTGTTTTTAATTTAGTCCTTAAATTTTAATTTGTATTTGTGATCATTTGAAAATTGATATTTTTTATTTTTTTCTCTTTGTTTTTTTTTAATTATTCTTCAAGTCAAATGATATTCAATATCCTCTTCACGCTATTATAAAAAATGACAAGCAATAATATTTTTATCTTTTAAATAACATGCAATTTTTTTTTATATTTCAAGGTAAGATCAAGATTTATAAATACTTTGAATCACCAGGTAAACATTAATTTTGAATTGTCACACTTATCAATTTTACTCTTCAACAACCTTTACTTACATTTACACACACACACACACACATTTACTGACTTAATTTTTAGATAATCTCTTATTTCATGATAGACTTGTATTTCCTATGAATATCCGAGCTCAAAAACAATGCCATAATCAAACCTGCATGCCTTGATTTGTAATCACAATCGGCGAGTTTTATCAATCAAATAAATAAATAAATAAATAAATAAAATATTGATCCAATAATATGCTAAGATTGAAAAGCGTAGTACACCGTCCATCTCACGGTATACAAAAATAAAGAAGCATCACCTCCATCTTCGAGCTTGGATATTTTTTCTCCCCCCCCCCATGGTTGCGTGTGGATAGTTTTTTTTTCTCTCTCTTTTTTTTTGGCACCAACCCTCATGTTTAATTCGTTTGACTTTGAACATCGTTATGATATGTCCATTGAAAGCAAAATAATAAAATTAATAATTAATTCTATCCCTCACGTGTTGGGTGTCGCCTGATCACTGATGAATTGATGATTTGGTGGGTCACTTCTATGTATTTACACTTTTCTAGTCAATAGATGTTTTGGATGATGGCCGGGGTGTAGCACGATAACCCCACGGAAAGAAGCGAAAAGCTTGACGAAACGGAGAGATAATGACATGCAGATTGGAGTGCTAAGTGCCAGCCAACATCATTAATTGTATGAAACAGAAAGAGAAAATGGGACCAACACAAAATACATCCAAAAACTCGCACGAGTCCATGTCATGGTATGCAAAAATAAAGAAGCACCACTCGATCTTGCTACTTGGTCGTCCGAAAATGGTACAAGGCCATCTATGATCGCACGCATTTTTTTTAAGTCTGGAATTTTTGTTCTTTTTTTTGGCTATAAATATTACCATAATTAAGCTCAATCTAGCAAGTCCCAAGTTCTTGGCTCAGGTAGATTTCTCAAAACTTGGGAAAAGCAAACACCATTTCAATCTCTTCCAAAAACAAACTAGAAATGGACGAGCACCTTTTCACTAAAGTGCTCTCTCAGGTTGACACCACCCATAGAATGACAGTTCCTATGGCCAATCTTGGAGACTTCGAGTTCCCGGCGGGACAGCACGCGATAAACATTGAGGCCACCGACACTATTGAGCAGCAGTGGACCTTCAAGCTGTCCATTCGCCGGAATAATGATCCCAACCCAAGACCAGTATTTACCGGCCAATGGACTCAATTTGTGAAAGAGAAAGGTCTGAAGGCAGGGGATAGGATTGTTTTCTCCAGGCAACAAGCTGAAGGTGATGGCGTGCAGTACAGAATCAGGGCCGAGAGAGAAATATTCCATTGTTGGGTTAATGTTGAGTGATGATTGCCTTCTCTATCCTTGACTCTTAATTAGTCAACTCTAATTACCACAGCTCTCTTAAAGGATCCGTTCCAGTTTCCATGTTGAGGTAATGTGTCTGTGATTTTTACTTTGTTATCTTATTTATGTACGGTGTGTACTCGTCAAAAATGCAATCTGTAATCGCGAGTGTTTAGTGTTTGAAGTATGTGTGGTTTGTAATAATGAAAAATGCAATCTGTAATCGCGAGTATTTAGTGTTTGAAGGATGTATGGTTTCTCCATGGTGATGCTTTACTGTCTTTCTAAATATAAATTATTGTGAATTTTAACAATAAAATTAATATTTTACCCTATAACTTATAAAATTTAACTCTGTAAAATCATTCGAGGGTTGTTGGAGTGTGTTTGCGTGTCTTAATTTCTTCAATCAACGTCCATATGTTTGAGACGTGGAGTGTAGTGCCGCCAGAAAAACTCTCTTTGACTTTATGCACGACTCGAGATGAGAAGAGACGATCTATTCTGGTGTGTGGGTGTGCAGTTCAGTTCAGTCGAGCTGGTGAATGCTGCAAATTTTATTAATAAGTACTCAATGAATCATGGTTTTGATTCTTTTTTATTCTAGAGATTATATACTATAAATCATAAACTATTATTAATAATAGGCGTGTGTGTGTATATATATATACTATAAACTAAAAAAGTAGAGTATAAATAAAAAAAATTATTTTGCAAGTTAGATCTTTTCAAATTATTAAAAAAATCATGTGATTTTAAAATAACTTTTTTAAATTATTATTAAAAAAACTGATACCCCCCGCTTGGGCACAGGAAGAGCATCTCAATAATATGGCAGGGCCGTCTATAATCGCACGCATTTTTTCAATATTTCACGAATGAGAATGGTCATGGTTGCGTGTGGATATTTTTTTTATTTTTCTCTTCTTGTTTTTTTTAGCACCATGGTGGGGCCATATATACTTTGACTTCGAACATCGTTATGATATGTTCAATGAAAGCAAAATAATAAAATTAATAATTAATTCTATCCCTTACGTTGGGTGTCTTTGGAAGATTCTATTTCTACACGAACTCGACTCGAGATTGAAGAGATGATTTGGTGGGTCATTTGAATGCTAATTGAGCACTAATTAATTGATTATTTAATTTAACTAAGTTCATATAGTTAATGTGTATGTGGTGATTTTAAACCACAATTTAAATTAAATGCTATGCGTTCATATCTGATTAGCTAATGATTAGTCAACTATAATGGCTAAAGAATCTCAAGAATTTAAATGAAGAATTGAAAGCATAGTGATAGAAAGTGATTTTTTTTGGAAAGCATAGCTTAACAGTGGATGGGGACAAATATTTATGGACCGACAATAAATTAAAGGGCACATGAATCTGGAAAGCATAAAGGTCATAATGACATTCTTAAATCACACAATGGAAGATACAGTTAGCATGTAATAATAAACAGTTAGCAGTGGATCTAAACTGATTTTTTGTAATAATTTTAGGATAATTTTGCAAGGGGATCTACTTGGGTAAATCACCACCTTCCATGTTTGTGTCGCAAGCGTCGCAATATTTTTTCTTCAATCCATTTAACAAAAAACTAAAAGGTATGTTTAAAATATTGTTATAGTATGTGTATTGTTTTTGGGTGTTTACTTGTTTTATTATTTTAAAATTTTGTAAAATTCTACTTTTTTTTTGTAAATTGATAAAATTTATGTTGAATTTTGACTTAGATATTTTATGATGAAATAAATAATGAATTATTTAACAAGTCTATTTTGTATTTTGTCAAATTTAGTAGCAAGTCATAATTTTCGGTAAATGTGTATAGATTTGAATTTATGTAGATAATTAATAATGAATTAAGAAAACTATTAAAACAGATTTAATAAGCATGAGCTAAACCAATTTTTTGTTGCATATTTATTTAGTTAATGTAGTAAGTTAATACATGTTGTCATCATTATTTTAAATAGGTTTGATATAAATAATGAATGATCGTTCATGGATGTATCGAGATTTAATTGAAGGTTTGTAGATGATGAATTATTGTGAAGAGATTCATGGTTTTATTAATTATATAATATCCAATCCGAAAAATATTAGCGGAGACAGTATTAGATATCTATGCAAGAGGTAAAAGTTTAAAAAAGTTGGTTGGGTCTATTTATAGTGCTAACAATGTGCATGGAGTTCAAATGACAATAGTAATCATTATAGAAATATGGTTATGAATACGATGAAAATGAATCAGGATTATCTCAATCAATGTCCAATCATAAATGAAGACTCTAATACAGATGTGACTAGGGTTTTTGATATTTTGAAAGATTTTAATGAATCCTATGTGATAATTGCACAAATCATAGTAAATTATTGGTTGTTGCACAAGTGTCCACTATCAAATTGGATCATAGGTTGAGCAATGTTGGTTATGACAGAATTGTCAAATGAGTGAGAAACATTTTACCTTAAAGAAATAGGTTGCAAAAGAACTTTTATGTTGATAAGTTTATGATGAAACCCTTAATCTAGGATTTCATTAAATTGACATTTGTTCAAATTTTTGTGTGTTATACTACCTTAAAAATACATAGTTGATCTAGTGCAAACAAGTGTGCATACTGATAGTAAACTCAGAACTGGTAGGGGAAGACAATTATAATTAATTTGCAAAACAGGATATAATGTAATAGTTATGGATGAAAATCACTTCAATGTAATGACAATGATGTTAATTTACAATTGAATTACAAGGAAATCTTTATTTTACTATTGTGATGTGACCTAATATTACCGTGTTGTGCATGTGGTTATGAATTTAAGCATTTACAATCTGTTATTAGACACTGTTTTAAACCGATGGTTTGCTCATTACAATGGCAATGAAAACTGTTCCCTTTAATTTCTCGTAGACACTTTTCATGGTGTTCATTACTCATGTTATGTTTCCATCCATATATTTCACATGATGGAGAAGAACTTTAAAACAGAGTTACCTCTGTTCACAACGAGGTGTTGCCATCCACAAAAAAAAACAAAAAAAAAACCTAAGAAACCCAGAAGATTCAGCCTCATGAAGTGTGGCCATGGAATTCAAGATGCTCGACTGCCTTAACCATGGTGGTTCAGGATCTGACAGTGATGTGTCCTTCAAACAGATACCCTAAAAATTCATCGACTGCATAGAAAGGTCAGATATATATATATATATCTTGAAGAATTTTATAGTTTAACTCCAATCAATTTACAAAATTATTAAAAGAAATTACTTAAGAAATTCAATCAACCAGAGGGGGAGAGAACAGAAAGTTCAGCTAGAGAATTAAACCTGTATTGTGGAAAACATCATGGGGTTTTTCATTTGATTCAAATGTTCTTTAGCTTGAACAATACAATTATTCAAGTGTTACATCTCAGTGGAATCAGAGATCAAAAGTTGAGCTTCTTGAAACAGCCCTAACTCGGCTACCCTGTATTTTACCGAGAGAAGGAGACCATCTGCACATCTTGTCTTACAAATGAGCTCGAAATTGTCGAGTACTTAGCTGATGATACGAGGATTAGGATGTCGAACGTGTAAATTAAGTTAGCGAGGAATGTGTGTGTGTATGTGTGTGTGTGTGTGTGTGTGTGATAGGCTTGACCCTCTCTCTATCTTCTTAAACACGAACCGCGTCAAATCTTCTGCTTTAGAAGAATCAATCAAAGCAAAGTAAATTCCTCGAGTTTTCCAAGAAAAAAAACATGGGATTCATTCCTATTCCTTAGACTTCATCGTGACAGAACCAGGCTGGAAAATCTATCCAACTTTGCTTGAGCTTGGAAGCTTCCATGTCCTCTTGCCTGAACAAGTCACCGCATTTTCTCAGAAAATTAAAAGAAAGAACCAATGAAATACTTGTTTCCCTATATATATAGCATGTTTAAGAGTGGAGTGAGCAGCTCATCACCAACTGCATACTCCAATTCGATCCATCTAGCCATCGATCGATACAACCACCACAGATCGATCTCTGTAATTTTATTTTTTGTAGCAAGCAATGGCAATGGTCTTTTCTAAGTTGCTAACCGCAGATGATATCGAGAATGGCTTGTCGATTCCTGGTTCTTCTCTAGGTCAATTACCAGACCAAGAAGGCCTTACGATGAGCATGCAGGTTCACGATCGGAATGGTCAGGCTTGGACCTTCTCCTGCACCATCAAGAGAAATGATAGTGTGGGGCATTTTCTTTCTGTGGGCTGGAATAAATTTGTTCGAGAAAGGGATCTTCGAGTGGATGATAAGGTCACGATTCAGGAGGAGGCCATGAAAAAAGAAGGTTCGGGAACATGGATCAAAGTGGAAGTGAAAAGAAAAATCAGATTGTTTGGTGAGGATATCTGGGCTGATGTCTAAGCACTTGATAAAGTAGGTACTAAATAAGTGTGTTCAAATTCATCAAGAAGAACAATTGATGTGTGAAACCAAGTTGTAATATTTCACCAAATTTATTATTATTATTATTATTATTTTAATATATTTTTTAAAATAAAAAGTACTTTTGAAATTACATAATCGATGCATACTTTGATAAAGTAGGCAAATCAATCAAAAGGTGTTGGTTGATTAAGACAACAAGACGGTGATTATGGAAGTTAAAATCAGCTAAAGAGAGTATAACAACTCACTTGCTGAATCAACTAGCTCAAAAAATAAATGACTAGTTTATAAACCTCGATTTTTTTTTCTTGGAAACTCAAAGAAAAATGTTTTTTTTTTTTTTTTTTTTGAGAGGGGAGAAACGTGTAGTTTTATTATAAAAAATTATCACCTAGTGTTATGAATATTAGAAACCCTTATTGAGTATAGAGATCCATAGTAAAGAATTGATTGTCTTAAATATCTATTAATTTATTATGATATATTTGTTGGTGATACGTTTATAAAGTGATAATGGATTCACTATGATGAGCTAAATCATTAGTAGATGGTTTAAATCTAACCATTATATCTGGTCAATTTTGTCTCTTCCAATTACATACTGAATTGACAAGTCTAAAGTTGATCACTCTATATCATAAACTAATTCATGTTAGTGAATGACTTCTTAGGCTAACATTAAGCTCATTGAACCCAACCCATATCATAAATGAGGTTTATGGATAAAGATTACATAGTAAGATCTTCATTTTTTTTTTACTTTATTGTCAAAGAATATTAAATTATTATTTATGATTATTATTACATGAAAGACTTACTAGGACGTGCTAGTTCTCAAAGCATTCAAGGCACCAACCACCTAATTATGGGTCAATGCATTCAAAATATTAAAAATAAATAACAAAATTTTTGTTATTTTTAAATGGGTTATTACAGAACCAAGATTCGTCTAAAATTGGGGTATATCATCTTATAAAGGCATTCTCATTATAAAATCCACATATGCATGCAATAATTTTATTATTTTAATTTTTTATTATAATATATTTTTTTTATTCTAAAATATGCTAAAATAATTTTTATTTTTTTTTGAAGAGGAAAAAAAAATATTTTTACAATGTTAAGATATGCCACAATAAGGTTTTCAGAATGACTTGGCCATGTAAAAATAAAAAGTGCATATCAAAATAATATTTGGTATTTTTTACGCGCGCCAATCTCTGTCAACGGGATCAACAATCACAGCCCAAGAAACAGGAAGAGAAGCCCAAGGTATATAAACAGAGCCCATATAACTAACAAACACAAGCCCAAACATGAGTTGAACTCAAATGAAGCCCTATCATTATAGTCTCATACCGGCCCAGCCGAACAAGCAGAAGGAGACAGGATCTAGTAAAAATAGACTCCTCCACTGACCTCTACCGACGAGTAAGAAGTTGTCTCGTTTCGCTAAATTATCGTCTTCTCAGAATGATGTAAGCAGAAGTTCTCGTAGTGATGTAAGCGGGTCCGCTAAATCGGATTCTCGTATGATTTAAGTAGAGGTTCTCGATATGCTTTAAGCGGGCCCGTTTTGTCTCGAACAATTGTGACATTGGATGTAATAGGATGGTAAGATACGACACTGAATTAATTACTTCGTCAAAGGTTGTTCACTGATGAGTATAATTGAGGTTAATTTTTAAAGTATTTTTTATTTAAATAATTAGATAAGCATTAAAATTATATTATTTTATTTTAAAAAATATATTTAAATTATGCTGGATTAAAGACAGCTTCTTCTCCATTCTCTTCTTGTGCCGGTGGAGGATCCCAACATGACACTACAAAACAAAACAAAAAAAACTTGTGATTATTAATTACGGCAAGTTTTGGTTGTAACATTAAAAGCACTGATCCAACGATATAAAATGTGTTCCTAAATCCAAATGTAATTAATATAAAAATATTTGAAAAAGAGCAAAAAATAATATATTCTTTTTTTATTTGCCATTCAACAAAATAGATTGTCATAATTAAAACGAATGATGGATTTTTGATCTTTTTGCCCCCCACAATTAAGATAGTGGGTTTTGGGCTTTTTGGTCATTGGCCGTGTTCAAGTCTTTTGCTATTATTTTTAATATTAATAAATGAAAATAAAAACACAAAAAAACATTAATTTCAAGAAAAAGAAATAAAAAAATCATTTTTTTTTCAAAAAATCTTTTAAAATGCAGTGTCATACCATAGTTCAACATATATAAAAGCACACACCGATAGGTTTCATTATTATTATTTTATTTTAGAATTTAAATATTTAAATGAGATGATAAAAAATAACACTGTTAGATAAGCTTTTAAATGAAATAAATATTTTTTTCTTATTACGACCGAAAATTGAATGTTGAAAGTGTATACCAATTCCAATAGAGTTAATTAGCATGTCGCTGTTTGAAAAGCAATCCACATGTCTGTTTTCGCCAGATGAGATACCGGTCAAAGACTCAAAATACTAAAACGGTGTCGTCCAAACCACTATTCGTTTAAAGAGCAGAAGTTGAGACAACTTCCAATCACTTGTTCGTATGGATATAATAATAATAATAATAATAATAAATGAATGAATGAATAAATAAATGAATAAATAATCGTGATCAAAAAATTAAAATTAAAATTAAAATTAAAATGAGAATAGATTCTATCAAAAATCTTGCTCAAAAGTTTCTAATAATCGTGATGAGTCACTAGACAATGACAATGACCCGAAATCTATATTTGTGGTAATTAATATATTGATATTTATTTTGTGGATGTTGAACATTACCCCGCCCCCCTTTTTGAAAGTCGTAACTTCTTGAAAATATAATTCAGAATCAAAAACCAGTTAATCTAAATTGAAGGAGATTGCTAAAGTTGTAAGCTTTATGACTAGGGATGTGGTTTTGTTGGCAAATGGTAGTGACGGGGGTTAAGAAAAATTGGAATTTTTTATTTTATTATTATAATATTCTGATGTAATGATCTAAATTGTGGTTTGAAGGTCCGGTTTTCTTTTTTAATAATTTTTGGTTTTGTACTTTAATTTGTTATTTGTTAAAAAAAAATCTTCCTAATTTTTTTTATTTTGACTTTTTTTTGGGTTATTAGGTTAATATTACACAAATCATGGTGTTTGGTTGTCTTATCCAGTCTTGTTTTTTTAAGTCTTTTTGTTTGTTAATTGTTTCTAGTTTCATCATTCTAAATTTATTAGTTCGTTGAAAATTATGTATTTTTAACTATTTTTTCTATTTGTTTTTTATTGAGTTGACATGCTCTTTTATCATGATTATAAGTTTATCATGCTAACTAATCAATTTTTTTATATTATTTTCAGCCAATTTTGTCCTTCATATTTAGTTGCTACAAATTAAAGTTACATCATATTTTTATTTTTTGAAAAATAATTTGTTTCAGTTTATCATAATCATTTTTTTTTTATCTATTTGGTGTTTTATATATATATATATATATATATATATATATATATATATATATATATATATATATATATATTTAATTAATTAAAATAAGCCATCTTTTTTACTTACTTTTTTTAAACAAATTTACAGTGTCTTGAAATCATTTAATTAACTCTTTCTTTCATTCGATTTTTTAGCTCTTTTTTTAATATATCTATATCTATCTATCTATCTATATATATAAAAAGCTACATATATATATATATATATATAAAGCTACGAGCCCTTTTTCAAAAGAATTTTCAACACACTTGAACTACTGTACCAAGAAGCATGTTTCGTGTTATTATAGTGGTTCTTATTCAAAATATTCTTTTGTTTGAAATGAAATATATTAAAATATTTATTTAAATTTATTTTTAATATCAGTATACCAAAATATCTAAAAACAATAAGAATTAATATTTAACTAAATATGTGAAGCTGGAGAGATGGAAGGACCACACCATCTATGGACTCGGTTAAGCGGTGAGCCTAAATATATAACTAATGGTCTTACAAGCTACTAGACCCGTCATCATTAAGTTTAGCTAAGCACTGAGCATGTTTTCTTCTCATGTTATAGATTTTTTATTTTAATAAATTAGAGATATTTGATCTTGAGCAGTAAGATTTAGTTTTTCTCCATGAAAAATGACAATTATTTTGTATTTTTTTTGAAATTATGACTATTTATTCTCTAAAACAATACTGATTTAATAATTGGAGAGTCCTCAGATACGGACAAACATAAGAGTTGACTGTTTAGATGAACCGGTAGTTGCACGATAATGAAATCATTATATGTCGAAGAAAAATAATCTGTAGTTAACTTGTTACCTTAAGCTGAAAATATTAGAGCATGCTTGTCGGTATACGACAATTTGAGAGCTGAGAAGATTGATGTGGTCCGCCCCCATAACTTTTTTTGTCCCTTAATCGAAACATGACAAAAGGGTTCGGACGATGGAGTTGTTAGGTGTTAAGATAATCGGCAGTGAAAGACGTACACCTAGGATTGTTTTGTCTCGAACAATTGTGACATTGGATATAATAGGATGGTAAGATACGACATTGAATCTATTACTTCGTCAAAGGTTGTTCACTGATGTGCCCTGAGATGGTGAAAATATATGGCGATTTCTTGCATGGTAGCTAATTTCCTTTTGAAGCTGCTTTCTTGGATCATTAATAAAAAAAAAAATAGTGGAAGAATGGTTCAATTTAATAACTTTGAAAAGGTTATAGTATCTCTTTTTTTTTGTTTTAAGGAAACACCACCCTTAGAAAACGTTAATAAAAGAATCCTAATTATGTAATTGAATGCAGTTTATGGATGAAATATTCTACCAGGATGTTATCATCGAAAATGTCCTTGAAAAATAGATAAAAATGTCACACCGGCAATGAAAATAATAATAATAAAAAAAAAATTTGCTGGCAGTGAATATACAAAAGGAGAAAAAAAGGGGATAACTGATAAGAAAAATAGCATTCATTAAAAGTAGAAATAGAAACTAAAGACTTTTGATTTTGAGACATCCTGAGCTCCAAGGCTCGTTGGCATCAAACAGTAATCTTATTCTGGATTATCACAAGGTGGACAGACAGTAAACAAGAACACAATATGCAAAACAAAGAAGAAACGAAATACGATGAACTCGGAAAACACAACAATAAACAAGAACAAAAAATTAACAGAGCACTACGTAACATGCATGATTTCCATTTAGATAACTTGATCATCTTATCGATCTTCCTTCCCAAATCTTTCTCTCTCTCTCTTCTTCGGCTCAAGTTCTTCCACTTCTCACAGTCATTTTGTACCTCCCATTGTCTTCCTTCCGCAAGGCAACGAAATCACCTGCGTTGAGCTTCAGATTCCGAGCGATTTCAACCCAACCTCTAGTAAGTGCAAGTCGTCCTGCTCTGCAGGAGCAAACGATATCAACTTCCACTCCGTTGTGCCCAAACTTGATTGGAATCTCAATGTCCCGTGATCCATTGAAAGGTGGTAAGTCTTCTCTCCTCGTATCATTTGGTAACTCCAACTGTCTCTCAATGTCAACACTTGTGAGTTTCTTGATAAAGATTTCCATAGCTATAAAATGCTTTGAGAGAATTTGCGATCCAAGAAGTTTAGAAGCATGTATATTTATAGCTAGGGCATCAGAAGGGTTATGTAGAAAGCTAGTGAGGTAGGGGTACCGGCTGGCCCTGTTTGCAACCCTAGAAAGAGATTGAGACCATTCGAACAGGTGAAGTTTGGTCAGCCAGCGGCAAGGTGTTTTTTTTTGTTATAAATTTAAAAAGAAAACATTCTTTTGGAAGCATGCGAGGAAATACTAACGTTTTTTCTAGATAGTTTTTATATATTAATTATTTATTTTTATATACTGCACAACAATATGAAACATGATACGTTATATGCTTGCATTTTGTCAATTGTTTAATAAATAATATTTTTTTCATAAACATTCCAATGGATTAATGACGACACAAGCGTGTGTTTGTATGCTGGATTATGGGATATTTGAAAACGTGCAAAAAATAATATATTCTTTTTTTATTTGCCATTCCACAAAATAATTTACGAGTTTCAGGTGCAATTTTGTCTATAAAATAACAAACAAATAAAATATGGTGTCTATCCCTGTAAAAATTCACACACAAAAAAGAACTCATTAATTAATGAACTCCTGCCCTTTGAGCCCATTCTTTCTTCAATGGATTGTTGAGAAACCATGACCAACAGAGTTTAATTTTTTTTTTTATTATTATTATTATTTTGTTTTTAAATCTAAATATTGAGACGAGATGATAAAAACTATTATTAAATATTATTTTTTCTTGTTACGACCGAAAATTGAACGTTGAAAGTGTATACCAAAAGAGTTAATTAGAGCATGTCGCTGTTTGAAAAGCAATCCACATGCCGTCTTCGCTATATGAGATATCGATCGAACACTAGCATCCTGTCTCAGCTGACCAGTAAAAGTTAACCCATTAAAATTAAAATGAATTCTATCGAAAATCTTGCTCCGAGTTTGTAATAATCGTATGATCATTCACTAGACATTGACGACAATGACCCGAAATCTATTTTTCTTTTGTGGTAATTAATATATCGATATTTATTTTGTGGATTTTGAACATTATCCCGGCCCCCCTTTTTGAAAGTCGTAATTTCTTGAAAATAAAAAACCAGTTAATCTAAATTGAAAGAGATTGCTCTTTCTAAGGGGATTTTTTGATGTGATGGTCTAAATTGTGTTTGACAGGTGTGATTTTCTTTTTTTAATAATTTTTGGTTTCATACTTCATCTTTTTTTCTATTTTGACCCTTTTTTGAGTTATCTTGTTAATATTACCCAAATCACGGGGTTTGGTTGTCTTATTTAGTTTTGTTTTTTTAGGTCTTTTTGTTTGTTAATTGTTCTGGTTTCATAGTTGAAAATAGGGCTTTTAATTATTTTTTTCTATTTTTTTTACTGAGTTGGCATTCTCTTTATAAGTTTATCATGCTAACTAAATCAATTTTTTATTTTATTTTTTAGCGAATTTTGTCCTTCAGTATTTAGTTGCTAGAAATTAAGCTACATCATATTTTTATTTTTTGAAAAATAATTTATTTTCAGTTTATCATAATCATTTTTTATTTTATCTATTTAGTGCTATATCATTTTTATTTTAGTTTATCTAAACATTCTTTTAGAAGTATGCATAGCCTTACCATGCACGCTAAAAAACAAAGAAAAGAAAGAAGAGTTGTATATATTATGATCACCATGTGCACGGCACAACTACAAGTTAATTCCATGGAGGCTACTACAACCAATCATCTTTGAATGGAGGAGAGGAGAGAGAGAGGAGAGAGAGAGAGAGAGGGATACAAAATGCACCACAGAATAAAGAGAATACTAGACAATGCCCTCGCGCTCGTCACCGCGGGCGGCACAATATTTTTTTCAATGTAAGAAAATATTAATTATGTATAATTTTTTTTATTATAATATAAATTTAGCTAAAATAATAAATCTGTGCGGAATTCATGTCAAGTGCAAGTTTTCTATAAAATATATGAATTTAAAATCGATATAAATTTATCTGTTTAGTATTTTCAAACGAAATAACCAGTATATATTTATCATCATCATTAAAAAAGCAAGAAAACTCGGATATCTAAATTATTAAGTTCACTGTATTAAGATTAGTTCATTTTATAATTCAATTTAAATCAAACAAAATTAAAATATAAATTGTGAAAATACCTACAATAATCAAATAAAAAAATAAGTTGTTAATTTTCTATCAACAAAAAAACAAAAACATAGATTAAAAATTCATCATGATGTTATTATCATTATTATTGCTATAAAAACTAAAATTATTACTAACATTACGGATAAAATTCACCACAGAATAAAGAGAATACAAAATTCAACAATTTCCCACCCCGAAAAAACATGTAGGCTCCACATGTCGGCTTGGTGCGAAGGATATTAATAAATTATTGCAGTGCGTGCAACGATGGTCGACCTCAACACGCACGTGTCGGCTTGGAGAGTATTGTCCCAATCATCTCGGCCATCATTTCATCCCTGTACGATGTAGTTCCATGATGTGTGGGACGTGGCCGAATAGCATGGCTTGCACCACCACCACGCCGATTTTCTCTCTCTCTTTCTCTGACCTTTTTCAGCACTATCTACACGAGGCATCTCACGTAAGTTTATTTGTGTTCTAAGTAATAGTTTCTGTATTTTAAAAAAAAATATTTTTTTATTTTTTATTTTAAATTATTTTTTCTGTGTTTATAGATTATTTTTATTTGTTCATATTAAAAATATTTTTTTAAAAAAACTATCATTTTAATTTTTTTTAAAAATAAAAAAATATTTTTAAAAATAATCATAATCAAACCACCAAGCAATTAGTTAATACACGGTCACATATATATTTGTGTGTATATGTGTGTCTATATATATATATATATATGTACACGTAATATATATATATATATATATATATATACACACACACGTAACACCACTTTAAGGTGTTTTCGATGATGATGGGGTGTTTTTAAGCACGATAATCCCAAGGAAAAAAGAGAAACTAGCAGAGCTAAATAATGGATTGTTAGAAGAAGACTGGCTAGGAAGATCTAAATAAAATCTTGAAATCCCAAAAGAAAAAAAAAGAGAAACGAGCAGAGCAATGATAATTTGGCTGCAAATCAAATCCCAAGAGCATAAGTTCTACTGTGTTGCGTGCGAAGAAAGTTGTTACTTGATCTCCTGTGTGCAATTTATGGTGCAGCACTAAGGACCAGGCGAATGCCTGTGAATTGATCTCCTATGCTAGGCCAACTTTATTTAAACATCTGATGATGATGATAATAAAAAAAAAGGAAGAGATGATGTCCAAAGATTTTATTCCCGATTCTATTAATCAGAATCCATGAAACTCAGATTAATTATCAGATCATGCTTTTTCTCTTGCTGGACAAATCAGAAACTCAGATTATGGATTTTTCTTCTCTAGTCAAATCAGATCAGTGATCAGAATTAATACAACTTACTTGGTATTATTGTAATAATTTTGTAATTGAATGCAGTTTATGGATGAAATATTCTACCAGGATGTTATTATGGAAAATGTCCTTGAAAAATAGATAAAAATGTCACACCGGCAATGAAAATAATAATGATAATAATAAAAAAAAATTGTTGGCAGTGAATACAAAAGGAGAAAAAAGGGATAACTGATACGAAAATAGCATTCATAAAAGTACGTAGAAATAGAAACTAAAGGCTTTTGATTTTGAGACATCCTGAGCTACAAGGCTCGTTGGCATCAAACAATAATCTTATTCTGGATTATCACAAGGTGACAGACTACAGTAAACAAGAACACAATATGCAAAACAAAGAAGAAACGAAATACGATGAACTCGAAAAACACAACAATAAACAAGAACGAAAAATTAACAGAGGACTACGTAACATGCATGATTTCCATTTAGATAACTTGATCATCTTATCGATCTTCCTTCCCAGATCTTTCTCTCTCTCTTCTTCGGCTCAAGTTCTTCCACTTCTCACTGTCATTTTGTACCTCCCATTGTCTTCCCTCCGCAACGCAACGACATCACCAGCGTTGAAATTCAGATTGCGAGCGATTTGAACCCAACCTCTAGTAAATGCAAGGCGTCCTGCTCTGCAGGAGCAGTGGACATCAACTTCCACTGCGTCGTGCCCAAACTTGATTGGAATCACAATGTCCCGTGATCCATTGAAAGGTGGTAAGTCTTCTCTCCTCGTATCATTTGGTAAATCCAACTGTTTCTCAATGTCAACACTTGTGAGTTTCTTCATAAAAGATTTCCATAGCTATAAAATTAATGCTTTGAGACAATTTGCGATGCAAGAAGATTACAAGCATGCATGTGTATTTATAGGGCGCATCAGAAGGGTTATGTAGAAAGCTAGTGAGGTAGGGGTACCAGCTGGGCATTGTTTGCAACCCTAGAAAGAGATCGATCGAGACCATTCGAACAGGTGAGGTTTGGTCAGCCAGCGGCAAGGTGTTTTGTTTTTTTGTTTTTGTTATAAATTAAAAAGAAAACATTCTTTTAGAAGCATGCGAAGAAATACTAACGTTTCTCTAGATAGTTTTTATATATTAATTCTTTATTTTTATGTACTGCACAATGATATCCAACATGCTCATCAGCCGTAGACGTTATATGCTTGCATTTTGTTACCGACCAGTCGTGCGCCAACAAAAGAGAGCCAAACCATGAAATGTTTTTGATAAACCTTTTTTAATATTTATTTATTAAAGACATGAGTTCAAAAGAGTGGTAGAATGCGTGTGATGGATTGCTTTAGCATGTTGAACAAGTCTATAAACGTGAGAAAGCAAATATTAAAAGTCCGAAAGAAAAATGTTCTACATCTAATTTGAGGATCTTCATGATCTCTGCTGATTATAATGAGTTGACTTGCTAATGAAAACGATTGGATACTTTGACTCTCGTCGAGATAAGAATATTAATCTATGAATATTGCATGAGATTTATTAACGTCAACTCACCAAGTTTTGACCCTTTTTTGAGTTATCTTGTTGATATTACCCAAATCACGGGGTTTGGTTGTCTTATTTAGTTTTGTTTTTTTAGGTCTTTTTGTTTGTTAATTGTTCTGGTTTCATAGTTGAAAATTAGGTTTTTTAATTATTATTTTTATTGAGTTGGCATGCTCTTTATAAGTTTATCACGCTAACTAACAAAAAAATTTATTTTATTTTTTAGCCAATTTTGTCCTTCAGTATTTAGTTGCTAGAAATTAAGCTACATCATATTTTTATTGTTTGAAAAATAATCTCTGTTCAGTTTATCATAATCATTTTTTTTTATCTATTTAGTGCTGTGTGTGTATATATATATATATATATATTTAATTAATTAAAATAAAACAATCTGATTTACTTAATTTTTTGAAACACACTTACAATGTCTTAAAATCATTTTTTTTAAAATGAAAAAAAACTTTGATCTCACATGTGACGTAAACCGGTCCATATATCTAATAGCAGTTCATTCAGTTTATTATTTAGTTGCCTACTTTCGTTATCAAATCATCTTTTTGTATGCATGCCGTCGTAGTTGATTGTGTGAATGCAATAAATTAACTCTTTCTTTCACACACGCACGCACGCATGCACACACACACACATGTTTCGTATTCTTATAGTGGTTCTTATTCAAAATATTCTTTTGTTTCTAATAATCGTGATCAAAAAATTAAAATGAGAATTAAAATGAGAGTAGATTCTATCAAAAATCTTGCTCAAAAGTTTCTAATAATCGTGATCTCACTAGACAATGACCCGAAATCTATATTTGTGGTAATTAATATATTGATATTTCTTTTGTGGATGTTGAACATTACCCCGCCCCCCTTTTTGAAAGTCGTAACTTCTTGAAAATATAATTCAGAATCAAAAACCAGTTAATCTAAATTGAAAGAGATTGCTAAAGTTGTAAGTTTTATTACTAGGGATGTGGTTTTGTTGGCAAATGGTAGTGACGGGGGTTAAGAAAAAATGGAATTTTTTATTTTATTATTATAATATTCTGATGTAATGATCTAAATTGTGGTTTGATAGGTCAGGTTTTCTTTTTTAATAATTTTTGGTTTTGTACTTTGAATTTGTTATTTTTTTTTAAAATATCTTCCTATTTTTTTTTGACTTTTTTTTGGGTTATCCGGTTAATATTACACAAATCATGGGGTTTGGTTGTCTTATCTAGTCGTGTTTTTTTAAGTCTTTTTGTTTGTTAATTGTTTCTAGTTTCATCACTCTAAATTTAGTTCGTTGAAAATTATGTATTTTTAACTAATTTTTTCTATTTGTTTTTTATTGAGTTGACATGCTCTTTTATCATGATTATAAGTTTATCATGCAAACTAAATCAATTTATTTTTTGTTATTTTTTTTAGCCAATTTTGTCCTCCAGTATTTAGTTGCTACAAATTAAGTTACATCATATTTTTATTTTTTTAAAATAATTTATTTCAGTTTATATATATATAAAGCTAAGAGCCCTTTTTCAAAAGAATTTTCAACACACTTGAACTACTGTACCAAGAAGCATGCTTCGTGTTATTATAGTGGTTCTTATTCAAAATATTCTTTTGTTTAAAATGAAATATATTAAAATATTTATTTGAAATTTATTTTTAATATTAGTATATCAAACATATCTAAAAACAATAAAAAAAAATCATTGAATTAATATTTATCTAACTATGTGAAGTTGAAGAGATGGAAGGACCATCATCCGTAGACTCAGTTAAGCGGTGATCCTAAATATATAGCTAATGAATGGTCTGACAAGCAATACCCATCATCTTTAAGTTTAGCTAAGCAATATTTTCTTCTCATGTTATAGATTTAGTTTTTCTCCATGAAAAATGACAATTATTTTATATATTGTTTTTTGAAATTATGACTATTTATTCTCTAAAACAATACTGATTTAATAATTGGAGAGTCCTCAGATACGGACAAACATACGAGTTGACTGTTTAGATGAACCGGAAGCTGCACGATTATGAAATCACTATACGTTGAAGAAAAATAATCTATAGTTAACTTGTTACCTTAAGCTGGAAATATTAGAGCATGCTTGTCGGTATACGACAATTTGAGAGCTGAGAAGATTGATGTGGTCAGCCCCCATAACTTTTTTTGTCCCTAATCGAAACATGACAAAAGGGTTCGGACGATGGAGTTGTTAGGTGCTAAAATAATCGGCAGTGAAAGATACCTAGGATCGTTTTGTCTCGAACAATTGTGACATTGGATATAATAGGATGGTAAGATACGACACTGAATTAATCACTTCGTCAAAGGTTGTTCACTGATGTGCCCTGAGATGGCGAAAATATATGGTAATTTCTTGCATGGTAGCTAATTTCCTTTTGAAGCGGCTTTCTTGGATCATTAATTCAAAAAAATAGTGGAAGAATGATTCAATTTAATAACTTTGAAAAGGTTATAGTATCTCTCTTTTTTGTTTTAAGGAAACACCACCCTTAGAAAACGTTAATAAAAGAATCCTAATTATGTAATTGAATGCAGTTTATGGATGAAATATTCTACCAGGATGTTATCATCGAAAATGTCCTTGAAAAATAGATAAAAATGTCACACCGGCAATGAAAATAATAATAAAATTGGTAGGGAATACAAAAGGAGAAAAAAAGGGGATAAATGATAAGAAAAATAACATTCATACAAATAAAAATAGAAATTAAAGGCCTTTTTATTTTGAGACATCCTGAGCTACAAGCCTCGCTGGCGTCAAACAATAATCATATTCTGGATTATCACAAGTGGACAAACAGTAAACAAGAACACATGCAAAACAAAGAAGAAAACGAAATACGATGAACTCGGAAAACACAACAATAAACAAGAACGAAAAATTAACAGAGGACTACGTAACATGATTTCCATTTAGATAACTTGATCATCTGATCGATCTTCCTTCCCAGATCTTTCTCTCTCTCTTCTTCGGCTCAAGTTCTTCTCACTGTCATTTTGTACCTCCCATTGTCTTCCCTCCGCAACGCAACGACATCACCAGCGTTGAAATTCAGATTGCGAGCGATTTCAACCCAACCTGTAGTAAGTGCAAGGCGTCCTGCTCTGCAGGAGCAGTGGACATCAGCTTCCACTGCGTCGTGCCCAATCTTGATTGGAATCACAATGTCCCGTGATCCATTGAAAGGTGGTAAGGCTTCTCTCCTCGTATCATTTGGTAACTCCAACTGTTTCTCAATGTCAACACTTGTGAGTTTCTTGATAAATATTTCCATAGCTATAAAATGAATGCTTTGAGACAATTTGCGATGCAAGAAGATTACATGTATTTATAGGGCGCATCAGAAGGGTTATGTAGAAAGCTAGTGAGGTAGGGGTACCAGCTGGCAAGGTGTTTTGTTTTTTTGTTTTTTTGTTACCACTGGCAGATCAAAGTATGCGAAGAAATATTAACGTTTTTCTAGATGGTTTTTATATATTAATTCTTTATTTTTATATACTGCACGACAATATCAAGCATGTATATGCTCATCGTCAGCCGTAGACGTTATATGCTTGCATTTTGTTACCAACCAGTCGTGCGCCAACAAAAGAGAAACCAACCATAAAATGTTTATAGGGGCATCGGAATGCTTGTGTAGAAAGCTTTCGATCTCGGGCACTTTTTTTGTAGATGGGAGCGCGGCCGAAATTCTATTTCGTGGGCATGGGTAGAAGATGTATAGTGAAGTTTATTTTAGAGAATTTATCCCTATAAAACCATTATATATTATCTTTAAATTTTTAAATTATGATGATAATTAGAACTTTTAATTAAAACCCTCCCCCCTCTTTTTTTATGTGAACTATATATTATCATAAATTAATTAGACCTAATTCTATGGTACTGATGTTTTTGATAAACCAAAGTGGTAATTAGAAACGAACATTTCACAGCGTATAATATACCGAATTGTCGGTGGATAGCTATGGAAATCAAATGTTTGACTGAAAGCAATTAAAAAAAAACATGGTATCATTAGTTCTTTGTTCCATATATGGTAACATCGTTTTTTTTCTTAATTTAATTCAAGTTACCGACCAGTCGTGTGTCAACGAAAGAGAAACAGAACCCTAAAATGATATGGATAAACCTTTTCTAATATTTATTTATTAAAGAGATAAGTTCAAAAGAGTGGTAGAATGTGATAGATTGCGATAGCATATTGAACAAGACTTGGTCGAATAGCGTGGCTTGCAACCACCACCACACCGATTTTCAACACTATCTATCTATACACGTGAGTTTATTTGAGTTCAAGCAATTCTTTCTCACTGGTTTTTTTGTACAAGTGTTTTAAAAATAATTTATTTATTCATTTATTATTAATTTATTTAAACACCTGAGGATGATAATAAAAGAGAGAGAGAATGAGAGAGAGTAACTTTACACGTGCTAATTAATTAGTGCATTCCTGTCACATCTCACCAAAAAATCCTAAAGGCCTGAGATGAAAAATCTTTGAATCTAATTTGTAACAATATTTTAATTTAAATCAAAAATTATTTATAACTCTTTGTCAAGGAACAATTATATCTAAAAGCTTAAAATGTTAAGTGAGATCTTAAAACATTATTTATATTATTCTCTACCACATACCCTTAAGTGAAAGTCATCTGAGTTTGAAACTTACACACAGAGCCACACTACCTTGTCCTTATTTTTTATCAAATCAATATATAGCATCATAGATTATTAATATTAGTATATCAAAATAATCTAAAACACCATTAAAAAATTAATTTAAAATAAATCAATTTTCTATTTACAAATAGTTTTTTAATTGCTGCCAAACAAGGTACGTAATACTAATTTTCTTTTTCTCCAAAAGATATAACTTTTCTTTCTTCTTTTTTATTCTTCTCCAAAAAGCAGCTGAGAGACAGTGGGGGAATCGGGGACAGCGGGGGTCGGGGGAGGGCGTCACAAAATCATCAGAGAATATTCATTCAGTTCTATTTAAGAAGATCAACTAAATCCTGCATGTCCCGATTTCTTTACTAAATCCAGCCATTGACTGACATTTCCTATGGCCGCTTTTGGAGACACGTCACATCCTTTCGCCGGAATAATAGTCCAAACCCTAGACCAGTATTTACCGGCCGGTGAATAACTAACCATCTCATATAAACTAATCTTTATAGACACACACCCATATCCATCTCATATTACAGAAAAATATAAAACAAATTGATGTTTCATTGTATTCTTAAACATAAATCACAGTGAGTTTTTCCTTTTAGATTATAAAATTTAATTCTTGATATCGAGATTTTTCATTTTTTTTTTAAATAGATACATGTGTTATTAATGAATTGTTAGAAGGGGTTTGTGTTTCTTTTTTAAAACAACATATGTAGCCCCATATACACGCACACACCCAACTCTAGAAGCCTAACTATTAGATGAAACCATTTAAATAATAGGGAAAAAAAAACTCACAGCAGTAATGAAAATAAAATTAAAAAAAAATGAAATTTTGTTGGCAGTGAATATATACAAAAGGAGAAAAAAAGGGGATAAATGATAAGAAAAATAACATTCATACAAATAAAAATAGAAACTAAAGGCTTCTTATTTTGAGACATCCTGAGCTACAAGCCTCGCTGGCGTCAAACAATAATCATATTCTAGATTATCACAAGGTGGACAGACAGTAAACAAGAACACAATATGCAAAACAAAGAAGAAACGAAATACGATGAACTCGGAAAACACAACAATAAACAAGAACGAAAAATTAACAGAGGACTACGTAACATGCATGATTTCCATTTAGATAACTTGATCATCTGATCGATCTTCTTCCCAGATCTTTCTCTCTCTCTCTTCTTCGGCTCAAGCACTTCCACTTCTCACTGTCATTTTGTACCTCCCATTGTTTTCCTTCCGCAAGGCAACGACATCACCAGCGTTGAGCCTCAGATTGCGAGCGATTTCAACCCAACCTCTAGTAAATGCAAGGCGTCCTGCTATGCGGGAGCAGTGGACATCAACTTCCACTCCGTCGTGCCCAAACTTGATTGGAAACTCAATGTCCCGTGATCCATGGAAAGGTGGTAAGTCGTCGCTCCTCGTATCATTTGGTAACTCCAACTGTCTCTCAATGTCAACACTTGTGAGTTTCTTGATAAAGATCTCCATAGCTATAAAATGCTTTGAGATAATTTGCGATTCAAGAAGATCTCCATAGCATCTATATTTATAGCTAGTGAGGTAGGGGTACCGGCTGGCCCTGTTTGCAACCCTAGAAAGAGATTGAGACCATTCGAACAGGTGAAGTTTGGTCAGCCAGCGGCAAGGTTTTTTGTTTTTTTGTTTTTGTTATAATTTTTTTTTTTAAAAAAAAAACATTCTCTTAGAAGTATACGAAGAAATACTAACGTTTCTCTAGATAGTTTTTATATATTAATTCTTTATTTTTATATACTGCACAACGATATCAAACACGCTCATCAGCCGTAGACGTTATATGCTTGCATTTTGTTACCGACCAGTCGTGCGTCAACAAAAGAGAACCAAACCATGAAATGTTTTCGGTAAACCTTTTTTAATATTTATTTATTAAAGAAATGAGTTCAAAAGAGTGGTAGAATGTGATGGGTTGCTTTAGCGCATATTGAACAAGTCTATAAACGTATTTCACCAAGTCGGTATCAAGAAATACAAAGAACAAACTGCATTAATTTCACCAAACACATTCTTCTGTTAAATTGAAAGAGATTGCTCTTTCTAAGGGGATTTTTTGATGTGATGATCTAAATTGGGTTTGACAGGTGAGATTTTCTTTTTTCAAAAAATTTTGGTTTCATACTTCAACTTTTTTTCTATTTTGACCCTTTTTTGAGTTATCTTGTTAATATTACCCAAATCACGGGGTTTGGTTGTCTTATTTAGTTTTGTTATTTTAGGATTTTTTGTTTGTTAATTGTTCTGGTTTCATAGTTGAAAAATAGGTTTTTTAATTATTTTTTTTTACTGAGTTGGCAGTCTCTTTATAAGTTTATCATGCTAGAAATTAAGCTACATCATATTTTTATTTTTTGAAAAATAATTTATGTTCAGTTTATCATAATCATTTTTTTTTATCTATTTAGTGCTATATATATATATATATATATATATATATATATATATATATATATATATATATATATATATATATATATATATATATATATAATTAATTAAAATAAAACAATCTTATTTACTTAATTTTTTGAAACACACTTACAATGTCTTAAAATCATTTTTTTAAAATAAAAAAAAACTTTGATCTCACAGGTGACGTAAACAAGTCCATATATCTAATAGCAGTTCATTCAGTTTATTATTTAGTTGCCTACTTTCGTTATCAAATCTTCTTTTTGCATGCATGCCGTCGTAGTTGATTGTGTGAATGCAATAAATTAACTCTTTCTTTTCTTCGTTAAAACCTTTCACCAATCTCTTCACGTGAGTAGTCCACGTAAACCGGGTCCACATATCTTATAAGTGACAGCAGTTCATTCAGTTTATTATAATATTGTATATTACTTTCGTTATCGATTTTTATGTTAACTATATATTATCATAAATTAATTAGACCTAATTCAATGGTACTGATGTTTTTGATAAAACAAAGTGGTAATTGGAAAGGAACATTTCACAACGTATAATATACCAAATGTCGGTGGATAGCTATGGAAATCAAATGTTTGACTGAAAGCAATTAAAAAAAAAAACATGGTATCATTAGTTCTTTGTTCCATATATGGTAACATCATTTTTTTTTTTAATTTAATTCAAGTTACCGACCGACCAGTCGTGTGTCAACGAAAGAGAAACCGAACCCTAAAATGATATGGATAAACCTTTTCTAATATTTATTTATTAAAGAGATAAGTTCAAAAGAGTGGTAGAATGCGATAGATTGCGATAGCATATTGAACAAGACTTGGCCGTATAGCATGGCTTGCAACCACCACCACACCGATTTTCAACACTATCTATCTATACACGTGAGTTTATTTGAGTTCAAGTAATTCTTTCTCACTGCTTTTTTTGTACAAGTGTTTTAAAAATTATTTATTTATTTATATATTATTAATTTATTTAAACACCTGAGGATAATAATAAAAGAGAGAGAGAGAGAGTAACTTTACACGTGCTAATTAATCAGTGCATTCCTGTCACATCTCACCAAAAAAACCTAAAGGCTTGAGATGAAAAATCTTTGAATCTAATTTGTAACAATATTTTAATTTAAATCAAAATTTATTTCTAACTCTTTGTCAAGGAATAATCATATCTAAAATCTTAAACTGTTAAGTGAGACCCTAAAATATTATTTAAATTATTCTCTACCACATATCCTCAAGTAAAAGTCATCTGAGTTTGAAACTTACACATAGAGCCACACTACCTTGCCCTTGATTTTTATCAAATAAATATATAGCATGATAGATTTATTAATATTAGTATATCAAAATAATCTAAAACACCATAAAAAAGTAATTTAAAAAAATCAATTTCTATTTACAAATAGTTTTTTAATTGCTGCCAAACAAGGTAATACTAATTTTCTTTTTCTCCAAAAGATATAACTTTTCTTTCTTCTTTTTTATTCTTCTCCAAAAAGCTGCTGAGAGACAGTGGGGGAATCGGGGACAGCGGGGGTCGGGGGAGGGCGTCACAAAATAATCAGAAAATATTCAGTTCTATTTAAGAAGATTAACTAAATCCTGCATGTCCCCATTTCCTATCGCCGCTTTTGGTGGCTTCGAATTCCCCACGTCACATCCTTTCGCCGGAATAATAGTCCAAACCCTAGACCAGTATTTACCGGCCGGTGAATAACTAACCATCTCATATAAACTAACCTTTATAGACACACACCCATATCCATCTCATATTACAGAAAAATATAAAACAAATTGATGTTTCATTGTATTTTTAAACATAAATCACAGTGATTTTTTCCTTTTAGATTATAAAATTTAATTCTTGATATCGGGATTTTTTTTTTTTTTAAAAAAAAGATACATGTGTTATTAATGAGTCGTGAGAAGGTGTTTTGTGTTTCTTTTTTAAACAACATATGTGGCCCCATATACACGCACACAACTCTAGAAGCCTAACTATTAGATAAAACCATTTAAATAATAGGAAAAAAAAACTCACAACGATAATGAAAATAAATTTTGAAAAATGAAATTTTGTTGGCAGTGAATAGAAAAGGAGAAAAAAAGGGGATAACTGATAAGAAAAATAGCATTCATAAAAATAGAAATAGAAATTAAAGGCCTTTTATTTTGAGACATCCTGAGCTACAAGGCTCGTCGGCGTCAAACAACAACAGTAAACAAGAACACATGCAAAACAAAGAAGAAAACGAAATATGATGAACTTGGAAACACACAACAATAAACAAGAACTAAAATTAACAGAGGACTACGTAACATGCATGATTTCCATTTAGATAACTTGATCATCTGATCGATCTTCCTTCCCAAATCTTTCTCTCTCTCTCTCTCTTCTTCGGCTCAAGCACTTCCACTTCTCACTGTCATTTTGTACTTCCTATTGTCTTCCCTCCGCAACGCAACGAAATCACCAGCGTTGAAACTCAGATTGCGAGCGATTTCAACCCAACCTCTAGTAAATGCAATGCGTCCTTCTCTGCAGGAGCAGTGGACATCAACTTCGACTCCGTCGTGCCCAAACGTGATTGGAATCACAATGTCCCGTGTTCCTTGGAATGGCAAGGCTTCTCTCCTCGTATTATTTGGTAACACCAACTGTCTGTCGATGTCAACACGTGTGAGTTGCTTGTTGAAGATCTCCATTGCTATAAAATGCTTTGAGAGAATTTGATATTCAAGAAGTTTACAAGCATGTATATTTATAGCTAGGGCATCAGAAGGCTCATGTAGAAAGCTAGTGAGGTAGGGGTACCGGATGGCACTGTTTGCAACCCTAGAAAGAGATCGAGACCATTCGAACAGGTGAAGTTTGGTCAGCCTGCGGCAGGGTGTTTTGTTTTTTTGTTTTTGTTATAAATTAAAAAAAAAAAAAAACATTCTTTTAGAAGTATGCGAAGAAATATTAACGTTTCTCTAGATAGTTTTAATATATTAATTATTTATTTTTATATACTGCACGCTCATCAGCCGTAGACGTTATATATATGCTTGCATTTTGTTACCGACCAGTCGTGCGTCAACAAAAGAGAACCAAACCATGAAATGTTTTTGATAAACCTTTTTTAATATTTATTTATTAAAGAAATGAGTTCAAATGAGTGGTAGAATGTGATGGATTGCTTTAGCATATTGAACGAGTCTATAAACGTATTTCACCAAGTCGGTATCAAGAAATATAAAGAACAAACTGCATTTCACCAAACACATTCTTTTGTTAAATTTAATGGGTAGGGATGATGATGTGTTCTAAGGTCATAAATAAATTTACACACACCCCCAAATGGTCTTTAATATATATCTTTAATGTAGAATAATTGTTAAAAATAAGTGATAATGTATCTATGGATCAGGGTAAAATTGAATTCGCAGCGCAACCTTTTAGTGTTGCTGTCATAAAGTGTTGTTAAATTTATGGGTAGGGATGATGAAAGTCGTAATTTCTTGAAAATCAAAAACCAGTTAATCTAAATTGAAAGAGATTGCTCTTTCTAAGGGGATTTTTTGTTGTGATGATCTAAATTGTGTTTGACAGGTGAGATTTTCTTTTTTTAATAATTTTTGGTTTCATACTTCAACTTTTTTCTATTTTGACCCTTTTTTGAGTTATCTTGTTAGTATTACCCCAAATCACGGGGTTTGGTTGTCTTATTTAGTTTTGTTTTTTTAGGTCTTTTTGTTTGTTAATCGTTTTGGTTTCATAGTTGAAAATTAGGTTTTTTTTAATTATTTTTTTTATTGAGTTGGCATGCTCTTTATGAGTTTATCATGCTAGCTAACTAAATTTTTTATTTTATTTTTTAGCCAATTTTGTCCTTCAGTATTCAGTTTATCATAATCAGTTTTTTTTGTTTTATCTATTTAGTGCTATATATATATATATATATAATTAATTAATTAATCAAAATAAAACAATCTTATTTACTTAATTTTTTGAAACACACTTACAATGTCTTAAAATCATTTTTTTTAAAAATAAAAAAAAACTTTGATCTCACAGGTGACGTAAACAAGTCCATATATCTAATAGCAGTTCATTCAGTTTATTATTTAGTTGCCTACTTTCGTTATCAAATCTTCTTTTTGCATGCATGCCGTCGTAGTTGATTGTGTGAATGCAATAAATTAACTCTTTCTTTCCTTCGTTTCTTAGCTCTTGATATATATATATATATATATATATATATATATATATATATATATATATATATATATATATATATATAAAAGCTATGAGCCCTTTTTGAACTACAGTACCAAGAAGCAAGTTTCGTATTATTAAAATACAAAAAAAAACCGCGATATATTGGCTAGTGTATAACAACCTCACATATTTTCTTATGTTGAAAACAATATAATATCGTACACGACAAGGCGCGAGATATTGGCTAGTGCGTGTGTGTATATTGTCAAGGAAAGAGATACCATTACATGACTGGTGACGTGGCTGAAAATATCAGAGCACGCGCGTCATGCTTTCTGCTATGATAGAAAAAGGGGGTGTTTGTGAATATACTCGGAATTATTTTTCATAGCAACTCGTCAACAGCACAGCAAGCCGGTTCATCCAAACATGTCACAAATCTCTTCACGTGAGTAGTCCACGTAAACCGGGTCCACATATCTTATAAGTGACACCTGTTTGATTTTCCTATGATTGCTGTTAAGAGTTAATTATGAATTATAGTTTTTAATTTTTCATAATGAATTAGATAATTTTAAAAGTAATTTAATCATTATTGATCGTGCTTAATTTAATGTTTTTCTTTTAATATCTTATTTTCTCATAATCTTTTATTGCACAACATAGTACACTACAAGCTTAAGCACAATACACCAAACAGACCGCAATCTTCTTCTTCTTCTAGAGATTTCTATAGCTTTCAGTCAAACATTTCATTCACTGTATAGTATCAAAATGTTTGACTGAAAGCAATTAAAAAAGTAAACTTGGTATCATTAGTTCTTTGTTGCATATACGGTAACATCATTTTTCTTCTTAATTTAATTCAAGTTACCGACCAGTCGTGCGTCACCAAAAGAGAAACCGAACCCTAAAATGTTATTGATAAACCTTTTTCTAATATATATATATATATATATATATATATATATATATATATATATATATATATATATTAAAGAAATGAGTTCAAAAGAGTGGTCGAATGTGATAGATTGCTTAGCATTTTGAACAAGTCTATAAACGTACCGTGACGTGTTTTGCAACGTGAACATAAAATAAACAGAGATACAAAAAGTTAAACTAATATATATATATATATATATATATATATATATATATATATATATATATATATAATCGGCCCTGAATATCAAATATTATGAGCTGACTCATTATAAAACAAAGCAGAGCTAGTAAAATTTGTGTTTTTTATGTTATATGTGTTGTGCAAATAGAAGGCAAAGAACTAAAACAAAAACAGAAAACTTGAGGCATGAATGATTATTTGATTTAAGGATATTTTTTCAACAACAGTTATTTTTTGAAATTCAACATGTTCTTTCTTAATATAAGATGGCAACACAGAAATAGTTTGAGTGCAAACTCACAAGATAAAAGTATTTTTGGATTATTTATGTTTGAAAAACTGTATGATATTTATAGATAATCATGATGTAACAATCATGTTTAAATTTATTATGAAATTAAAAGAATTGTTATAATAATTTAAAATATAGTTGTTGAGAAATTAAGTGATTGTAACTGTTATACGACCAAATCCTAAAGGTTTTCCAAGTTAATTTTTTTAAAAAGAAAAAAAGTATATCTTTATCATGTTTTAAAATGCAAAATTGATATCATGACCAACTTACGATTATCTATTTGGATTTAACCAAAATATCATAAATACTTCAACGATTATTTTTTCTTAATTAATATTTGCAATGTTAGGATTTAGTTGTAGACTTTAATATTGGTATACACTGTAGAGTATACCTTTAGGTATTAAAGATACAAAATACAAAGCAAATACAATATTCAAATCTAAACCTTAGAACAATTCTAATTTTATCAAATAAGGTAGAGAACTAGTCTTGAAACTTAGATGAGACCAACGACTAGAAACACATTGATTTAACCACTCACTTTTAGTATTTTATTAATTCAACTTGTTTTCAAACCATATCATTTTAATTTATAGAGATTTTTACAATTCTTGATATATCTAATAATTTCTCCTAACTTAATATGATCTCATATGCTAAAAAAAAACAAATAAAATTCTTCCACTTATTATACTAAACTAATTTGTAGTTTTATCTAGGAAAATATTAAAAATCCAAAAGAAAAACTTTCTAGATCTAATTTGAGGATCTTCATGATCTCTCCTGATTATAATGAGTTGACTTGCTAATGAAAACGATTGGATACATTGACTCTCGTCAAGATAAGAATATTAATCTATGAAATATTGCATGAGATTTATTAACGTCAACTCAACAAGTCGGTATCAAGAAATATAAAGAACAAACTGCATTTCACCAAACACTTTCTTTTGTTAAATTGATGGGTAGGGATGGTGATGTGTTCTAAGATCATAAATAAATTTACACACACACACACCCAATGGTCTTTAATATCTATCTTTAACGTAAAATAATTGTTAAAAATAATTGATAATGTATCTATGGATCAGGGTAAAGTTCTATTCATGAGAATAGAATTCGCATGCAGCGCAACCTCTTAGTGTTGCTGTCATAGAGTGTTGCTGGTGAAAACGAAAGAGTTGGACAATGTCAAACCGAAAATAAGAAAAAAGAAAGAGGTCGACAATCCAGAAGAAATTAAAGGTCACCATGCTCAAATCGGCCGTCCTTCGAGCAAGAACTGACAGAAAGTTAACCAGACAAGTGCGATAGTACACCTTGAAAGTTCGAAATAATCACAGCAATCATCATCACAGCTTCCATATAAATTCACGTGGCCGGCTCCAGCTCAGTATCCCAACCAAAACTTACGAAGCTTTCAGCATAACCTCACATATTCTATATTGCTAAGAAATGGAAGTGCTCATGGAGAAGATACTCAGCCGAACCGACATAGAATGTCGTCTGGCATTTCCGACCCCAAGCCTGTGGGCTTTCTCAATTCCTGAAGGAGAAACTGCTGTGTATTTCGAAGCAACAGATACCATTGAGAAAAAGTGGAACTTCAGGCTTTCGATTCGTGGGGAGAATGATCCTTACACTAAGCCTGTGATCACTGGGGATTGGCTTCAATTTGTGCGTGATAAGGGCCTTCGAGTGGGCGATAAAATCTTTCTGTGGAGGGAAGAAGGAGCGACGGGAGTGAGATACAGCGTAAGAGCAGAAAGAAAGATTTTCGGGTTTTGGGTTAATGTGCAGTAATATTGGAGTGCAGTAGAATTGGTTTTGGTCTGTGAGTCGGGAACGTACGTTATAGCTCGTGATGATCTCGTTGCGTTAGTTTTCCAGTATCTCGTGTGTTTTCTTGCATGCTTTCTTGATCAGGTACGAAAATATGAATAATCCCTTGCCTCCATGGCAAGATGAAAGAAAGAGTCTGACTGTAATCTTGTTCTGTGTTTTGAGCTTAATTTTGTAGCAAAAACATTCTATATATGTTACACATTTATGATCATATAATATTTATCCAATTCTTGTCTGAGCATATATATAAAACACACACACATCATTCAACAACTTAAATTTTCTAGTAGAAACTGTTATTTGACAGGATTTAAAACCCCTTGAAATAGAAGCAGCACTTAACGTTGAACTAAAAGAAAATTTTAGTTCTAGTGGCTTATATTATTGTTCTTGTTCTTGTTCTTATCCAAACAGCCTCTTTTTTCTTTAATTTTCTTTTTTTTTTTGCTTTTTTTCCCACGATTAAGGTTTGATGCTCAATAATTTACGACTTTCAGTTGTAACTTAAATTTACTTAACGCTCACAAAATATGTATAAAAATTGTGTCTATAAAATAACAAACAAGTAAAATATGGTGTCTATCCCTATAAAAATTCACAAAAAAATGAATTAATCAATTAGTGAACTTCTGCCCTTTGAGCCAATTCTTTATTCAATGGATTGTTGAGAAGACAATAAATATATCTATGATCCTCTCTGCTCTTTATAACTTGGCAATAAAATGGTATATTTCTCAAAATTCAATAAAATAGTGTAGAGCTCCAACGAAAGTTGATCCAAGAACTTTACACGATTCATAAGCACATCCGAAGACAGAGAAGAATCATCATAAGATGGAAAGACAATTTGGTAGCCTCCCACCATCACTCAAAGAAAAGCAGAATGGTGTTATATTGGCTGTAGTGGTAGATTTAATGGAGAGCATGCAGCAAGTGATTGCATTTGTTCGAGTAAACAAACAAAAGATTTAGCAATGACTTCTGTTGGGGTTGGTGAAGAGGGGGAGAACATTAGGCAATTTGGACCAAAAAAATATGTATTTATTTAGATTTTAGCATTTATTTTTTATTTACTATGAACACAAACCAGAGAGGATAGAGAAGTGCCTTTAGTCTTCATCCTCCGTCTCTTCATCATCATCCTCGTTTCCTCCATACCTCCAGCCATCCTCTGCGTTGTCACGATCCTCCTCCTCCGTTTCTTCACTATCTTCTTCTTCTTCATAAGTCTCATCCTTAATTGTCCATGGTTTTTTCACAACATTCAATGTGGCAGGTGATGGGCTTGAACCTTTCCGTTGTCGGATTTTTCCAGGAGGCATCTTCAAGTTTGGCTTGGACCTGCTCTGTTTCTGACTTTTTCCATTCACACGCTTTCCACCATAAGCATCCTGATCACTGGCTTCATCCAATTCATTGTCAGCATTAGGTGTTCCATTCTCAGCATTCTCATCTCCTATGTGGCCAGGATGCTCTCTTCTAAGATGGAGTTTGAGCTTGTATTCATGGATGTAATCCTTTTCACACCCTTCATAAGGGCAAATGTATGGTCGATCTGATGATGCGGAGCCATAAACAACTGAAGGGGATCTTGGCATTCTTAGGTGTCCTCTCTGGAGGTGTAGTATATTTCACCACTTCTGGAGTCGGATTCTGTAGAATTAAAGAAAAATCTGAGAATCAGAACTAAATTTTCAAGAGAAAGTCCCCTGTCTGAGCAGTGACCTCATCCATATAATGGGTGCCTGGAAAACAAAAGGATGGCTTGGCCCTTTAAGTGTGGATGGTTCCATGAAAAGAGAGAGAGAGAGAATATGACCTTTAGCATATTACGAGTTGCAATCCAACATTGGAGTGCAGTACATTTGGTTTTGACTAATGTGAACCCTAATGGATCATAAACCAAAGACCCAAAACAAACCCAATTAAAATAAAGTCCAACATATGTAATAAACCTTAAAACTTGTGAGCTGATTTAGATCCACTTATAATTAAAACCAAAATAAATTAAATAAGCCCAATAACTTTTAAGAGAATAAAAATAAACAAGTCTGGCCCTTATACCAAAGTTTCCGCATAAATAGAAATAAAATAACCTAATATAATATAATTCCCTAGCCTAAATAGTCTTATAGCTTAAACTATATGCTAGAGAGGCTAGGACAACAATTCCACCCCTTAAAAATCCCACATAAGCTAGGGTAATCAAATCTGAAATTGTCGCCCAATTGTATCCTTTACTATGACAATTTAATTGTAGCTTTAAATAATTCTCTCCAAGTAAGGAAGGTTATTGTCCCTGTTAATCCTCATAAGACTATAAAACTCTCTAAAATAAGCACTGAATATCCTTGTATCATTAGAAAAAGAATCATTTTCAAATAAAAAATCCACAATTCAAAAAGGTAACAAATAACAAAACCCATACAGCATCTTCTGACCATTATCACAAAACCTTTGTGAATTTTGATTGACATAAAGTTTAAACCAATTTACAGCAATACCTCTGAAAACTTCTGGTAAAATTTTAGCTCGATCCAACAGTCAAATTGAGAGTTATGTAAGTGTAAGACTAGACAATAAAAAACATTACACCAAATTCCTCCCAAATACTTGCTTCTCGGGATACAAATATAACCCATCAAAATTCCTCACAAGGTTGGATCAATCCCCAACAGTAATCTAAATCAATCCAATCTGTATCTTATGTTGTATGGTTCTGAAAACTCCAAGCCATTAGAGCATTTGAAATTGTGTTGACAACTTTTACTCCAAAATCCAAGGTTGTCATCTCCACCTTATCTTACATACAAAAAGTACTTTATTTACAAAAATTGATGTCAGCAAATGCTAGAGACATGGTAAACATTGAACAGTTAATGAATCATGGCACCTTCATCAAAAAACACCAGAAAAAACTTCAAAAATCAAGACAGTAGAATAGCAAAGAACTGCAAATGTTATCAAGTTGTTCAAGAGCATCATGGTGCATAGTATATGTTGATAGGCGCTTTAAATGACTTTCAATTAAGAAAGTAATTAATGCATGCAGAAATAGCTCAACTATTTAACAGTGGAATGGCATGTCAAAAGACAAGTGAACAATTGGAACTTACCTTTTCATGATGAGATGCAATGTGGTTCTTCAGCTTGTATTCATGAGCATATCTCTTTCCACATTCTGGGTGTGGACAGATATGATAGTTTTCTTGTGAATGTGTTTTCATGTGAGATCTCAGGTTGAAATCCAAGGAGAATGCCTGCATCAACCAAAATTGAAATTAGACAGAAGCACAGCCCTGAATATAAAAGTGGTGCATCCACCACAGCACAGGTAAAGAAGCCATCCATAGCACACGATATACAATGATGTAAAACATGACATCAATCTGTCAGAGATTATAACTCTCACAAGAGCCTAGAACAGTGCGCCAGTTTCTGCCTTTAGATTCATGCATAACTTGAACCAACCATTTTCTTTGAACCTCCCAATCATCTTCCAAGTGCAACAATCAACCAAGCCCTTAAAAAAATTAAAATAAAATAAAAAATAGCGAGATAAAAAGGTTCTTTGACCTATCCAACCTCCAAACCAATTGTCCAAGGCATGTTAAGTTATGAGAAAATGGACCTTTTTTTCTAAAAACAAATCTCATTGAAAACATAAATCAGTATTTCTTGCACAAATGTAGTATTTCTCCAACTGATTGTTTCCCTGAATTTGGGAAACACAGTAAAGATATTTTTCACTGTTTCCCTATATAAGTTGTTCACTGCTTCCTCAGCGAAAAATAACAAGCAAAGATGGCAGTTTCATTTTTAGATATATAAATAAATAAAAAGTGTTTCTAACAAGTGGATGCATATCCAATTTTCCACTAGAAAATGAAAACTAGATATGGAGAACAAAACTGAAACTGGACATGAAAAATGTTTTTTTACAACTTAACTGTCTCCAAATTGCTGAGGTTAAAATATTGGTTCCAATTTTAATTGTGGAACTTGGAAAAATCAACAAACTGATTGATAAATGAGAACAAAAAATATTATGAAACCTGAATGTAATATAGTAATGGAAGAATTCATTTACACACACGAGAAACATCAATATTATTTATAGAGAACATAACAATCTAACCATCAAGATGTCAGCTATTTACAGGAAAAATGTTAGTGAAAAGACTTATCACCTTACCACAGCCTTCATGAGGACAAATAAAATCTCTTTCCCCTGTATGAATTAAAAAGTGTCTTTTCAACTTGGAACTATCCAAAAATTTCTGCAGCATTTACACCACAGTTAAACACCATCATACAAGTTCAGAAAAAGGAAATAGTAAAATATTTAAGAGGATTATAACATTTGACTGTCAAGAATTAAGAGAAAAAAATGAAGTTTTTTTGCTACAAAATTACACTCATGGATACATCAGGCTCAATCATTACAGAAATCTATGCTGCATATGTAGGTTAATTTAACAATTTCAACAAAAAAATAACTTTGACCACTCTTGTTTTTCCCATTTTCTCTTTCTGATGTGTGCTTTTGACATCAACTATCAATCTCTTCTAAAACTTTCTCCAGCACCATGATATTAATAATAAGAAATTCAGTGTCATGTTGCAAGTACTTGACATCCAACATGATTTGTCAAAATTCCAACTGAAACGCGTTCTCTTGAGCTTTCCCTCTCAGCTTAACAGATATTGAGTTCATGGAGGCATTCCAAAAACATAATGAGACCTTGTCATAAGGAGCACAAATGTTGAACCAAGAAAGTAAGCATTACTGGCTTTCATTGTAGCAGCAGTTGGAGCTTCTGTAGGCATAAATAATCCAGAATGGTAATGGCTTTCATGGTAGCAGTAGTTGTAGCTTCTATAAGCATAAATAATCCAGAGTCACCTAAACAAAGTTATTTATCATTCATTTTTTCACCACTTCACAGCCACTCAAGAACACTTGCAGTTCTTTTATGATTTGAATTAGAAGTATGGCGTGTCCTTTCTTCACTGCCTAAATATTTCAAATGCCTCGTGATGTTGATATTTCATCATTATTTCGCTTCTCAAATTGAAAAGTATATATACAAACACTCAAAGGTTTGAGGTTTCACCACACAAACATAATATCTTCAAGAAAGAAAACAAAACCTAAAAAGTTTAAGCTGAGCACCTTCCCGCATCCCTCATAGTGACAAACATATTGTCTCTCTCCATGTATATGAGAATGCTTTCTCAGAGCACCAGCATCAATAAAGGTCTTACCACACCCTTCAAAACTGCAAAGGAAAAGAACCTCGGTAGTCGGTTCTGGTTCTGGCTCCGGTGCTGGAGGCTCTTTTTCCTTCTCTTTCAAGGCATTTAATTGGTTCTCTAACGTAACAGAACAAAGAAGATAGTTAGGTAGGATTAGCTTATCAAAATTCACTCAACAGAGAAACCTCTCAACAACTTCTATCCTCTTCCATAACTGCAAGAAGGCTCTACAAAACAAAACCTCAGGTAAGCAAATTAATTGCCAAGTGTTGCATCATCCACATTGAAATGTGATATTAATTCAAGAAGACAAAGGCATATACTTCAAACATAAAACATGGTGCAAATTTAATGATTCTCCTACATTTGCACTGAGCAAAACATTATATTTTGTTAAGAACAACAAATGTGATCACTTAAAAAACGAATGTACTAGTATAATTTACCTGTTACCCATTTGAAAAGAGAACACTTTCCACCAGTTGCCACCACATCTTGAGGCACCCTAAGACAACAAAAGCAGAATCGATCAGATTGTTGGGATTGGACAGTAAACGAAACACCCAACCTAAGTTCTCAAAGGAACCATACAGAAATCAATGAGAAGAAAAAAAAACGAATTCATTATACAATAAAAACATTAAAAACTGAGTCTTTCGGCTCCTGTTTGAAGAAAAAACCAAAATGCATAACAATAAAAAGAAAGAAACATAATTGCACAGCGGAAAGGAATTGAAAAAAGAAGAGAATTAGGGTAATTACCATTCTTTGAACCACTTGACAGCAGGAGTCTTAGATCTGATAATGGGGCGTCTCTCAAATAGATTGTGAGTGAACTGATGATGAGCCTCCATGTTTTTCTTCAATGGAGTAATAGTAATTTGAATAAATTGAGTTAGAGTTAGAGTTAGGGTTAGGGTTAGCATGAGAGGGGGGGGATAAAGAGTATGCAAGAGCGATAGAGCTTCGACCGTGCCCCTGTTTCTCAAGGAAAGCCAAGACTCTTTGGATGACTCCCTAATCGACTTTCTATGTGTTAACTACAACTCGGTACCCTAAATCTGACAGAGATGTCCAATTAGTCCCTAAGCAATAAGTTCTTGGTTACCCAATAGTAACGAATAACCGGGTGAATCAATTTGTATAAAATCAATTTATCTTAAAATTCTTATTTAATAACTTCAATTTTTAGATAAAATGGTTATTTAATATAGTTTTAGAGTCTTACTAACCTAATAGTCACGAGTTTGAATCTCATCACTTTTCATTCTATGTGATAAAAAATAAACATAAAATAATACGGATATGTACAAGTTTGAAGTCCAAAGAATTTTCACTTGAGAAGATGAGTTAGATAATAATATAAATCATATTATGGGACCTCACCTAACAACTTAAACTTTTAGGTGAGATGATTCATTAACATGGTATGAGAGTCTTGTTGACCCAACAGTCACGAGTTCGAATCTCATCACCTTCATTCTATTTTATAAAAATCAAATACAATGTAATATGAACATGTATGCAAATTTCAAGTTCAAAATTTTTTTTTATTTGAGATGGGTGTTAGAGAATAATATAAACTATATTATGGGACCTCATCTAAAACATAAATTTTTTAGGTAAGATGATTTCTTAATATGGTATCAGAGCCTTATTGACCCAACAGTCACGAGTTTGAATCTTATCACTCTCATTCTATTTGACATAAATTAAGTACAATGTAATATGAACATTTATATATAAGTTTCAAGTCCATAAAATTTTTTTATTTGAAAAGAGTGTTAAAAAATAATATAAATTATATTAAGTATTATTTTAGTTAAAATGTTTAATTGATATAATGAATTTATGTGACAGCACACCTATTCACTAAGGAACCCTAACTGATACCCATGGAAGTTATCAGCTAAACCCATCTTATATATAGGGGTCTGTTTGGTATAGCGGTTGCGGTTGTGGTTGTGGTTGAAAAAATGGAGTTTTTAAGTGTGGTTCAAAAAAAGCACAAGGTGGGTCCATTTGTGACTATGAACTCTGCATGGTGCATGGTAGGTGAAAAAAAGAGAGAGAAATGGTTAACATGTATTTTGAAACAACAATCCTCTAGAAACTTCACAGCCACAGTTGCATCTTCACCATCCGCGAACTCCTTGTCTACATGCGCTTTTGAAACAGCTAGTTTCTATCAGCTTTTGAGTGTTGGAAATGCGGCTGTTTGCTTCTCTTTTTTCGTGTTTTTCAATGGATTTAACGTGGAAAAGCACCTTCAACCGCGACGCATGCATAGCAATAACTTCTTTGCGTTTCAAAAAATCTGAAAGAGATTGTCTAATTCATCCATCCATGTTGACTCTGTAGATATTAATTAACCCTTTTTTTTCCTTTTCATGTAACATGTTCATTTGGATCTGCTATATAGTTTTATCAATATATATATTTGCAAGTTGCTTCTGTTGTCAGCCTGTCATGAAGAGGGCGATTAGTCTGATCGGTGAACAGCTAAACCAGCCTTCAAATCGAACAAAACTCGATCAAATTTGACTGAGTCATCCCACATACGTACGTGACTCATTCCTGATCGAGGACTCGAGGCTTACTCACTCACCTTGAAGGACAATAAGTAAAGATACATGGTGAAGCAAGAAATGGAACTGCTAAGATCTCCTTCTTGCTGGAGCGCACGTTACCACTAATCCAATAGGGCTTTTGTGTCTGTGTGCAAGTAAGTGTTTTTAGCTTAATAAAATACCAAAATAATATTATTTTTTTAAAAAACTAATTCGTTTCAAATAAGAATAAAAAAACCTTCAAAACTCCATTTCAACATGCGATAGCTTGCTTGGAACAAGAACTGAGATTCAAAAGTTAGATCACTCAAACATATTCCTTGTGATAATTACATAAATAGGGTGCGCCCCACTTGTGCAATAGAACACGTAGAATAAAAGGATGACAAGAAAGTGGAATGCATGAATACATATATACATACATATATATATGTATGTATATATTGTAACATCACCATAGAATGACAGGGCATCAAACCAACTTTGCTGAAGCTTTGAGCACCTACTTTTGGAATCTTCTCCTTGAACTAAACGCCCTGCAGGCTGAATTGTTCACTAAAAAACACACCAGTTATGGAACCAAAACTAGAACTGCTGATTGACCCAACCTTGACCAAGATGTATCAATTTTGCTGTAACATTAGCCAACATCTCCCATAAATAAAGCTTCCCTTTTGAAATATCATCACATTTTTCCCCTGATCATGCCATTGTTTAGGAAACTTTCTCGGCCTTTCTCATCAGTATCACACTCCACATGAGACTTGACCAGCTGGGGATCTTTACTGATCTTCCAGCCAAACAATTCTGATCCATCCCCGAAACAATTTCACTCATTGATGGACGATTTTCCTCCTTGCATGAGACACAGCGAGATGCCACATATAGCAAGTGCTTAATCGTGCCCTCCATGAATGGTGGCAAAGCAATTCTTGAGTCGCATATTTCCGTCAATTTTTTGCTTTTCAATCAATGGCACTGCCCAGTCAACTATCGAAGCCGGCAGCCTAGAAACATCGATCACTTTCTGACAACTAATGATCTCTAACAGGACAACTCCATAGCTGAAAACATCATTCTTGGTGCTTAGTTTGCTAGGAGTGGTGTAACAAGGATCCAAGTACCCGATAGTGCCAGCCGGTTGGGTCTGATCAAGATCAGGGCTCGATGATGATGCTCCACGCGCAGCACAGCAAGTCCAAAATCTGCCAACCTAGCCTTCCAATCTAAATCAAACAAAACATTAGCAGATTTAATGTCTCTGTGAATCACCAAAGGCTTGCCCTCATGAAGGGATTGGATTGCCCTAGCGATTTGGATAGCAATTTCTACTCGTTTAGACCATGATGGTGGATTGGCATCAGCATGCAGCAAGTCATAAAGAGAACCATTAGGCATAAACTCCAGAACCAAAAGCCTGTTCTTCTCCTTGCAAGCTGAGTCGTCGTGATCATCATGAGTCGTTCCAAGAAAGTTGATGACATAAGGGCTTTCACGTAGGGAAGACAAAACACATATTTCATTCTCAAGCTTCTTGGAGTTGTCATTAGAGACATGGCCGCTACTATTCGATGATTTCTTGATCGCAACAAGCTGGTTTTCTTCAAGTATGCCTTTGTATACCGATCCATGGCTTCCTTTTCCCAGGAGTCTTGAAGGAGAGAAACTTCCAGTTGCCTTTACAAGCTCTTTATAGTCAAACTCCACCATCGATCTTTCTTCTTCTTTTCTTTTCGTTAACAATCTGCTAGGTCTGAGAGAAACTGAAGTGAAAGAAAGTTAGAAAACCAGTACTGCTGGTTCAAACCGGCTGGATGAAGGGGAAAATGCAAAGGAAAAGGTGAGGTCGAAGGCAGAGAATAAAGGGAGCTTAAAAAGGCAAATTATAATGGAAGAATTATTGGAGAATGGAAAAGATAGTAAGAGAAAGAAAGAGTTGGAGAAAAGCAAAAGCTGTGCTGCTGCTGTCATCGTTAAAAGAAACGCGATTAGACCCGGGCGGTCGTTTTGTTCCCCCACCACTCCACCATTATTTTATATTTACTTCCAAGATATTTAAATCAAATATCTTGCGTGAAATAAACTAATATTACTTTGACTGCCCTTAATCTATGTTAATTTTAATTCATTTATAAATATAACTATTATTTTTAATGATTAGGGTAATGTATATTTAGGTGATTTTGGAATAACAATACCATGTAGAATTAATTGTCTGTTTTAGGTCAGGTTTTGTTATAAAATGCTTTTCAACTTTAATATAAAACATTAAATATTAATAGTAATAATAGTAAGTTGGTGAAATCTAGGTTATAATAGATACTGGTGCAAGAAATTAGAAATAAGCTGCGATAGAGCTTAATGATGAAGATACATGATAAAAATATTTAGAAATAAGAAAATAGTTGAAATACTTAGATATGAGTATACACGAAGAGAACAAGATTTTAAATTTTTAGTGTAAGATCACTTGTTAAACAATTTTATGGTATCAAATATATTTTTTTACCATCAAATTAAGCCAACATATTGTTTTACAATTGGATAGCGAGGGAGAAAATTGGCAGCACATGTAAGTAAGTTGTTCTAAGTCAACTTAAACAAGTTTGAATTGAAGAAATTGAACATTATGCATAGTTGTTGAATTTTTTTATTTAGAATTCTTGGAAGAATTGGGGATCAACGTGGAATCGTTGATGTTTGATGCAATTAGGATGGAATGGATTGTGAATGATGCAAAATAATGAGAAATAAAAGGAAAAACTATGTGTTTGGTTGGGTGATGTGACCGGCCAAAATGTAAGGAAATGGGGGAGGGTTGAATTATTTGAATGATGTGAAATTGTTAGAATTAACAAGTAGATTGTGTGTGAAATTGTGTTTTGGAAAATTATGGGTTTGGGATACATAGATATTGGATATTTGTAATATAAAACCATATATTGGTTATGTTTTGTACAAGTGTTGGTTAGAAGTTAATTGTGTTTTGCATAATTTATTGTGACCTATATTTGAATGTAAATATAATCAATGATGTAATTGACATTATTTTAAATGTGCATTCTAGGGTTTTTATTATTATCCACCCTAGCAATGATTGTTAGTTTTAATATAGATAGATATATAGATAGATTTTGTGTTAGGTGATATTTTATAATTTTGAAAATGCATGTGTAATTAATCTTATATATGTTTTCAAGATGCAATCCTAATTATTTTAAGTAGTTATTTGTACGAATAGTCATGGTTTTATAAGTAACAAGGTAAGGTTAACACCAAAGTTGTCAATTCAGTTCGGTTGATGCTTTGTTTTTTCAATTGAAACTGAATGTTTTGGTTTTGAAACATTTCAGCGTGCCGTTTTGAAGTCGTATTGTTTGTGTGTGTGTACTTAAATATATTAATTCAAAAAAAAATATTCAAATTCAAAAATAAAATTATTTAGAATTATGTAATTTAATCCAAAAGGAGACAATAAATAATTTTTCTGAACAAAATTATAAACATATAAAATATTACGAAAAATATCAACATCAATCTCGAAAGTCATTACATTCTCTCATTACTCTGAAATTTTAACATACCATATATAAATATATCAAGACTCCTCATAAAATTTCATCTCAATCTAACGGTCGGATTAAGAGATATGATTGATATTGTAAAATCATTCATAATTTAAAAAAACATTATTTGGCCAAAACAGGACGGGTGGAACGAAACCGAAATGTTTCGGCCGATAAATCTATTATGGACCAGAATTTAAATCAAGGTAAAAACAACGTTATTTTATCTTAATTTTTAACTAGTACAAAATATTTTAGCCGAAACAGATTGAATCTGACAACCATGGCTAACACCACAAAGTTCCAATCAAAATCGTCCGAAAATTCTCCCATCGAGACAACAGCAAATCCCAGTTTATGCAGGACAACTTCAAGCATGGTCATCAACTGCAAGCCTTTCCCGTATAAGTGCACAAACCAACAGCAACACGACTCTCTAACATTTGGAAGACATGACTTGCAAAGCTTCTAAACTCTTTTTCTACAAGCGCTGTCTGTCTGTCTGTCTGTCTAAATAGATAGATTGGAGTGAGGGAGAGAGCGCTTCTAAAATCTTAGATGCAGTTTAATCCTATGCTTAAAACTTTTAAAATGAAGAGTGCCTTCTAAGTTGTTTCATAGATGATTCTCGAAAAGAAAAGCAAAATATAAAAGATTGCAGCATCAATGCAACAAATTCAAACATGTTGTGGAAAATGTGGAACAGGTCAAAAGATTACAAGGAAATGAAATCGATCACAGAAAAACGAACCTGAGAAAGCAAAAGTAATTCTAGAGGTAATTCTAGACGGCCATAATATAGTACATTTCAAAAATAAATTACTACTTGGGCATCGAGTGACTATCCATTTAGCATTGCAGGCAGGTACCAACACACATCTCGAACAAACAATGGACATTATTCATACATTTGATAACATGTTTTTAGCAAATGGGTAAGTTTCTTTTCTCTTTAGTCAGTTTCTTCGACTCCAAAACCTTCATAGAAAGAATCATTTTAGCAATCTTAACAGTGCAGTGGTTGTTTTCTATGTACCCATATAAGTGCAGCACGTTGAAATAGTAAGTCGAACTCCAGCAAAAGCCAAAATCAAATGATAGAGCTTGGAAAACAACCAAGAGATGACATTAAGAACCAAATGTACATCGAGTGTGCTCATTCGACAAATTGAAGAATACAGATTGGAATATGAACAAGAAAAAAGAGTCACTGAAGCAATTTACAAGGCTCTGATGATGTGCATTACACAAGGGAATTCTCTCCCATGAAGTGACTATCGTTTACTCTAGCTGGTACCATCTTATATCTCCAATAAACCGACAATCAACGGTGGTTATCCAAGTATTTCTTCTCACTTGTTGCCAAGCAAACTCAAAAATGTTAGTCCCATTAATCAACTTCTTGGACTCCAAAAAGAAAAAAACTGATCAATAAAATCAGAAACTACTTCTGAAGCAAGCTAAGAGTGCTATCACGCTGTGCATTGCAGAAGTGATACTTACTTTTTTGCCATCAAGTGTTTACTCTTTCTGACTTGTCAGTGTATATCTGCAATAAGTCTGGAGCTTTGTCCGCGTATTTGGTAACATAATTCAGCAAGAACTTCTCCTCACTGATTGTTAGCGGAGTAGCAATGTTCCAATCTCCTTCAATTAGCTTTCTGGACTCCAAAACCTTCATAACATTGTACCTTGGACGAACCCTTTTATCAATTGAGAAACCAATAAAATGGGGATAGGTAATTAAAGATTTCCGTTCCAATTCCATGGTATTATAGAAAAAATTCCATCGCGCCCCTGATTTTCTCCTCTGAACAAGTTAATAGCGGGGGGAATCGCTTAAAGGCGCACAAAACCTCATCTTCACTCCAGCCCATACTTTTCATCACCTCAATTCTCTTCCTCCAGGTTGATTCAGACACTATAACCAGCACAGCAAGAGCACGTACAAACATACTATCCCCTGATTGAAAACCCATTTTTTTAGTAGCAGTCACTGCATAAACCATCTTATCATGCTTTTGCCCCATAACTCTTGGCTGCCACTGCATCAGTTTCGCTATTCTATCAATGGACACTCCCTCTTTCATCAGAAAATCGGTATTTAACTGCATGTCACCATTTAAAGGAACCGACAACAGCCATGGAGCACGCATAATAGCTTCTACAACTTCCTCATTACTGTAATAAAAAGGCTTCAAAAACTCAAAAAATGGCTTAATATGAGAACCCAGATGCCTTCTCAAAACGTCGGGGTTCGATACAATAAGCTGGGGCAGAAGCTGGCCCGCAAAGCCATTTTTTATGAAGAAGTCAAACTTAGGCTTGAGAGTATCCTCTGTTCTGGAATGGAGGACAGCAGGCCACTTCTCGATCGTTTTAGCGATGTGGGTGTCCTTAAAATCGTTGGATTTCAAGAATTGGATGACAGATTGGGGCTGGTGGAGGTTATTTGCATCGATTTGGATTTTTTTGGAAACTGAGAGGGCAGATTGTAGAGGAATCCCACATGAATTGACAAGGAATTGAACAGTAAATGATGATGACGACGTTTGCAAGAACCGTTTTTGAATCAGAGAGAAGAAGGTTTCTCCTCATGGCTATAATATTGATGGCCTTTTCCAATTTGCTCGGAGTGAAAGGGTTTTTGTTAGGGTTTTCGGCAATCAGCGAAGCAACGGCCACATGTTTATTGTTGAGGTGAGGCTATCACTGACCCGGATACGATAGGGTTATGATGGAGAGATCCGGTAAGGTTAAAATGAAGTTTTTATTATTATTCACAATAACAATTAACAAAAACAAATACTATAAAAAGTGATGTTTTAAAATATTATCTATTGTAAAAAAAAATTACAAATTTATAAAACATTATACTCTTTTCATTATTATTGTTCATCATCATATAAAAAAATATTTATTACAATAGTATTTTATCTTTTTTTCATTTATTTTTTAAAAATATATTTGTATTATTATTAATTAATGAAAATATAAAAGAGAGTGTTTTTATCGTGAACTTACTCCTTTTCTTTCTTTTTTGCCTTTTTTTATTTTTTATTTCTATATGAAAATTGAAGTTTATGATTTGTTGCATTTTTCTTCTCTATATAGATATAATAATCTTGTGATTCATGTTGCGAGTTTATTAGATTCACTTAGTTTATTCATTTTTTTTTCAATTTTATCCTTCTATACTTAATGAATTACGTTTGATGATCGGAGTATTAGTGGCAATTGAATATTTCTATCTAAAACATCAAATTATACAAATTTATGATTTGTCTTTTTTTATCCATTAAGTATTAGTGGTAATTCAATATTTCTATCTAAAACATCAAATTATATTTTGATTTGTCTTAAAGATGGTATATTGAGCTGAAATCACAGATAGATGGTCCATGTGCTCCTTTTTTATTGGCCCGATGGTCTCGACGAATTTAAGATCAATTGTATTTCAACTTTCAAAACTTTAAATTTGTATTAAATATCTAATTTTTATATTAATTTAATTTATTATTATTATTTTCTGCTTCCATCCATGAGCCTGTTTGTAAAAATCTTGCCAACAAAATCACTATATAAATACCAACCGAATATTCCATATGGAAATTGAAAATTCCTGGTAGTGTGATAAGAGATTTAAATGTACGTATACGTCGTATAGTGTTCATACAGCAAATTGAGAAATACAGATTGGAAAGCAATTTACACTACTCTGATGATGCTCGCTACACCAGGGAACTCTCTTCCATGAAGTGATGAAGTCACTATAGATCCGGCATCGTTTTGCATAGTATGAATTATTATTTTATTTTTTTGTAGTTATCCATGTTAGTCCAGCTAGAGAGAGTTATTATATTGAAAGGTAAAATAGAAGAGTTGTTTTTACATGTTTGATTAAAAATATATATATATTGTACTTGTATTATTTATTTATTATTAATAAATAATTATACCAACAATATATTTATTAAAATAAAATTAATTTCTCTAAATAGTACAAATATAAAAAATACTATATTTATACTATTCAAAAAACCAAATTATTAATTTGGCTTCTATAGATAGGGTTTCTATTATAAATGTTCTTAATAGCTTGTTTTGACTACTAAGAAAATCTGAGCAATAAAATAAGAAACAGAGATTGATGCAAGCACAAACACAGAAAAAAAATACTTCTGGATCAAGTTAAGATCACTGTAATGCTGTGCTTTGCAGAAGCAAAACTTACTTTCTTGCCATCATGCGTGTGTTCTTATTGACTTCCCAGCACCGCAATATATCTGCAGCAAGTCTGGAGCTTTGTCCGCGTATTTGGCAACGTAATTCAGCAAGAACTTCTCTTCACTGATCGTTAGCGGTTTAGAAATGTTCCAATTTCCTTCAATTAGCTTTCTTGACTCCAAAACCTTCATAACATTGAACCTTGGACGAACCCTTTTATCAATGGAGAAACCAACAAAATGGGGATAGGTAATTAAAGATTGCCGTTGCAATTCCATCGTGTTGTAGAAAAAATCCATGGCACCCCTGATTTTCTCCTCTGAATATGACAATAGCGGGGGGAATCGCTTGAAGGCACACAAAACCTCATCTTCACTCCACCCCATACTTTTCATCACCTCAATTCTCTTCCTCCAGGTTGATTCAGACACCATAACCAGCACAGCAAGAGCTCGTACAAACATTCTGTCCCCTGGTTGAAAACCCATTTTTTTAGTAGCAGTCACTGCATAAACCATCTTATCATGCTTTTGCCCCATAACTCTTGGTTGCCACTGCATCAGTTTCGCTATTCTATCAATGGACACTCCCTCTTTCATCAGGAAATCGGTATTTAACTGCATGTCACCATTTAAAGGAATCGACAACAGCCATGGAGCACGCATAATAGCTTCTACAACTTCCTCATTACTGTAATAAAAAGGCTTCAAAAACTCAAAAAATGGCTTAATATGAGAACCCAGATGCCTTCTCAAAACGTCGGGGTTCGATACAATAAGCTGGGGCAGAAGCTGGCCCGCAAAGCCATTTTTTATGAAGAAGTCAAACTTAGGCTTGAGAGTATCCTCTGTTCTGGAATGGAGGACAGCAGGCCACTTCTCGATCGTTTTAGCGATGTGGGTGTCCTTAAAATCGTTGGATTTCAAGAATTGGATGACAGATTGGGGCTGATGGAGGTTATTTGCATCGATTTGGATTTTTTTGGAAACTGAGAGGGCAGATTGTAGAGGAATCCCACATGAATTGACAAGGAATTGAACAGTAAATGATGATGACGACGTTTGCAAGAACCGTTTTGAAGGAGTCTTCTAGAATTATTTCAGTTATTAGAATTAGTTAAGCACACAAAAGAGAGAGCCCTAGTTTGTTAGGGCATGCATTTTCCCTTTTAGCAACCTCTCTGCCAAAGTTGTTATTTCCTGCTTTATTCTGTTTCATGTACTAAATGGCTATATATGCCAGAAGCTATTGCTAATCAATATAATTTCCATTCATCCCATTTCACGTGTTATTTCTCAAAGTCTAACAAATTGGTATCAGAGCTTGCATTAGGGCCCGAAAATCCTTTGCAGCAGTGACAGACAACAAGATGACCACAGTAAGGCAACTTTGTCCGACCCACTATTCTAAAGATACAATGGTCATTACGACCATTGGAGCATGTTGATGGAAAATTTCCTCCGATCAAAGGAAATGTGGGAGCTGGTGGAGACTGGATACAGTGAAGCAAGTGGGTCAACACAAACTGAGGCACAACAAAAGAAGAACGATGAAATGAAGCTGAAAGATTTGAAGGTAAAGAACTATTTATTTCAAGCAATTGATAGAACAGTTCTTGATACTATTCTCAAGAAAAACACTGCCAAAGATATATGGGATGCAATGAAGAAGAAATTCGAAGGGAGTGCAAGGGTTAAGAGATCTCACCTTCAAGCTCTCCGCAGAGAGTTTGAGACATTGGAGATGAGGTCCGGAGAAGGAGTGACTGAGTATTTCTCCAAGGTCATGACTGTGGCCAATAAGATGAGAACCTATGGAGAAGACATGCAGGATGTTAAGGTAGTAGAGAAAATACTACGTTCTTTGACTGAGAAATTCAACTATGTTGTTTGTTCTATAGAGGAGTCAAAGGATATTGATATGCTTACTGTTGATGAACTGCAAAGTTCATTAATAGTCCATGAGCAGAAATTTTCCAGGCATAAGAGTGATGAACAAGCTTTGAAGGTGACATATGAAGGAAACAGAGGTCGTGGTGGTCGTTTCTCATTCCGAGGAAGAGGAAGAGGTAGAGGACGAGCAGACTTCAATAAAGCAACAGTTCAATGTTACAGATGCCATCGACTTGGCCATTTCCAGTATGAGTGTCCCACTTGGAATAAGGAGTCACTGTATGCAGAGCTTGATGAGGAGGAGGAGATGCTTTTAATGGCTTATGTGGAGAAACATCAAGCAAGAAGAGAAGATGCTTGGTTTCTCGATTCAGGGTGTTCTAACCACATGTGTGGTTATGAAGACATGTTCAATGATCTCAACAATGAATTTCGGCATTCTGTGAAATTGGGGAACAACACAAGGATGAATGTAATGGGCAAGGGGAGTGTGAAGGTAGTGTTGTCTGGAATTTCACATGTGATTGCTGAGGTATATTTTGTTCCCGATTTAAGAAATAATCTCCTAAGTGTTGGCCAGTTGCAAGAGAGAGGATTAGACATTCTATTCAAAGGTGGAACATGCAAAATTTTTCATCCAAGACGGGGACTCATCATTCAAACCACAATGAGCATAAATAGAATGTTCATTCTATTGCCTGATGCTCAGTCCCCAACACAACAATCTGCTCAATGTTTCCACACAGACACACAAAATTTGTGCCATCTTTGGCATAGAAGATACGGTCATCTAAGCTACACAGGCTTAAAAACCTTATCACACAAACACATGGTGCGTGGTCTTCCACAAATTTCAAATTCAGATGTTACCTGCACTGACTGCTTGAAAGGGAAGCAGCACCGTGACCCCATTCCAAGGAAAAGCAACTGGAGAGCATCTCAGAAACTGGAGCTCATCCACTCTGACATTTGCGGGCCAATTACTCCTACATCGAATAGCAACAAGAGGTATATACTGTTATTTACCGATGACTATAGTAGGAAAACATGGGCATATTTTTTGGTAGAAAAGTCAGAAGCTTTTGAGTCATTTAAATGCTTTAAATCCATGGTTGAAAAACAAGTAGACTTGCCTGTGAAATGCCTCCGCACTGACAGAGGAGGAGAATTCGTTTCCAACGAATTCAATGACTACTGCAAACAACACGGCATCAAACGGCAAATGACAACAGCTTATACCCCTCAACAGAATGACATCTCGGAGAGGAAGAACAGGACCGTGATGAACATGGTTCGGTCCATGTTGTGTGACAAAAACATGCCCAAATTCTTCTGGGCAGAGGCTGTGAACTGGGCTGTTTATGTTCTAAACAGGTGCCCCACTTTAGCTGTTCGGGATGTTACGCCGGAGGAGGCCTGGAGTGAGATGAAGCCGTCGGTGGAGCATTTTAGGGTTTTCGGCTGCTTAGCCCATGCTCATGTCCCCAAAGAGAGAAGATCAAAACTTGACCACCGAAGCATTACTTGTGTATTATTGGGGGTTAGCGAGGAATCAAAAGGGTACAGACTATTTGACCCAGTTGCAAGGAAAATTATCGTGAGCAGAGACGTAGTTTTTGAGGAAGAGAAGCTGTGGAAATGGGGTGAGAGCAGTGACCAACAAATTGATGATTTACAGTGGGGTGATGAAGGTGATGACGAAGGAGAGAAGGAGAGGAACAGTGGAGATGAAGAAATTGAAAGAGATGGAGAAATTACAACTGGAACCAACGATGACAGCCACGGAGAAGGAGATGAAGAAGGAGAAGAAGAAGAAGAAATTTGTGAAAATGAGAGAGCAAGGACCAGTGTGACTTTGCCGACAATTGAAGAAGAAGGGGAAAGTGAGCTGCGTGAGTTGCGTGGCAGTCAACCCTCCACGTGGCGAACCAATGACGCCAGCTCAAGAGGATTGCGTGGCAGACAGCCTCCCACGTGGATGGCTGACTATGTAAGTGGGGGTGAGCTGTTTGAAGATGAGACCAATTGGGCTGTTGAGGTGTCATCCGATCCTGCCGTATATGAGGAAGCTGTGAAGAGCACTGAATGGAGGATGGCCATGAACAGTGAAATTGAGTCCATAGAAAGAAATAAAACATGGACACTTACTGCATTACCAGCCGGAACAAAAAAGATAGGGGTGAAGTGGGTCTATAAAACCAAATATGATGAGAATGGGAAAATTGATAAATACAAGGCGCGTTTGGTGGCGAAAGGGTATGCTCAGAAATATGGGGTGGATTATACAGAAGTGTTTGCCCCGGTAGCAAGAATGGATACAGTACGGATGATCATCGCCTTAGCCGCGCACAAAAATTGGATGATTTCTCAGCTGGACGTCAAATCAGCTTTTCTTCATGGTGAATTGAGTGAAGATGTTTATGTAGAGCAGCCGAGAGGATATGAAAAGAAGGGGAGTGAGCACCTGGTTTACAAACTGCATAAGGCACTGTATGGATTAAAACAAGCTCCACGAGCTTGGTTTAGTCGAATTGAAGCACATTTCATTGGTGAGGGATTTCGGAGATGCGAAAGTGAGCAGACTTTATTCACAAAAAGAACCCAACAAGGAGGAATCATCATTGTGAGTATTTATGTCGATGATTTGATTTTTACGGGTAATGATGAAGTAATGCTATCTGATTTTAAAAACTCTATGCTAAGGGAGTTTGATATGACTGACTTGGGAAAAATGAGGTTTTTCCTTGGAATTGAAGTATTACAAAAATTCGATGGGATTTATATTTGTCAGAGGAAATATGCTTTGGAAGTGTTGAAAAGATTTGGTATGATGGAGAGTAATTCGGTGGGGAGTCCGATAGTTCCAGGATTCAAGATAAGCAGAAATGAAGATGGAAATACAGTAGATGAAACCTACTACAAACAGTTAGTGGGGAGTTTGATGTACCTTACTGCTACAAGACCCGATATGATGTTTGTTGTTTGTCTGATAAGCAGGTATATGACAAGGCCTATGGAAATTCATCTGCAAGCAGCTAAGAGAGCACTTCGGTATCTAAAAGGAACGGTGAACTATGGGATTCATTATAAAAGAGGAGGAGAAGGAGAGCTGCTAGCATTTACGGATAGTGACTATGCTGGCGATATGGAAGATAGGAAAAGTACCTCTGGGTATGTTTTCTTGATGGGTTCAAGCGCTGTCTCATGGTGCTCGAAAAAACAGCCGATTGTGACTTTGTCAACTACGGAGGCTGAATTTGTGGCGGCAGCAGTATGTGCTTGTCAAGGAGTATGGATGAAGAGAATTTTAGGAGAACTGGGGCACTCAGATGAAAGTTGTACGATCATAATGTGCGATAATAGTTCCACTATCAAGTTGTCCAAGAATCCCGTAATGCATGGCCGCAGTAAACATATTGACGTGAGGTTTCATTTCTTAAGGAACCTTACTAAGGAAGGAACAGTTGAGTTGATTCATTGTGGGAGTGAGGATCAGATCGCAGATATAATGACTAAGCCATTAAAGCTCGAAGCATTTCAGAAGCTTCGGAAGTTACTTGGAGTATGTGAGATAAACTAAGTGCTTTATAAAGCATTTAGTTTAAGGGATGGAATGAAGGAGTCTTCTAGAATTATTTCAGTTATTAGAATTAGTTAAGCACACAAAAGAGAGAGCCCTAGTTTGTTAGGGCATGCATTTTCCCTTTTAGCAACCTCTCTGCCAAAGTTGTTATTTCCTGCTTTATTCTGTTTCATGTACTAAATGGCTATATATGCCAGAAGCTATTGCTAATCAATATAATTTCCATTCATCCCATTTCACGTGTTATTTCTCAAAGTCTAACACGTTTTTGAATCAGAGAAAGAAGGTTTCTCCTCATGGCTTTAATATTGATGGCCTTTTCCAATTTGCTCGGAGTGAAAGGGTTTTTGTTAGGGTTTTCGGCAATCAGCGAAGCAACGGCCACATGTTTATTATTGAGGTGAGGCTATCACTGACCCGGATCCGATAGGGTTATGATAGAGAGATCCGATAGGGTTAAAATGAAGTTTTTATTATTATTCACAATAACAATTAACAAAAACAAATACTATAAAAAGTGATGTTTTAAAATATTATCTATTGTAAAAAAAAATATTTTTGTTTTAAATTTTTTTATAAATTTATAAGACTTTTTATGATGATAACTTGTGGCAATATACTCTTTTCATTATTATTGTTCAGCATCTTATAAAAAAAAATATCTATTATAATAGTATTTATCTTCTTTTTTTCATTTCTTTTTTAAAAATCTATATTTTTTTTATTAGTAATAAAAATCTAAAAGAGATAAGTATTTTTATTGTGAACTTACTCCTTTTCTTTCTTTTTTGCCTTTATTTTTTTAATAATTATTTCTATATGAAAATTGATTTTTATGATTTGTTGCATTTTTCTTCTCTATATAGACATATCAATCTCGTGATTCATGTTGCGAGTTTATTAGATTCATCTAGTTTACTCATGTTTTTTTTTAATTTTATCCTTCTATATTTAATGAATTACATTTAATGAACAGGGTATTAGTGGCAATTGGATATTTCTATCTAAAACATCCAATCATACAATTTTATTATTTGACTTTATTTATCCATTAAGTATTAGTGGCAATTTAATATTTCTATCTAAAACATCAAATTATACTTTGATTAGTCTTAAAGATTGTATATGAAGCTGAAATCACATATGAATGGTCATATACTCTTCTTTTTATTGGCCCGACGAATTTAAGATTAATTGTATTTCAACTTTTAAAACTTTAAATTTGTATTAAATATCTAATTTTTATATTAATTTATTTTATTATTATTATTATTTTCTGCTCATGTTTAATAAGTTTTCCAACAAATTATTTCCATCCATGAGCCTCTTTGTAAAAATACAGATTGGAAAGCAATTTACACTACTCTGATGATGCTCGCTACACAAGGGAACTCTCTTCCATGAAGTGATGAAGTGACTATAGATCCGGCATCGTTTTGCATTGTATGAATTATTATTATTTTTTTTTGTAGTTATCCATGTTAGTCCAGCTAGAGAGTTATATGGAAAGGTAAAATAGCATTTCTAGATTGAAGAGTTATTTTTACATGTTTGATTAAAAAAAAACACTTTTTTTTGTACTTGTATTATTTATTTATTATTAATAAATAATTATACCAACAATATATATATTAAAATAAAATTAATTTCTCTAAATAGTAAAAAATATATAAAAAAAAATACTATATTTATACTATTCAAAAAACCAAATTATTAATATGGCTTCTAAAACATAGGTTTTCTATTATAAATGTTCTTAATAGCTTGTTTTGACAACTAAGAAAATCTGAGCAATAAAATAAGAAACAGAGATTGATGCAAGCACAAACACAGAAAAAAATACTTCTGGATCAAGTTAAGATCACTGTAATGCTGTGCATTGCAGAAGCAAAACTTACTTTCTTGCCATCATGCGTGTGTTCTTATTGACTTGCCAGCACCGCAATATATCTGCAGCAAGTCTGGAGCTTTGTCCGCGTATTTGGTAACATAATTCAGCAAGAACTTCTCCTCACTGATCGTTAGCGGAGTAGAAATATTCCAATCTCCTTCAATTAGCTTTCTGGATTCCAAAACCTTCATAACATTGTACCTTGGACGAACCCTTTTATCAATGGAGAAACCAACAAAATGGGGATAGGTAATTAAAGATTGCCGTTGCAATTCCATCGTGTTGTAGAAAAAATCCATGGCACCCCTGATTTTCTCCTCTGAATATGACAATAGCGGGGGGAATCGCTTGAAGGCACACAAAACCTCATCTTCACTCCACCCCATACTTTTCATCACCTCAATTCTCTTCCTCCAGGTTGATTCAGACACCGTAACCAGCACAGCAAGAGCTCGTACAAACAGTCTGTCCCCTGGTTGAAAACCCATTTTCTTAGTAGCAGTCGCTGCATAAACCATCTTATCATGCTTTTGCCGCATAACTCTTGGCTGCCACTGCATCAGTTTTGCTATTCTATCAACGGGCAATCCCTCTTTTATCAGGAAATCGGCATTTAAATGCATATCACAATTTAAAGCAATCGACAACAACCATGGAGTACGCCTGATGGCTTCTACAACTTCCTCCTTGCTGTCATAAAAAGGCTTCAAAAACTCAAAACATGGCTTAATATGAGAACCCAGATGCCTTTTTAAAACGTCCGGGTTCGATACAATAAGCTGGGGCAGAAGCTGGCCCGCAAAGCCATTGTTTATGAAGAAGTCAAACTTTGGCTTGAGAGTATCTTCTGTTCTGGAATGGAGGACAGCAGGCCACTTCTCGATCGTTTTAGCGATGTGGGTGTCCGTGAAATCGTTCGATTTCAAGAATTGGATGACAGATTGGTGCTTATTGAGGTTATTTTCATCGATCTGGAACTTTTTGGAAACCGAGAGGGCAGATTGTTGAGGAAGCCCACACGAGTTTACAAGGAATTGAACAGTAAATGATGATGAAGATGTTCGCAAGAAACGTTTTTGAATCAGAGAGAACATAAGGTTTCTTCTCATGGCTGTAATATTGGTGGCCATTTCCAAATTGCTCAGACAGAAAGGTTTTTGCGAGGGTTTTTCAGCAATCAGCAGAGTTGCGGCCACATGTTCATCAGATCCGATAGGGTTAAAATGAGAAGTTTCTATGTTGTTTAGGGTAGCTAGTGGGCTACATATCCACTTCGTTTTTAATATTTTATTGTTATTTTAGAAAACATTAATTACAGAAAAAATATTATACTTTTCACATTCATACACAATTCACTAAGCACTAAGATAATATAAAAATTAAAAAAAAAATCACTTTGATCATCAAAGTGTTCTCCCTTCTTCTTCTTCTTGGCTAAAATGATAGTCAAGTGGTTCTATTTGATAATAGACTTAGATTGTTCTCCCTTCTTTCTTCTTCCATGTTTTGAGAACTTATATTCACATTTATTTATCAACTTTCCAATTTATTTTTCAGTTCACTATCATTTAGTTTTTACTTTATTTCCACATCAAATCATAATATTTTTAAAAACATACATATATATATAACCCATTATTTCTTTTTGTATATAACATATACAAACATGCGTATTTTTAACTAAGTAAATATTCACCACTTGTTAAATTAATACAAACATACATATTTTTAAAATTCTACCATTAAAATTTAGAGGGAGAAAAACATATTTAAGAAATAAAATAAATCAAAAGTACTCAACCATTTAGATTTCCAAAAAAAAAACTGCCTATAAAATAAGTAATTAATTTTCTTTTATTTTTTATTCTATTAAAAAACAGCTTTATTGTTTCTTAAACATTGTGAAATATTCTAATCAAGGGCTGGACATTGGGTGGTGCTTGTTGAGGTCCTTTCACCGTTCGTTAAAAAGAGCCGATGGGCTCCGGCCCTTCACCAACATTGGGCTATTCATGGGCTGAGGAATTATTTACAACAAAGCCCTCTCTATACATATTGAATGCTCTAGGCCATGTAGAGCAAAACATTGTTCCCTAACCTAGGGCTGTATTCTGAGTGGGGTTAAAGATTATTTTTCAAAATATTTTTTGTTCAAGAAAATATTATAATAATATTTTTTTATTTTTTTAAAAATTATTTTTTATATTAACACATTAAAAAACATAAAAAAATATAATTTAAAGTAAAAAATAAAAATATTTTTTTTTATTTTTTTTTCAAAAGTATTTTTGAAACATGGTGTCAAACAATCACTTAATTTACTACGTTTGCTTGTTCATTATGGTGGCTTTCAAAATCCATTGCCATGTAGGGCATTTTCATTGTACTATATGCAAGCAATTATACATGTTTGATTTGCCAAATACATGTAAGGTAATAGAATTTGTGTCAATTTTTCTTCTTATTTTGTGATTCCATTATTGAAATACCTCTACATACTATAATGTATAAATATGACATATATAATCTTTCTTGTACTCACCAAAATTAAATTGCGTCAACCACTCACTTAAATATTTTTGATATAAATACGATGTTGGAACCTTTCTACTCAAATGTTGACGGTATGGGTCCAATTTAACATGTACAAAATCTTGAAATGGCTAACCTTTCACCCTATACCCACCAAAATTAAACTCTATCAACCACTCACTTAAATATTTTTCTAGACAATTTATAATGATTTAACCATGAAAAATGTATCATAAATTTTTAAATTACATATTTGGCATTGTGATAGCTTTCGTGGTTATGATTTTAAGACATATTTTTTTTTAAAAAAGATACAAATTTAACTAAGATTACACAAGAGAGTTTTGCAGTAAAATACATACAAAAACTGTAGAATATATTAATTAATCAAATACTTTTAAAAATATAATTCAGTCACAAAATAAACCTCAACACATTGGTGTTTGTGTGGTAGTATTATTGAGGTTATTTTTTAAAGTGATTTTTATTTATAAATACATCCAAATGATATTTTTTTTTATTTTTTAAAATTATTTCTGACATTTACACATGAAGATAATCTAAAAAAATTAATCCAAAATAAAAATAATTTAAAAAAAAACACTTTTAGAATGTAATGAGAAACACACACACATATATATATATATATATATATATATATATATATATATATATATATATATATAACAATGTAACCTCTCACAAGTACAAGAAACTTGGGACGTACAAATGTTGATGAGGAGGGAGACCAATAATTCAAAAGAGACGGATCATGGGGACGCAGGTCCTACATCACTGAGAATTGTACCACAAATTTCAGCTGAAAGCCGTAGCCATGCTGACAAGGATTGATGAGAGTTTCTGTTTATTGGTCAAAGCATTGCACCAAAATCTATGGGTAAAAGTATAATAATATAAAGCCCATTCATTTTTCATAATTTTATCCTTCGCCAGGGACTATAATTAATATTACCGAAAAGTCAGGGATAGTTTTTGTATATATACAGTATACTTATTAACAGCAAAGCTATAAAGTGCGGGAATTATATTTTTATCAACACCTTTTGCAATGCGATAATCTACAGTGTATTGCTTTTTTTCTTTTTCTTTTTTTTTAATAATTTATTTTTATCTATTATATATATATATATAAATATATAGTTTTGGAAAAAAAATCATGTTATTAAATTTTATAAAGTTCATGGACTTATTCACGAGTATGATAAGTTGATATGGTTCACGTATCTAGAGAGTTTAACTTCTTTTTTTTTATTCCATCTATAAATATTGGGTTAACTAGAAAATCAATTTTATAATTAGATTCATTTTATTTTCTACAATGTTATTGTCTTGATTTTTTTTTAAAAAAGTTATCATCTCAAAGTTTTTATAAAAATTCATTCATGTTTTTAATGATCATCTAGGCTGCTTTTAATATATATATATATATATATATATATATATATATATAGATTAAAGATGTTGATATGACCGCAGTGGACATCCAATAGACTAGTATATAATATAATTAAGAGTAAAGTATCCATTTAGTTTAACAAAATTAATCAATTAATTCTCATGATCTTAGAAGCAATTTTTTTAATGCTTATTTTTTAAAATCCATTTATTACTTAATACTTTGTTTATTATATATTTTTTCCACTTTATTTTAAATTTTTTTTATTTTAAGAAATAGAAAGGGAAAAATAGAACTGATGGAAAGATTGATGAGAAAAGAAAGCATTTTTTAAAAACAAAATACTGTCAAATTAAAAATAGACAACACTAGCCAGAGGACTATTCATTCTATAAGGATTGATTTATTTATTTTTATAAACCACGGGGACTAAGATATGGTTAACTTTTTCTTTTTGTATTTACTTCTCTGGCATAGAGAAAAATACATAAGAAATTCAGTCTGTACAAAGTGACAGACCACTCATTTCAGAGAAGTAGACCACGAGGAGGCTGAAGAAAACTGACAGTCCTGTGACACCATCATTTTGGAATATGATGCAATATTTAATTAATATTGTAATTTTTTTATTTTGTATTTATCGGCTAGAATGAGAGATAATGTTTTTTTAAAAAAATCAAAAACAAATAAAGAAAGAATATCATAGGTGGGTTTTTTTTTTCATTATTGTTGAGTGATGCTAGAGATATTTAGAATTTTTACTACTTTTTATTTATTAAATGATGTAGAGTTTATAGCGACTTGTCATATATTTATATAAATTCAATGATAATTATAATAATAATAATAATAGCAGCAGCAGCAGCATATCTCTTATGAAAATCTACCCTGTAATTTTAAAAGCATTCTCTAATTAGCTATTTCTTATTATTTATGGTTTATTTTATGTTTTTTTTTATGATCTAGCTAATAATTATTGGTAAAATGATATTCGCTCATTTATATGATCTAGCTAATAATTATTGGTAAAATGATATATGTTATGAAATCAAATGTGACGAGCTAGATTTATATATATTATTAAGTTTTTTATTTTATCTCGATTTTCGTGCCTTTTTTTTTTGTATTATGTTGATATATTGTATTTTCTTAAAAAGAAAAAAAAAATACATATGCTTATTAGTTTTGAGTTTATCCAAAGGGAATCAAGAGGAGAACTAGATGGGTTGAGTAAATTCCCTCCTTTTAACCCTTTTCCTCATCCTTTTTATTTCAACTTAGTCCCTATAATATAATAAAACAAACAATTTAATCCTCATATTGTCTAAAACTACTTATCCAACCCCTTCAAGATTTTCAATATGGCTATAGCTTGTACCACCGTTAAGAAATTTTTAATAAGATTAAACAATGGAAAGATGATGGGACAGAGATATGGTTTATTATTACTTGATTTAATTATTTTAGATGATTATCTGTTTAGTGTCAAGTTGTAGCTTTTTAATAAAGTGGGTCCACTTGGAATTAGCTGGCTGATTAGTGTTCTCGAAATTAATTAATTTAATTTAATTTAATTTAATTAATATATCTATATCTATATCTATAAAGTTCAAAGCTCCCGTCCCATCAAAGAAATACAAGCATAGACGGCTAAAGTAATTTGGGCACATGGTAAAGGTTTAAAGTGGCCGGCCCTAAACATGAGTGGACAAAAATGTACTTTGCCATTTATATATATTCTTGGGATTTTTTCAAAATTGGTTTCTCTTTCTCTCATCTAAAAGGGACATTACCATAATAAAAGGAGAAAAATAAAATAAAATAAAATAAATGATAGGCAAGGGTGTCATCCATTGATTTTGAAGTTAGGTAACATGTTGAAGACTCATTTAAATCTAATCTGTAAAGACAAATGGATTGATTTACAGCTAACATTACAATTTTATCCCATTAACTAAGCGGTTGTTTGCTTTTGCTTTATACCATACTTTTTTTTTCTTTTAAAAAATAAATATTAATTTATATTTTTTACATATATTTTGAACTGTTTTGATTGTTGATATTAAAAATTAAAAAATATTTTGATGCATTTTCAAATGAAAATCATTATGTATCTTTCATTTTTTTTTACATAATCAATTAAATTGGTTTTCTTATTTAAAGTTAATTCTAGTTTTTGTGTAAATAAATAAAAATCAAAACTTTTAAATCTGATTTGAAAATTGACTTAAAATATGGTTGAGATTGATTTAAAAAAAATATTTTTAAAATACAACAACAAACATGAGTAGTTACGAGTCGGATAGATTTCTTTTTTCTTTGTAAATCATAAAGTTTTTTATTTGGTTATACCAAGATAGCTTTTTTTAAATATTATTATTATTTTTTTAATAAAGGAAAACTGCCTTATAGTCGGTTCCAATATCGACGACTCGCAAGTAACCATTCCAAAAAACACAAATTGTCAAACCACATCATGATGGTGACGGCACCGTGGTAAGCTTTACTAAAATCGGTATCATTTTTCAATAATTGCTACCATGTCGACACTATACCAAGTTGAATAAAAATATATAATTCTGATTTTCTCCATCAAATTAATTATAAATCATTGTTTTTTTTAATATTTTCAGACATAATCAAATTCTGTATTAAAAAGTTAGAGAGGTTCCCAATTGACTTATTAATTCAACCCAAAATAAAAGGATAATAAAACTATATATATATATATATATATATATATATATATATATCGGCTCAGAGCTTAGTATTAAGAAATTTGTTTTTTTATGTGATCTCAGGTTTCGAGCTCTATGATTACTAATATAATGAGTACTAGAAGCTTACACGATCATCAACTTTAAAACATGTAAAATTAATTGAGATGCACGTAAATTAGAACATGGATCAAGATTAATAAAAAAGAAAGAAGGAAAAGGATAATGTTATTATATAATCCCAAAACTATAAAGAAGGAAAAAAACAAATTTAAGAATACAATGTGGGGTTGGGTTGAGATGAGCTGTCCCACTGCATTAGATGCTCTGGTCTCTGGATTCAAATCATAGTTTTCATAGCTGGTGGAGCAGACCTGGAAAGAGGTTTGTTTGTAGTTTATTAAATCAATTCAACTTAATTATTTTTATTTAAATCGGTGCTGTTTTATTTCTTAAAAAATAAAAACTCTTGATGCTCCACTAGCTGGATTTCATCGGATTAATTATGTCATTAAAAACTTAGGTTAACTATGATTCCCCCCCTGTTTGTTCTTTAGTTTCAAAAATATTTTTTAAAAAATAAACTTGAAATTAATATTTTTAATGTTTTATATTATTTTAATATATTTTTAAAAATAATTTAAGAAAACAACCGGTAACCTAATAATAATATCAAGCTGGTTATTCAGTGAAGAATTTGTTGGCAAATACAAAAATGTGACCCTACCAGTGGACTTATGCTACATTTTTTTCCGTCCAGAGGTCCCCAGCCCACCTGCTTCATTTTGGACAACATGTGTGTTTATCACTGGTTTCAAAATTGTTTATATATATATATATATATATATATATTAAACTTACTTTTTTATATATTTTTAGATTATTTTAATATGATAATATCAAAAATAATTTTTAAAATATAAAATAAATATATTTTTAAACAAAAAATCACTTTTAAAATCAATACCAATCATACTCCACTTTCTTAGGTCTAAGCTCCCAGGCGAAGACAGCAATCAATCAGAACCCCCACTGGAGCTTAGAAACGCGGCTGGCAGTGTTTTTTTTATACATACATACATACATACATATATATATATATATATATATATATATATTAATATGTTAAATAGATATTTTAAAAAATAAGGAAAAATAAGATTGAAATAAAAAATAATTGCTATAATAATTAGAAGGTCTGGGAAATTTTCGAACCTTTTCTCCACCTGAAAGATAGACGAGAGAAATAAAAGAGATGGGCTTGATCAAATCCACGAAGAGATTAATATATATATAACAATAAAAAAAGATAAAAATAAAAGGAGAAACCAGGGCATCAAATTCCTCCACTGCCCCACAATGGAACTCTCAAATTCGCAAAGCAACAAAGAAAATAATACAACTCAAGAATCCCACCAATCTCACCACCACCACCACCGTCATCACCTCCAACAGCAACTCTCGTTTGATCATGGCAGATCATCATCAGGTGGAGGAGGAGGAGGAGGAGGACCATCTCATGGTCCTTTCATGGGCTCCATCTCCATCCAAGCTGGCCTCCACCATCACCATAATCTCGGTGCTTCATCATCAACTCCAACCACAGTTAATACTGGGTCTGTACCTTCACCATCATCTTCACCTCTATCTTCTTCCTCTTCCTCCACCTCCGCTTCCACTTCTTCCACAACCCCACCACGCCTGGTCGACGCCTCTCTCGCCATCGCCACCAGTTACGACCCTTCTCTCTTAGACTCCACGAATAAGAACCAACAAAATCTATCCATTACTCCAGCTGCCACCAACAGTACCGGCGCAGCCACAGCAGCACCCGCAAAGCGGTCAACAAAGGACCGACACACTAAAGTAGATGGTCGAGGGAGGAGAATCAGAATGCCAGCAACATGTGCAGCCAGGGTTTTTCAATTGACAAGAGAACTGGGTCACAAATCTGATGGAGAAACAATCGAGTGGCTGTTGCAGCAGGCAGAAACAACAATTATAGCGGCCACCGGGACGGGTACCATCCCGGCGAATTTTTCAACGCTCAATGTTTCTTTAAGGAGCAGCGGTTCCACTCTCACAGCTCCTCCCTCTAAATCTGCTCCCCATTCTTTCCATAGCGCTCTTGGTTTGTCTCATCATCCTCATTATGAAGAAGGGTTTGCGCACCCGGCCTTTTTAGGGTTCCACCACCAGCAGCAGCAGCATCTAATAACAGCAGATCAAATAGCGCAAGCACTGCCAATTGGTGCTGATGTCGGTGGAAGTGGCGGCGAGAGTCGTGGCGGTGGAGAAGAGAATTATATGAGGAAACGCTTCAGAGAAGATTTATTCAAGGAGGATAACCCACAAGAACAAGGAGAGAGTGGCGGCGGCGGCGGTGGAGGAGAAGGGCCTCCCATTAAAGCATTTAAAAGTGATTTGCAGCACCCAAAACCACAGCAACAAGAGACAGGATCTTCAGGGTTACTAAGGTCATCGAATATCTTGCCTACCACTGCCATGTGGGCAATGGCACCAGCACCGCCTAGCAGCGGTGCTGGCAACACATTCTGGATGCTACCAATGAGTGCTGGTGCCGGCGGCGGCCCTCCTCTAGCCACCGCCACATCTGTTTCTTGTCCTAGTTCAGAACCCCAGATTTGGCCTTTCGCTACAACAACACCAGCAAGTGGAAACCCATTGCAGGCTCCGCTACATTTCGTGCCAAGATTCAATCTTCCCACTACTAATCTTGAATTTCAACGGGGAAGAGGGAGTCCTCTACAGTTGGGGTCAATGAGTCCTTTACAGTTGGGGTCTATGTTAATGCAACAGCAGCAGCAGCAGCAGCACCACCACCACCACCAACAACCTTCTCAGCATCTGGGGTTAGGCATGCCAGAGTCTAATCTGGGAATGTTGGCTGCTCTCAATAATGCATATTCAAGAGGTGATTTGAACATGAATTCCCAGCAAAATAATCCATTGGATCACCACCACCACCGCCGCCACCAGCAGCAGCAGCAGCAGCAGCAGACTCAGGGTACTGATAGCGGAGATGAAGATCCGAATAGCTCTCAGTGACAGAAAAACTACACAACAAGTTGGTTTCTCTTGCTCTTATTTCAGCCCTAGATTTAAACTTTTCATTTTGATATTCCATTGGATCAGCAAGAAAGCTAGAGATTCTTGGTTTCTTCTTGCAGATTTGGGAGTTGAACTGCTATTGCTAAGTACTAATAAGCAGTACCATGGATGCTGCTGATGCTCGAGTCAAGAGTCGAGGAGAGAGTCCTGGCTAGCTTCTAGTTTCCATTTTGGTTTGGTTTGTTAATTTTAATTTATGAAGAAAAAAAAATCTAGATTGAAGTGGAGATTTAAGTTAATTATTTTGCAGGTGTAACTTGTTAGCTTGGTCCAAAGTGGACAAGGAATATAATTATATATATATATATATAGAGAGAGAGAGAGAGAGAGTTTGTATAGGAGGATATTTGTTTGTATTTTGTAGTATTTTATTTATTTTTGCTTTGTTTTGAAGGAGTAAAATGAATGAGAAGAAAAAAAGAATTTACAAATGCTATTTGTAATTTTGTATATTATTGTTTTGATATAATAAAATTCAAGTCAAGTTTTTAGTAAAATAAGATTTTAATAAGATATTGATTTGATAAAAATCAAAATAAAATTATATTCATAGTGATTGATCATTCCAAAATATTTATAATTTTTGACATGTAAGTTGATTTAAGAATCTAGGCTGGCTTCGACAACAGTGTCTTGTAATTTCTTTCTATCATTCCATGCACAACTCCTTTCTCTTACCCCCAAATGAAAAAAGAAAAAAAAGGTCATAAGAACCCTAATTATATTATTATTATTATTATTATTATTATTATAGAAAACATTAGAAAGGCAAGAAATTTTATTGACTAGAGATAAAATTAAAAGGATAAGAAAAGCCAAAGTGGAAAAAACACCACAAATACATGATGGTTTTGAAAGCTAGTCACAGAAAGTTAAACTTTAATCCTCAAACTTCACATATTATACATGTTATGCTCCTTGATATTCTCACTATTTAATTATTTTTAGTTATGGTTTGAAAGAAAATCGTAAGATCATCGGATCCTGGAGTTATTGAGGGAAAAATGCATTTGTTACCGATTATTGCCACTAGAAATGATTGATTTTTGTGTTAGATAATTTTCATTTAATGAGAGTTTAATTTAAATTTTTTATTTTTTATCTTGAAAGTGCTTAAAATACAAATTGGAGCTCGGGATGGTTTTTTTTATCCCGGGCTGAATTTTTAGGCTACAAATGAATTTATCATGAAATGTATGATGTTTCCTAGGTGTTTAGGATAAAAAAAAACTTGAAATTTTGATTTTTTTCAATAAAAAAACTTTATATCCTAATTTTATGGTTATAATGGTGGCAAAAATCTATAAAAATAAATAAGAAGTCATTAAACACAATATGATCAAAAGCCTCACAACAAGGTCAAATATCTTTATTTGTATAATTTTCAATTAACACATATAATTTTGATTTATTTGATTACGTGTATATATAAGTTTTTTTTATGAACATTTAGAAAACTTCATATATAAAAAAAAGTTGTATCTATAATTGTTTTTTCATCTCTATTTAATGGTGATAACTATTTAGTCCTCACAAAACATGGTGTGATTATAAAAGTCTTGTGATCTACTCGTTCACCCGAGCTCATAAAATACACTTTTTAAAAAATAAAGTTTCTTCGCATCAAAAAAATAAGTTAATAACTTTTTAGTTTCACTTATTAACCCATAGAATTCTAGTTTTATTTTACTGCATGTATATATAAACTTTTTTGATGTGCACTCACGAAATTTTATATAAAAGTGTCAGGAATGATTTTATTTCCATCGATTTTGAAAATAGTAGCCATGGAAATGCGTCGAGGGAGCATGATTCTGACACTGTGAGGTGCAGATCACAGTGAAAGGGTGAAGCTTTCCCACACTGGATTATTATTAATTGATTTACTTACTTACTAGAAGCCAAGGCATGAGAGATGTTTCTGACTTTTACAGTCAATTCACGATGACTTCCTTGTTTTCATTGCATTTTTCTTACTGAACTCGCCTTCAATTCCCTTTCCCCCACGCAAATCACTTACCTTTCACTACTATATACATACACACTCGATGTACTAACTACTTCAAATAGCAACAAAATTGACTCTCGTGGACATTATTGAGTTATCGTTATAGGATTGTTTTTAAAAATATATTTTTTTATTTTTTTAAAATTATTTTTGAGATCAGTATGTGAAAATGATATGAAAATTATTATTTTTTTAATTTAAAATAAAAAAATAAAATAAAAATTTATTTTTTTTAAAATATTTTCAAAACACAGTGTCAAACATACTATAAATCTTTAAAAAAAAACTAAGGCTTTGAACCGAAAGTCATAAACACCTTAAGGAACAAGACCAAGTATGCAAAAACCACCAAACTGCTTAGTTTTATATATATAAATAAAAGGATAAGTGAGGAGAGATAGAATATCTAAAGCGAAAACACCAAATTGTTTAGCTGTATTTATAATTATAATTGCAAAATCAACAGATATAAATTTCTTCAAACCAAAGAATTTCAAGCTTAGTATATGAACTCATAAAAGGACAAAACTCAACTTTCATCCACTAATTACGCAAAACTAGAAAAAAAAACATTACTGTATAATCTATTCATATATTATATTAATTTAAAGCAATGCGACACTTTATTTTGGGCACCCAACCCCAGACTGCTCCACCATTCCCTATTTCCCGCACCAAAAATAATACTTTGAGATTAATTAATATATTTTCCTCTTTAGTGAAAAGTTGATTACTACATTGTAACAAGGTGTACATCTTGTTTCAGAATTTTTTTTTGAAAAAAATTAAAAATTTGTTATTTTTTTAATTTTAAATTATTTTTGATTATTTTAATATGATGATTATAAAAATAATAAAAAATTATTATAATGTATTTTTTTAGTTAATTTTTTTTTAAAAACAATTTTAATCATGCTTTCAAATCATCGCTAAAACAAAACAACACAAGAAGCATGAGAACACAAAATTATATCGATTAGGGATCGCACAAAAACATTTATTTAAGATTTTATTATCCCGTAGCTTTTTTTTCCAAGTACAAATTAAATAAATCATATTTATACGAGTAAAAAACATCATAGATAAATGTAGAAAAATAATAAAAGGATTTTATAGTAAATAGAAAAAGAATTCTAAACTAACTAGGAAAAAAATCACAAATTTTGAATTGTTAATTTAATAACCATGCCACTCTTTATATAGTTATGACAACCAATAGATACGAGGGGCAAATCATGTTATCACTGTAAGACTTGAACTGGTTTTGGTCTAAGAAAAAATATAAGTTTTTGTTTTTTTTTGCTATTCTGATAAATAAAAAAAAAATAGTTAGGTCGATCAGTGCTTGACCCAGTCAAAACCAGCCCTTGACCCATTATTGTTTATTATTTTTTTATATATATACAAAAACAAAGTCGTTTTCATCATTAAAGAAGAAAAAATATGGACGGATGAAACCCAAACCTTATCCCCTGTCGTGTTTTACATCTATGATCATGATGAGTAGTCCGGATTGATTAATGGCGAGATCCATGATTGATTTGTTTTGGTAATCATGCGACGTGTCGTGCTACGTCTTGTGTTTATAAGATATCTAATTGATGGTTTGATGGTAATAATTTAGGGATTGAAAAATTTTTATTTTTTTCTCGAGGTTTTAGGTTTGAGATTTTGTAATTATTAATATAATAACTATTATAAACTTTATATAATTATTAATTTTAGAACCAATAAAATTAACCGAGAAATACACGTAAGTTGGTCAGACATTAAATTAATTTAAAAAATATAACCTCGATGTGCTGAAATTAATTTAAACACACGCACGCCCTTCACGTGAAATCATTGGAGTGCTCTGTGTTTGGGGAATTTTGGTGTCTAATCTTGATGTAAATTTCACTGATTTATTTACAAGGACATTGACACTTCACATTTTGATTTTTGATTTTTGATTTTTTCCCGTTGGATTTATGGTTTTGATTTTAGAAGATATGTTTGATTTGATATGGCTACTATCTTTTTCTAAACAGTCCTTGGAAAATTAGGGTTTTGATTTTGTAACGCTAAAAATCTTTTTTTAAAACTTATTTTCATGTGAAAACACTTCTCAAAAAGATGAATTTATTGACACTATTTTTTTTTATTATTAATGGTGAGATCCATGATTGATTTGTTTCGGTAATCATGTGATGTGTCGTGCCACGTTTTGTATTTATAAGATAAACTTGTGCAGAGATCTAATTATGGTTTAGTGATAAAAATTTGAGATTAAATATATATTTTTTAAAAATTTCAAGTTTGAGTTTTGTGATTGCTAATATGATAAATATTAAAGACTTATATAATCATTAATTTTAGAGTCAATAAAATTAACCGAGCTACATACAAGTTGACCCGGATATCTAAATTAATAATAAAAAAAAGACAACCTCGATGTGCTGAAATTAATCTAAACTAAACACATGCACGCCCTGCACGTGAAATCATTGGAGTGCTTTGTGTTTGGGGAATTTTGGTCTCTAATCTTTATGTAAATTTCACTGATTTATTTACAAGGATATTTACACTTCACATTTTTATTTTGATTTATTTATTTTCCGTTGGATCCATGGTTTTGATTAGAAGGTATGTTTGATTTGATATGGCTCCATCTTTTTCTAAACAGTCCTTGGAAAATTAGGACTGAAATGTGAAAAATAAAGTTTTTCTCTCCACAACATTTTCCATGGACCCTCTCTCCCCTCTCAATAAGGACTGAAATGTGAAAAATAAAGTTTGATATCCAGGTGTAAAATGCTAAAAACAATAGATGCTAAAATATTCAAGGACCAAAGTGAAGTCTTACATGCCCAAATAAAGATGAGATACGCTTTGTTTAGTTGTGTTTAATTTGGTCCTTGTTTTTTTAATTTATCATCAAAATATTCTTTGATACTTTGTATATGTTAGTGAAGGGAAATAAAAAGAAATTAAAACACATAAACCACACGAATATAACTTAAAAGAATGAAATTACAAATAAATAAAACTCGACAGCCAAAGAAAAGAAAAATTGGACATGAATAGTGAATTCAATAGTGGAAGAATCTTTGTGAGCCATGACAAATCCTTTGCCCCACTCTTTTTGTTTTCATGCATCAAAATAATATATATTTTTTTAAAATTATTTTTAATATTAGATATATATTTTAAAAATATTTTTTAAACACAGTGATAAATACCTTTCAAGGCTGAGAATTCAATTAAACAAGAAGCACGTTGCTGCTTAACAAATCCTTGTATCGGCAGGAAAAAATATAATTAAGATATCCTTTCAGATTGCTAGCTTCCGAAGTAAACAAGGAAAGATTTCCCGACCGTTTGTGATCCGATGCTCTATTTATACATCACGAAAGACAGAACAATAGTGTTCTGTCTTAACGGGTCTTGCCCTGTAGTTTCTCTAACTCAATCAATGGAAGAGATTAGAACAACTAGCATGCCGAATTACAAGAGGAAGAAGTTCCTGACTAGAGACCAAGCTAGTATGAGCTTCTCCAAGCGGACGAAAACCTTGAAGAAGAAAGCTCACGAGATTCAGACACTGTGTGATGTCAGGGTTTGCATGGTCTGTTTTGGTCCTGACAGCACCCGTCCAGACATGGCCGGAGGGAGCTGTGGAGGTCAAGGATTCAATCATGTCATACAAAGGGAATCTGTTACAGAAAGAAATACGAGAGCAGCCTCACGGGTTATTTGCAGGATAAAAAGATGAAGCTTGAACTCAAGAAACAGAAGGAGATGAAGAAGGTTAATAAAGAGCGCATGGCCAAGTGGTCTGATCATGTTAATGGGTTATCTGATGATGCTTTGAGGGATACAATTGAAATTTTAGAGTCTAAATTGTTTGATTTGAAAGAGAAAGTAAAGTTAAGCATGCAGAGGAGTAAGGTAAAGGCAATTCAAGATAATTTTGATATGGAACTTGAGATGGATGGATCATCAGTTCCTAGCAGAGCTGCTGGCGCAACTGAATCGCCGGCAGAGGTCATGGATACAAACATCGACGTGGTGGAAACCGCCGGTAATAACGACAAGGCTGCAGCTTGCAGTAGCTTTGAGATGCCACCACCACTACCAAAAGATTCGAGTGACTGGATGGAGAATTTTCGGAACTGGATGGAGAATGAGAGCCTATCAGCATGGTTTTGAAAATGATGACTGGTTCAATGAGTTGGAATCAAAACAACAATACGATGATTGTCAGCTGTGGTGATATTGGCTTTTCTTTTTCTTTTTTTTTCCATGTGAAAGATATAGTATCTAGATTCTATACGATTGATTCTGAAACTCAAGGGTCTACTGAAAATTCACTGCAAACAACAATTGCGAGATGACAAAAAAATAGATGCATGATAATCAATTAATCATGCATATTTTACAGAGGAGAAATCGATACGAGAAGGATATGTAATGAGGAGAGTTTGACAAGTCAGTACAAATACTTCAATTATTATTGAAATATTCCTGAATGTACTGTTTTCAGTCACAGTGTTTAACACTTTTATTTACAATTTCTGAAAATCGAACATCAAAGTTATACAGGAATTAGAGTCATTAGTAATGATCCATGAACTGTACATAGTAGCAACAGCTTCCTCCTACCCACAAAAGATATGATATGATACCCTCTTAACTATGCATACTAGTCCTCCACTCATTCAGTTGATTTCTGTAAACGTCGAGCCAGTTTTTCAAAACCAACTGTTTGTGATGATTTCATGATGTTCTGTTTTTCAAAACCAACGGCTTGTAACAAGCTACAATGTTTCTGTTCCACAAGAACATCATAAATCGTGTTGAATCACACCACTATTTGACTTGCTTAAAGGATCTTAAATTTGATAAAATAGAATGAACTTACTATTGTCACATCGTGGAAGAACTGCCACATTGTGGATGAATTATGCCAGAACATCTCAGAGTGCCTTACTTGTCTTGCTTCTGATCTCGAGTATCCAAGGGCAAGAGCGATAAAACCCACATCCTACAGAAAAAGCAACCTATCAAGATAAGCGGCAATGAACCCAGTTTTTTGCTGAAAAAGGATTATAATATTTGAAAGAAGAGGCTCAAGACCTAAATCCAGCAGAAAATGGGGAACTGAGATGGGAAAGGGAAATATGTAACCAAAATCATAGAGACAAGCAGGAAGACAGAAGTCAATGTCTTGGACTACAACCAGTATGTTATATGCTGGATCAATATCCATTTGCAGATTTAAATTTTCTTGATCTCAAAGAAGCCGGTTAAATTTTCTCCATCTCTGACCATGGGAAGAATGATCCCAAAATCACATCTTCAAGGCTAGTATAAATTTCAAAAATCAAGCTTGTGCAGAATACTTGATAGGCCGAGTGCCTTTTTCAGATTCTGACAAACAGCACTACTGAAGCTCCCCGCCATTACAGAGGCTCATTCAGCATTGTTCTAGAGAGAATTAACTAAGTTTACCAATAACTCAAGCCCAGCAGTTATAGTAGGCTGCTGAAAGGACTAGTCCAAAAGTTCATAATTCTGATAATAACAAATGCTGTCAATATTAATACCCCAGACAATATAAGCACATCCAAATGCTATTTCTTTTCAGTACAGAAATAACTCAGCAAAGAGGAGTCTTACGATAATGTATCCGCTGCACAAAATATTGGAAGCCTTCCCAATCCCATGCCTTTCCATTTTCTTCTTTGTGCAAAAAAATAAGTTGTTCAGCCCCTGAACCTGTTGCGGCCAAAACAAACTGCAGGACATCTCTGTTACTACAGTAAGACCTAGCAATATGGAAGCATGTGCTTTTTTGAGGATTGGAAAATTGACCAGAAAAAAGGAATAAAACTATGTACCAGAGGAAATAGAATGGCCATAACACCATAGCTCACAAGAGGAGAGAAGAAGAAAATAGCCAGAACGCATGGGCTTCCTAGAAAGACAAGGAATAAATCACCACCATTAGGCAAAAAGAACATTAACCTGCTAAGCATAGAGTGTATTACTGGCTCCATGTCGAACCATGTGTGAATTTTATCACGCCAGTATCACTTTATAACAAGCAGCAGAGGAGCATGGAATCTCAAAGTTATCTATATAAAGAGTTCAACAAATGAGTACGACCTCATACATTATAATTTTCCTGGTAAAATAAATGGCTAAACACTAAGTCACATCAACTCCAGTTGAGATAATATATTACCAAAACCAGAAAAAAAGGCCCAGTTAGATTCAAAGAAATCTAGCCTTCTGTCCAGAGCAACATCAGATAAATTCCATTTGTACCTACGAAATTTAAATGCACAATTAGTAATTACCCAATCAATAATAACACAACAAGTAGCAGATGTACACTCCTCACTTACTCGAAACAGTAGTAAGCATACATCCATGAAAGGAGTACAAAATTGAGTGCCTTTCCTATATATGGTATGAATCCCGTGGCATAAACCTGCATGTAATTTTCAGGTCTGAGAATTACTTAAAAAGGCAAAGACACAGAAAAGTGGAGCCTTATTGATTCCAAATTAAACACATATCAGCTGATAAATTGCTTAAGCAAAACATAAATTGCTGCAAGAAACTTGAGTAGGAAAAAAATGGAGGTACAATATTAATAAAATAAAAAATAAGAAGGATGCCATAGTATCTATATCTATTCATCTGCAAAGGCATGGTCTACCTCTAGAAAAAAAAAGGTCAAAAGAAGTACAGAATACACTTGCTCTCCAATTCCAATCATAACCCTGCACATAAAAAATATAAAGCAAAAGTGAGGCATGCATGTTCATTGTAAAATAAGATTGTTTATTTTATGCAAAGAAATGCAAGCAATGAGGAGCAAAGAGTCCATTTTAGAAACAAAATAGTTACAGGTTGGAATCCTACCCTCCTAGACCTGCAGGCTTATCCATCAAGGCTGAATTTTCTGGGGTCTTGACCTCATTCTGACTTGAAGGTTCCAGTACATCATGACTGTTTTTTCCCAATGCCTCAAAACCATACTTAGCAATATCATTGTACCTGGATTACGAAATTAGTTGAAAACATTTGTGGATAAACTTTGAAAATTTTGTCAGGATACATACCAAAACACTTGTAATACAATTTTCAAAATGAATGTATAGTAAATCTGATGCAGACCACAAGATTAATGTTTTTTGTAACAAGGGTATGCCTGTATTTCCAGATTGTTTAAAGGATATTCATATCCAGAAAAACCTCCAAAACTGTCCTGCATCAAAATTATATGCTCAAACTTTCTAATTAATTTCATTAGATTTCAACTATTTGTCATATGCTATTCTGCATCTATATGGGTGGTGCATAGGGGCATACAGGAAGATATAGCAAGCAAAATTAAGGGAGCACAAGAAGTTTTAACTATACAACAAAATAGAATGGTGACATAGAAACATGGATAGCGGAAAAAGGCCTGTAAACAAAACTAAGAGAGAGACTAGGTAAAAGACAACTCTACTTGTACAAGTATGGAAATTGTGAATTCCACTCTAAACTCATGCATCTTAAGTAGCCTTGGTATTTTAATTGACAAGCCACAGAAGCATAATATAATCTAGTACCTAAAAACCACAGGTACTTATAACCTTATAAAGAAGATGGTGCCAGAAATCCCCCATCTAACTCACAAAGCCCATGAACTGGCCAAACCAATCAAAGAAATATTTATCAAGTACAGAAGGCAGCAATAGAATAGGCATGTCGAATGAGAGAACAATACCAAATTGTGCTCAGAATGAAGCTAAATATGTACAGAGGATAGAACCAGAACACCTGCATATAGTGAGTGGATAAAGAAATTAACCTTGGTAACAATTGATAGATATCTGACAAGAATATAATTTTGCACAGACACACACATGCAAATTCACTTGTGCACATGTGTAAATTTGTTCACTCTGCACCTATAATTCAAGAAACCACTGATTATACTGGCATGAGAATAGTGGTGAAGGAGAAAATGACCATGATTTTGTTTATTCATATCGACTATATATAGAATCCTAAAGGTCGAGATTGCAAGTGGCTCTGAACCATGCTAGTTTTACAAGACATGTAACAAAACCATACGAATTAACCCAAATCCTTAATTAATGAAAACCTATCCATGCATCCCAGGCAAGAAGATATTTTAAGGAACTTGCAAAGTGCGAGAGAGACTGGAGCTACGAAGATGACAAGCACGGAAGACTTACATAAAAGAGTTGTATGAGTCCAAGGCGCAAAGATGAATAAAGTTTTGAAACACTGTCAAACGAGCACGGTCCTTGAGAAGAAACTTCTGAGCATTGATTAGGTAGTATCCACAGTAATGTCGGGATGACCACTGATTTTAAAACAAGTATGCTGCAGAGCAATGAAGACTCAAACATTTATATAATAATCAAATAACTAATGATGAACTGTTTTCAGCCTCTTGATCAAATAAACCAACAGAAAGTGAATTTTGCATGCTTCATCAGATTCTTAACTTTTTCTCTAAAATTGACGAATGCCCAGATAACAGTACAGCCTATAAACAGTCCATAAACCATCAAAAACATTATATATACAAAGAGAAAGAGTCAGTTTTACCTTCCTAAGAAAATAAAACCATTCAAAAGAAAACACTGCCCAGTTCGAACCAGCAGCTTTCTTGACCTGCCACCACAAAATTTCGAAAAAGAAAATTATAAACTTGATTCATTTTCTCAAGAACCAAAAGGGAAAGTGGGTCGATTTATTAAGGGGGAAAGAAAGAGAGAAGAACCTGAAACAGAGAAAAACAACTCTGTGAAGACAGCAAGCTTCCTTGAAACCTTCAAGCCATTGTAACAATCCTTGCTTTAATTTTGGTCTCAATATGCCTATAAAGCGCTTCGTCGTCTCCATTCAATTCAATCGTGGAGAAGAGGAGAGAGAGAGAGAGAGAGGAGTAGAGAGACGATAGATACAGTGGGACATGAAAAGACAAGGACGTTGGCTTGACTTTATTACCTTAATTAACTCATGACGTTGCTCACGTGGCGGGTTGTTACTGGATCCTAACTAGCCATTTCATTCTTCTGAGAGCAGAAACACTAATTCCTGTCTTTTATTTATTTATTTATTTATTTCATGATCACAGCGATTTAAGAAAAATAATCCTTCGTGTTTCGATCGTCGATGATGATTAGAAGAGCGGGCAGGCTGATGGATTAGCCTGCTGATCTACATCTAGCTTAAAACTAGATACTTACTTGTCAGATTTTTTTTTAAATAAAAAACTATATATTCCGATTTTTTCAATATATTTTTATAGTTAACCAGTTTTAAGTGAAAATAAAAATTTATATATATAACGAAAATTAAAAAAATTTACCTGTTAATAAATAAAAACAATCATAAACAATAACTTAAGAAAATCAAGAAATATATATAAAACAAGATATTTAATCTTGCAAACTGGCCTGTTTTATAAATTTATTTATTAAAATATTTTTAAATTCAAGTGAATAATAATAAAATAATAATTCAAGCGGACCTATTTTTAAATTTATTTTTTATCAAATAAAATGAGAGTAATGAGATTTGAACTTGTGATCGCGGAATCGATAAAATTCTAATATTATGTCAATAAATTATTTTATTTAAAAACTTAAGCTATTAAATAAGATTTTATAATATAATTTATATTATTTTCTAATACAAACTAAATAATTTTTAGTTGAGAGAATAAACTATAGAATAATATAAATTATTTTTTAAAATATTATTTAGTTTAAGTTTTTAAATAAAAATTTTGATGACATAAATAGTATTATTGGAGTGCCAGCAGCAATCCTTGTAGTGCTCCAGGCTTTTTTTATTTGAAGTTTGTCCAAAACGAAAGGAGTTCTGAAGCACGTGGATCTCACCTGAAACATTTTATTTTCCGACCAGAGAGTGTAGCTGACAAAACAGCCGAAAGACAAGAGAATCAATCACAGCATATCCATCTTCTTCCCTGCTGCCTCTTCATCCCTCTCTTTCCCTCTTCGCTCAGTCCCACACTCACTAGAGATGTCTCTGTCGCTACTCCACTTGCCAAGCTTACAAAAATGCTCCTCTCCTATCTCCCCCTCCCTCCCCCTCCCTCCATGTTTTCATGTCCCTTGCTCTGGAAGACGAAGGCCGCGTGCCATTTGGAGAACAAGCATTGCCTGCTGCTTGCCCCGACAGCAGCAGCAATCTGTTGCTGTTGCTGAGAGAAATGAGACCAGTCCTAGTGTACTACTGTCTGAAAGAAAAGTGGTTCGTTTCGGTTTGCCTAGCAAAGGACGCATGGCCGCCGACACTCTCGATCTCCTCAAGGTAATGCTGTTGCGTTCTACATTAGTGCATTGTGCCGATACTCTCGATCTCCCCGCATATATAAACGAGGCCTGTTTTGTTTATTGTTTGGGCTAGGATTGTCAATTGTGGGTGAAGCAAGTCAACCCTCGACAATACGTTGCAGAAATTCCTCAGGTTTCTAATCTCTCTTGAGATGTTAATTTGATTAATACTATATACGATAAACAGGCCTATGTAATAGTTTTTTATTTACGTTATTGCTATTGCAACTACTCTTGACTCTTGCACAGCTTTCGAACTTGGAAGTGTGGTTTCAACGACCCAAAGACATTGTAAGAAAGTTGTTAGCAGGAGATTTGGACCTTGGAATTGTGGGTTTTGATACTTTCAGTGAATATGGACAGGTAAGCAGAAGTAAGGACTATTCATTGGGATTTATGTCTATTCATTGATGTCTATGAGATCCAAGCTGAAGAAGTTACCCACCCCTTTTGTGTATTAATTAAAACATACAAAGGATATTTCTTTGGATCTTTTAGTTAGTAATTAATGCTAATTTGTTAGAACACATTGAATCTTCTTCTCCCCTTTTTAGTTTCACATAGAGACAACTGGTTTTATGTGTTTTTGAAATGTTGGCATTGAAATTCAGTGTAGGTAATCCTTGGCACATGTTCTCGTTCGATTCTTAAAGCATTTTCTTCTTAGAAGTTAAATTAAAATGCAAAAGATGCATGTTTAAACTGGTGGTACATTATCTCCCTTCATTTTTCCTTTCCTAAATTGTGAATAGCTGTAACATGGTAAATGCTGCTAATGTTGCTAATGGTTGAATCTCAATTATCAAGGGCTCTTGAGTGTTGCTGTTGCTAATGATGATTGCTAATTGAACAAATCTCAACTCCATCAAGGGTTCCCTACAATACAAAGACAGCTGAATTATTTTACCTTGCAAAATACTACTATACACAGGCTTTAGAGGGACATAAACTCTTACTGCAAAGCTGAATTCCCAAGTTTAGGATCCAGCATTGGTTAATTTTATAAATGTAGGCCAAACTTCAGTTATATTTTTGTTTCTTTACCTGGTGAATTCAAATGTTGTTTCTCTGTTTTAATATGAACAAGTGAAATGAAAATCATTTGCTTGCATCATCTCCTTTCCAAGCCTGTTTCTGTATTTTTTTTTATCACAATTAAAGAGTGAATTAACTTTGGGAACTTGTTATTCATTCTAAAACTCCTTGCCAGGGAAATGAAGATCTTATCATTGTTCATAATGCTCTTGGATACGGGGACTGCCGTTTATCCCTTGCAGTAAATTTCCCCCTTTCTACTTCAAGTCAACTTGAACTTCTGAAGCTCATTTGCTCATGGTTTTCACCGTCCATAAAATATCTGTTTTCTTTCTTTCAGATTCCTAATCATGGGATATTTGAAGGTATAAATTCACTGAGGCAGCTGTCAAAAATGCCTCAATGGACAGCTGTGAAACCTCTACGAGTAGCTACTGGCTTCACTCATGTATGATAACTTTATCTTAACATAACCTGATGAATGCTTTCTGGGAACATTTTCTCTTGCATTTGCCTTTGGTGAACCATTGAATTCACTTCTCTTTTGCCTTTATGTACAGCTAGGTCCTAAATTTATGAAGGATAATGGGTTCCTGAATGTGACATTTTCAATTGCTGATGGAGCACTGGAAGCTGCTCCTGCGGTGAGAAACAATTCTTTTACATAAGTGAATCACTTTTTTCCTTATCTAATATTGTTTTGAATGATTTGATATTTAGTTAAGCCAGAATGAAAAGTTTTTAGAATGCTGCCAGTAACTAAGCTTATTTAATACAGTTAGTGCATGTCAAATATTTACTACTATTACATATTGAAGATTTAGCTTCATGACACCAGCTCTTTCTCTGATTTTTTTTGTTAGACTTCTTTTCTTTTGCGTTAACAGGACAGCTATTTTGAATTTATAACGAACATAATCCTTTCATTGATTAGAAAGTGCCCCAGCCCCTTTTTTGTTAGGTTTCTTTGCTTTTGCTTAGTTTTTGTCCTTGTCTATTTTTATTCTTTTTACAGGACTTGACTATTTGGAGTTTTATAATAAACTTTAACTTTGCACAGATTAGAAAGAATTTTGAAAGTCCAACTTTCTTTCTAGTCTGGTGCATTGATGCAAAGAAAAACAGGGAAGAATTGCATTTTTTTTCTTGGCCCACCGAAGTATTTGCCTCATGAATGAGGTTCTTGGAAGATAGTTTTGATTTAATTCATCACAACTCGGCTGGCTGCAGTAGACATACAGTTCTTATGTGGCCCTCCAGTACATTTTTTCTTATTTATCAATCGTCTTTTTTTCTGCAGAAACAAATTATGTGACATGCTCAACTTTTCTTTTATATGACAGTCTTTCTGTTTGGTTTTTCTCATTAAATTATTAACACATCAGTAAATAATTTTACAGAATTCAACTGTCTTCAGTAACTATGAGCATCCATTGACCTGTGATTTCAGTGCATTGAGAATATTTCATTCCATTTTCTCATCACATAGACATTGCCATGGTTAATGTTTTTGTCCTAGTGGTTTAGTCAGGAAAAAAGGAGTTGACAAGGACAAGATTTCAGTTCTTAATCTAGAAAAGATTAAATAACTTGATCCTGTTGACCTGCACTTCTCCAGCTGTCTCTTGCTTCTTGGTTTAAGACTTTCTTATCTTGGATGATAATAATCTGTATCCCCACGTTTACATGTCTTCCTCCCTTCCCTGCCTTCTCTTTATCCTATTTTTTCTTCGAAATGGTGCATCACAGTATTTTCTTTTTTTCGTTGGATTATTTGCATGGGCCAAAAGTTAAAGATCTGATCTTCTCGACATGCTGAGTATTCGGTGACTAGCATATTAATTTCCATCCAATTTTTCACGTTGACATCCTCTTAGTTAGAGATATTTTAAGCCCAGTGGGGCTGCAATGAGGTCAAGTGTTCTTAATCTTGAAAATTTTAATTATCATTGACAAGTCTTAGTGATTTGCACTTCTGTATTCACTAATTCACTAGTGACTTTCACCTCTTGAACAATGATGCTTGTGCTTCATACACATGAATCTACTGAGACTATCATTTTTTTTATGAGTTTAGATGGGGATAGCTGATGCTATTCTGGACCTTGTGAGCAGTGGAACAACACTGAAAGAAAACAACTTGAAAGAAATTGAAGGAGGAGTTTTGTTGGAGAGCCAGGTATGCGATCAAGGTGCATTGATTGTAGCTCAGAAGAGGGTTTCTCTTTTCTTTTCTTCCTTTTTGTTTAATCTGTTTAAATAACTGGTTTTGCATTCTGCCTGTAATACATTTTGTCTTACCTTAAAAGTCATATATTCTTCAGGCCATTCTTGTTGCTAGGAAAAAATCATTGATCGAACAAAAGGACGTGAGGGACAAAACAAAAGAGATTCTAGAAAGGTTTGAGGCTCATTTGAGGGCGGTTGATCAATTCACGGTGTGGTTATCATCTTTCTCAATCTTCACTCTCCCAGCTTATTCTCTTTCCTGCTCAGATTCTGTTGTTTTAACACTTTCATCTCATGCCAGGTGACTGCACACATGAGAGGAAGTAGTGCAGAGGAAGTGGCTGGACGAGTGCGCAGCCAGCCATCTTTGTCTGGATTGGAGGTGAGGTTTGAGACAGATGCAAAGTTTCTCATGCCATCTATCTCTAGTTTAAGATCCAATTAATGTCTATCATATCCAGTAGATGCTTGACCAAATTCACACTACAAAACAGGAATAATTCAAAGACCTCATGAGGCTGAGAATGCTGAGATGCTAACCACCTATCTACCCTGTCAGGTTTTTCAATTCGGAACCTCATATGCGTTCTTTTTATTGCAGGGACCTACTATAAGTCCAGTTTTCTGCAAACATAACGGAAAGGTTACCCCTGATTTCTATGCTATAGTGATATGTGTCCCAAAGAAAGCATTATACAAGTCTGTGCAGCAGCTGAGAGAGGTGAGTCTTCTAACCATAGAAGCATAATTCCGTGATATTTTGTTTGTTCTTAGTCTCGCTGTTAGATGCTGTAAATCTAATCACAAGGGGTTTGGGCCGGGGAGTTGGTAATCTTTTGTCCCATTGAACATCACATATCTCAGTCTCTGTAGATACTTTTACTTGGCAATTCTGACATCACAAACTTTTGGTTTGGTCTCCACTATATTGGCGTGAATTTTATTATGTACATGCGAGAATATCTTAACATCACTGTGAACTCCACGTTATTACCTCCGATGGCTGGATCTATTATCTGAACCCCATCCCAACAGGACTGAGTTAACACGACTTCTTGTACATATTTTAATGTAGATTGGAGGCAGCGGTGTTTTAGTTTCTCCTTTAACTTACATTTTCGAGGAAGTCACACCAAGATGGAAGGAGCTTCTTTCAAAACTGGAGTTATAATTTAGGGTTCTACCACTTCCTTGCAAACTTGAGCCGCTTTTTCAAGGTCGAAAAGCTTTGTCAAGTTTAATGAATGAGCATGAAGGGGAAGAAGAAATCGTCAACAAGGCTCTGGTGACTGATAAATTTGTTGGCAGTCTTGCAATCTTTGAAGTAGCATTTGTGGTAGCTCAACTTCAAATTTGTTTTGTACTTGGGTGGTTGCATCATTGTTTCTTGCATTGATTGTAGGATTTTCATTGGACTCGGATTCTTTATTCTTCTTCTATTTCATGTTAGTTAAATTCAAATTGAATAAAGATGATTTAATATCACATTATATAAATAGAAACAGCTTGGGATATCATAAACCTCGTAAATATATAAACAGCTTAGGGTATTATAAACCGTCAAATTCCAACGTATTAAACAATGATTTAAACTTCTCATCCAAGATTCTTTAACATGGTATATGAATCTGAAATGATTGCCTTAACGATTAAATGATGAGATTATTTGCGTTCTTTTATAATTGAGTTTAACAAATAGTATAAATCATAATCAAGGCAAATTTCCAGGCGCCTAAACGACGAGAATCAAAATTGGATTAAAAATACAAGAGTAAGTTTTCTGTCACCGTCAAAATCATAATCAAGGCCTGTTCGAATACCATATGCAACACAACTAATATCAGTAGCTGAAACTATTTGTAATGCCCGAACTGTAGTTTCTACCACAGCATCGCTCCAACTTCGTCAATCCCTTATGTCATTTGGCTTGCAATCTTTCTCAAATTGGCCTGAAATAATACATTCTTCTTTTGGCGCCATCTAGTGACAATAAAGTTTTATCAAAGAATCAGCACCAGCAGTGAATAACCAAGGTTGCCGCGGGTGGAACTTGCAGTCCAATACTCCTACAATACAATCCAGAATCAATTAAAGCCGTGTCAGTTTCATCGCAACAATTTATGTTGGAAGGGTTCTTTAGACTGGTATGTAAATGCATTGACATGCTACAGATACAGGAAACAGAAAATTTAACCACAATGCAACCCCATACTATCACTTTTAGCAATAAATGAGAATCAATTTGACAACTTGTAACATTAAATGATGAGAGGAGAATATTAATATTTAAAATGGATATCAGTAATTCATGTTATATCTGTAAACCCGGCCAGAGAAGATGTAGAGGGATGATTATGAGAATCAAAATATGTTGAACATCGCAGAGGTGAAGTTGTGTCAGATTTGTAGTGAACATGGAATTTTTTGGCCCTGCTTGGATTTTGTAGAACAAAAATATGGCTGCACTTTGGCCAAAACTGCTCTATTATTGGAAAGTCATCTCCTTTGAGCGCTAATGAGGAATAGACAAACACCCTAGCCAGCTTTGCTGGGCGTAACTACTAGCAGTATATGCTTAAATTTCAACCGAGTCCTAATTCAGGAATAGGACATGTATCTACCCCTTACTTGACAATATGAGTGAATATGTGAATGTGTATCGCAAAGCACTGACCTCTTCCATCTGAACTTGCATGTCCGCGGAGAATTTCCAAAGGAACAATAAGAGGATTCTGATTAAGATCTGAATAAACTGTGCCATGAAAAACATATGCAGTGCAATCATCAGAGCATGATGCAAATAATGGGTATGAACGGTGGAAGGCCACATTGTTTATGTCTTTGGGATGACACCTGAGAAATTAGAAATTCACATCAGACAAAGCATGAAAGAAAATCACATCAGAAAACGATGGTCATTTCATGAAATAAAAGCATAAAAGGGAGGGGGGGCGACAGCATACTTGAGAACTTTGTAAGGTTTAGATGAAAGGTCCATGTCAAACCAACATAATTTTCCATCTCTGCTTCCCTACAATTATGTTATCACCTGCATGGAAGCCAAACCTGGAATAAGAACATTGTAAGAAAATAAATATATATATTGACCTGGAAAATCTATCATCGAGAATGGGGTGCAGACCAGCAGGATGAATTGAAATAGAGGAGACTTCACGTAATCCAGTCTCCAGCTTCTTAATCAGCTTTTGCTTCAACAGATCATAAACACGGACATTCTTCTTTGTTGAAACAAAGAAAGATGGAACGAGTAGGATGAAAAACTGCCGACACAGGAAGTCCATGCAACTTAAATGGATGTCTTTGTGTAAATTTCTTAGAGAGCTGGTGGATAAGAATTGCTTTTGAATCGCGTAATTAATTGGTCAAGGGCTACAAATCAAAGACAATTGGCATTCTTGTTTCTTTTAGGCTTCAAGTAAATTGCTGACATGTGCTCTTATTGCATGTCTAATTTCATGGATATCTCAAAGTGACTTGAGCATGCAAACCTACCTATTTTTGATAAATGAATGTCACACTTTTCAATATAGAGCATCCCTAGTTACACGTGTTAACTTCACAGGGCGATTAACAGTCCTGCTTGAAACAAAACCAGAATACAGTATACAAGATGGGTGAGCTTCAGAGCATGGCCTTGCTTTGGCAAAAAATCTCCATGAACTTGTAAGACTAGAGCACAAAACAGCAATTCTAAGCTCATGGACATAATAAGATCAAAGAATTGTCATAAAAGGGGAAATAAAAACTACCCAGTGAATCTAAAAAAGATGACAAATGCATGCTTTTTTTAGTTAAGAAATATCATCCACATTAACATGAAGCTCCACTGCCAACCAATGGCACTGAAAACAATACATCCCTCACTGCATATCAAGGAAAAAACATTCCTTTGCAATCATGAAATTGTTTTCTTACAAAAAATAAGAATGAATAAGAGCCAGAAAAGGATAAATAAAAGGAAAACTAAGTCACCAAAATGAGCACAGAAAAGTTAAGTGTGACTGATAGACTTCATGCACAGAACAATACTTTCTAGAACTAGAAACAAAACTGCAATCAAATGACAGTGAAAGAAAAGGATATCAGCTGGCATCACAGTTGAGAAATAGTCTCCTTTACGATGCCATTCTACTGAATATACAGACTGCAAGAACAAAAGAAAGAGAGGAATGAATACAAAAGAAGTTTTCAAACGAAGTATCTTCCATTAAAACTAGTAACATAGTCTATTTCACCAATGTTTAAAATGAGCAAAGAAAATTACCTTAAAATGCCTTAACCTGATTCCTTCATGTTCATCATCTTGACGCCAGCTCCAGCCAGACACCTTGTTGCCTATAAATAACCAATAGATGGGAAAAAATAAGAAAAATCTTGTTGGCCATAATATATCAATGCATGAGCTATTTTATACACAGACCAGAATCTTCTGGAGCTGTAGGTGTCTCAACATGCAGAAGCTCCTTAACTTTTCTCTGTATTTCTTCATTTCCCAACCCACTGTTCAAGAGAAATACATCTTGTCCCCTGCCAAAGTATGCTTGCTTTAATTATATGTGTGATAAAAGGATCGAAAAATTAAACCCACTGAAATATGCAGCAAGCTTACACAGTGACAGCCAAGATAGGAAGCTCCGGCAAAGGATTCCATGCTACATATTGGACAACTTCACCAAACTCCCAGACTTTAATACATCTACAAGTCTCAACCTCCCACAAACGCACAGTTCCATCACTAGAACCTTTCAGAGAAACATCAAAACATAAGATCCGCATCCAAGGATAAATTTGATGGATAATACAATACTGCTGAAGATGAACATCCAAACCTGAAGCAATCCACTGTCCTGAAGCTTCAGTGGAAATGGACATAACTGCACCCTTGTGTCCTCTATACTCAAGATAGCACGTTGCTGGGTAAGGTCTAAGATCTTTTCGGCTTGGCAGCTTAGGCTTTAAAGATTCAGGATCGATATTAATCTGCAATATCAAGAGTACAGATTCTGATTAGCTTTATGAGGTAGAACTTTGGATAACTTGCAGACCACTATAATCTCCGATCTGGATTGGTAACTTACACGTTTCTTGCGAACTCTAGGACACAAGTATAAATCCAAGCAACGCTCAAAAGAGTCTTTAACAGCATTCTCATAAGCTGGGATGCTCCTCAAAGATGTAAACCTAAGTGGATGAAATCTTGTTAAGATGATAGGTGTCAATGATAAACAAGATATGTAAATGAACAGGTCAAGAATTCAAGTTACCTTTTAGGGATGAATTTAGGTCGGTCCTCCTCATCCATCAGCTGGTAAGAATTGATCTCCTCTTGTGTTGGGATGTACTCTAGAGAAGGATTGTATGACTCCTCGTGACCTAAAAATAAAACCAAGTTTAACACATCCCATTCATTCAACCAATGTGAAAAAAAGAAGAGATAATATCATACCTGGCATATTTGGTTTTGGTGCAGGAATGTAAGACAAGTGCCCAGTCTTTTCTGATGAGCTAGCATCATCCCCCCACAACATGTAGAAACGTGGTTCTTCTTTTGGCTTGTCAAACTTTATAAAACCTTTGCGAATCGCCCTGACAAGTCCAAGAACCTGTAGATTCATAATACAAAAGGCACAACATGCAGCAGAGAATCATGTCATGATTTCATAAATGAACCTCTCCAGATAAAATCCAGAATGGTAAGTCATTAAAACGATGATGGCCATTCAAATAAACCCTAAGTTGAACACGAATCAATAAAATATGAAATCACTTGCCTTTTTAGCTTCTGATTTTGAGGGGATGAATCGACTCTTTGGCTCAGGTGCATTTGACAATGGATGCTTTGCATCTTCCCATTTAAACCAATCAACATAAGGCTGAATGAACATAAGATATCAATTTTGAGCATATAATGTTAAGCATTATATGTGTGGAAAATGATAATCCAAAATTATAATTGTATAAAATATTTGAAAATGGAAATGAATGAGAACTACAGACCGCATATGGATCAAAGTCAGCATGTGGAGTTTTTCCTTTGAGCATTCTACGAACAAGTTTGGTTTCTTCTTTTGTAAGCTCTACTTCCTCATCATTGTATTCATCATAAATCTTGCGCCTGAATACAAAAAAATATTCACCATTAGCAAACGCATTACCTTAGATTAAACTTGATTAAAGTTGATGTGTCACAATTTTTTCTCAAGGGGTGGGATGTGATTGCCATGTGCATGTGCACTTTCAAAGATGAATTTTAGTAGGATAGAAATGAAGAAAATGATTCATCCTCCTGAATAGGAAGATGCAAAATATTAAAGGATGAGTGTGGTCCAATCATGCTGAAAACAATCAAGAGAGTCATTATAAAGTTCCCAGAAATTTTTCAGGTTGAAATCAGCAAATTCAATTCATAAGAGCTCCAAGAAAAGGACATCATAAAGACTCCATATCCAACCTCAACAATAACTGCTCTGACAAAATCTTTCCCATCTTAATCAAAACACTAAAATCACTAGAAACAGCATAATTCTAAACAACCTTGATTTTTCACACCCAATGTTGTTGAAAAAGCTCAGGATAGTAAAGCAGTGATCCAACCCTGCTCTTTGAGCCTATGCACAAAAAGCAAAGCACAGGCATACATGCCTGGAACAAATGTTTCTATCAGAACATAGAGTAAATTATCCTACAACACAAAAAGATCTAGAATAATAACACATATCAACCCAAATAAGAAATGGTAGACTGCTGTGCTATTGAACAAAAATTGTAGAGCCATATTATGCCCAGGCTATTTAAATGTTGAGTTTTCTATCTAGTAATCTGCATAATGATAACCAATCATTGAACACTAAGACAAGATACTCCATTCTTTTCTATTGTCCTTACAGAGCATGACCATTTTAATGATATGTGAATGATTCAAACAATGACTCTGACTCTGCCATCGACAAAACTATGAAAAATTACTAATAAAATATTTCTAGAAGATAAAGTCATCATCCTCATTAAGTATAGAATGTGCATCAGATGAGAAAGATAGTGCCCCTCTTGTCTTTCTTGACTGTGTGCTTTTTTTCTTTCTCTTTCTTTCTTTTTCTCCTTTTCAGTTGCAATCTTTTACATGAAACAAATTTCATTTCAAAACATGAGAGATCCATGTCCTAAACCTCTCAAATTTAGGGTGCCAACAATGAACAGCCAAAATGGTCACCTTTCCTTTCCTTGCTACCACTGAGGTAAATCCCTCATCAGTCAGTTTCTTTTATTCAGCATCCCCTGGATAAATAGGAAACAAAGGTAGATACCAAAGCTGTATTTGATAATGAATTTAAGCTGGCCTGAAAAGGCATCAAATTGGTGCTTTTTTGGGTGGTTCTAGATGATTTGATACGGAGATGTCAAAACCATCAAAAAGCACCCAGTGAAATATCAAATTGATGTTTTTCAGACCCAACACACTTTTACAAAAGCATTTGGACAGCATTACCAAGCACGCATTAAATAGGAAACTAGCATGCATGAATGTTGAAAATGCAAACCTCATTAGAAAAGCATGCTCTATCACTTTTCAAGACTGAGTAAAACTCTCTCAACAACATGTTCCCGAAATCCTATTGAAAGTAGTATCTTCCAGTGAGGGGTTGGAGTACACTATAGGTCATTCCTATGTGAGACATCTCAAAATCAAACACCTGAATGCATCCCTCTCACAAGGCCCGACTTCACTCCTCTCTCAGTCAATTCTAATTCATAACATTGCAATATCTACCCAATATTTTTGTGGACTAGAATGGTTTACCTTGAGAATCTTTCAAGGAAATGAATTGTTTTTTTTTATCATTTCTGATAAAATAGTTTCCCCAACTTCTGAAGCTCTAAAGCTGGTTACATACAGGGGCTTCTTACTAGATAAATGAAAATTAAAAGGGTCCTTATTAGATACTAATTTATACCTTTTTCTTTTCTGGAAGGATGCCTTTTATTCAATGAGTATGGAAATAATTATTCCTAGTCACAATCACAAAAGGGAGAAAAGAAAACCTTGATCTTAACAAAGAACCACAAAACATAGGAACAATAGAATAAGACAACTCCAAAGATTGGGAATAGAAAAGATACAGCAAGTAACAAAGTCTAGCTGGGGAGAAAAAGCCTAGATAAAAAAAAAAAAAATAAGGAAAAAGTATTTTGCAGTCATTGATAAGTATTGACATGAGAAACACAGGGGCGCAATTGAAAAACTCACCAGTTTTTGGAGTCGTCAACATTTGCCAGAAATGAATCAAGTTTATCTTGTCTTTCTTTCTTCTTTATCTTTTTTCCAGCAATGTCATACCCAATATGTTTTTCGTCCTTATACCACTCCAAGGGAACATCACCAACTGTATTTCTAGGAGCCACCTTTTGAAAGAAAATAACCAGGCAAAATAAGTTCCACACAATAAGGAATTAAGAAAATACCAAAACTAAATTAAAACTTATTTTTCCAGCATCAAAGGAAGGTGAAAAAAATGTACCTCATCCTCAGAAGAATCACTTTCTTCAGCTCCTTGATCAGGTTCAGAGTCTTCACTCTGACCATCAATGGCCAAGCCCTCACTACTGCCACTTTTGTGATTGCCCTGCAATATTTATTGTTAAGATCTTAACGTACAAATTAGCACGATACCATTGAAACATTTCCAGGTGAAACATGAAATTTCATAATGTCCAAAGAACAGTGGAAAAATATTTCCCTCTGTTTAATTTTAACAGCCAGGAATCTAAAAAAGGAAAAAAGATTTCACAATTAAAAAAAAACTTGAACCCTAATTTTTGATTAGAGTCCATTCAGACTACAACCACTTATAAACCAAGCATTTTGGCTAGACTAACTTTTATATACAACTAGCCTTCTCTTTATTTTCTTTTCCCTGAAAGAGCACCTGCCAGATAACAAAAAAAAATTACTGCACATGCAAATGCAGGCAATTACCATGTACCTCATCTCCAGAGGATTCACCATCGCCAGCTTCTGACTCTCCTACTGATTTAAAATCCTCAGAATCATCATCCGCAGAAAAGTTCCTACCATAAAAAAGTATCTCGAAACTCATTAACGTTTTAAGGAACAAAAATATCAAACAAACACAACACTAACAGCTCAAACAGCCACAGTCAATCAAGTATTTATCACAGAATAACCTCAGAAGCTTATAGGTACCAGCTGTGAAAGCACAAAAAAACAAGCATATATGAGCACGAACTGAGTTGTTTCTGCAGATGGTAGAGATATTTCATGCTTCCCAGCAAAACCCAGAAGATGAAACGGTGAATACCTTGTAATCAGTTGCAGCGTCTTCTTGTTTTTGAGCAAGTACAGATTCTTCTGTATTGTGCTTCTCTTTCTTGGTGGGTTGAGTTTTTTTACTGTTCTTCTTTTTATCCACTTCAACTGATTCTTTCTTGCTCGCCCCCATTGTATCTCCTGTCTATCTCTCTCTAGAAACTGAAAGTGGAGCGTTGCAGGGGAGAGAAGGCTGTCTGCAACAAGTAAAGGGATTCGCAAGGTAGGGTTTCAGGGTTTTAGAGGGAGGCATGAAGTAGTGGGCTGAACTGCTAACTAATACAGTGTTAGCCCAAATCTAAAATTGCAAGCCCATAAACAAGACAAGACCATCAGAGAGGCTTGATATCCAAAAAGCCTAAAATAAATTTATTATTAAATACAGTTTTAAAATAATTAAATAACTATTTGTTTTGCATGCTACGTATTTTCTCTCTTGTTTTTTAAAATATAAACAAGAACAAATTCAGAAGGTGAAATCAATTGTGTCCTCCTCATATATCACTATTCATTGAAACAGTGGTCTGGTTTTTTATTTTATTTTTATCTTTTAATATTTAGTTTATTAAATTTTATTTTTATTTTGTTTCTACAAGGCTATATCTGTATCGTTACATGAGTTGTGGTTTACTGAGTTCACCTGACTTTAATTGATATTTTTTTGTATTTTTTATCTTTTAATCACCTGACTTTAATTGATTTTTTTTGTATTTTTTCATCTTTTAATGATTTATGAATTAGATTTCATAATTTATTTTGGTTTATTTTTTTATGAAATTATTTCAGTCTTTATAACCTGATTGATTTTAATTGTTTTTTTGTGTTTTTATTTTAGTTTCACCCTTTAATATTTGATTTGATTATGAATTGTGATTCATAATTTATTTTAATTTACATTCTATAAGGTTATCTTGATCTAATGAACCAAGTCATAGGTTTGATCATTTTATTTGACTTAAATCTCTTTTTTTTTATCATTTTAATTTAAATTATTTAAATCTCATTTATTTAATGTTAGGTAGATTGAGAATTGTGGTTTATAATTTAGTTCATTTTAATTTTATAAGACTATCCCATGATTTCATTACTCGGGTTGTTAATTCAACAAATCATCCCTAGGTTGATTCTGATCAATTTATTATTTTGTATGTTTCAATATTTTTTTTTAAAAAATATCATCTAAATTTTTTCATGATTAAACTATATTTTATATCGACTATCTATGTTATTTTTGGAATTCACAAAGTCAACTTTTGTCGCATTGAATTAACTCCTTTCACCTTTTCTTATTATAAAACACCTCAACAATTTAAAAAATATTTTTATACTCTCAAAAAAAAAATTATATGACATCCAACGTAGTGAGAGTCAATAATTTTGTTCAGTCCAAACACTTTTGTATACTAACCATTTCTTGTATATCATTTTATCAATTCTGAAATAATATGCTCTTCAAACATCTAAGAAAAAACTCAAAAGGTAAAAAATAAAATTTTTAAGATTTTTAAGAATTCAAAATAAACTTGAAACCCTATAAAAATGTTGAAAACATAAAAACACCTGAAAAGAAAAGAAAATTGGAACTAACACGTAAAATCTAAAAAATAAAACAAATCATGTCTTTATGTCGAGGACTAGAAATCTGCGACCAGTATTACTGGAGTTGATCAGCAGCAATGGCTGGAATTTTTCTTCAGAACATTGCCAATCCCAGAACAACTCAACATCTCGCATCAGATATTGTACATGAAAGGCAGTAACTTCAGGATCATCGTTGAAATGAACTACCCTACCATAACAATCCTGTAGTGTTTCTGGAAGTAACTACTAAATGCATACAACCATGTTTTTAAATTATATTTTTCTTCAAATTAATATTTTTTATGTTTTTTTCCTAAGGTGTTGATGTAAAAAAAATACTATTTTGATATATTTCCAAATAAAAAACATTTTAACAAATAATCTCTAGAACAAACCATCCAATATCAACAGCTATATTTCACAGAACATGGTGAAGATAGTTATGTGAGTACAAAATGACTTGCAATTTCAATTTCCTATAATTGGATTTTAAGAAAATCAGTATTCAAGCAGCTGCAACCATCTAAACTGTACAGAATCTAATGTGCTATCTACACAGGTATTGCGATTTTAATAACTGTTTATTTGATAAAATCATGTCCTGGCCTAGAAGTCTGTAAGAACATCAAAGGAGTTGAACTGCCGCGATGGCCGGAATTTTCTCTCGTAATTTCTGGGTTACAGCCATTCGTACGGTCATGACCCCAGCTGCTGGCCCTGTTATTCGGATCTTAACTATTGGCTCCTCAATTGCCACTAGTTCAAGAGATCCTCCAGCTGCCCCAACAAGGTATGGCCTTATTTCTTCCAGCACCTGGCACAATTAATATGTTATCAGCTAACAACATTGAAAAGTTTGAGACGAAAACAACCATCACATACTTTATAATTTCCATCTGCATATACATGAAGGTATTGCATTGCAGGTTTCTTCTGGGAGCGAGCAGGAAGCAGGGGTCTTTACACAACCCAGCCACCAGCCTATGAGCAATAATGAAAAGCAGAACTTTGCCAGCAAACATATATTTTGATAGAAAAATATACTTTACTATCAGAGAACAGGGGAAGGATGTGTGATGCAGGAGAACCATCCAAAAACAACAATGGTATGACATCAAACTCTCCAATTCCACCGCAAACCTACTGATCAACACTACTACATATTAATGTGACAGCACCATTTTGAATCTAGCAGAACTACTACTAAATCCTAAAGCAGGACAAAAAAAATGCTTCTAACCCTAACACTGGGTTTGTTTTGAGGGGTTTGATAGGGGAGTGGTGGATGGGCTTGGAATTCCCAAACTTTGTTTGGAAAAAAAACTTTAAGAGGAAGGGTAGGGGATGAGAGGGTTTGCAAGGGAATAGGAGGGTTTTCTATAGGTCCCCAACTCCAGTAACTGCTAAAATGCTTAACACTCCAAAAGAGGGAACGATGCAAGTTTTTTAATTTTTTGCCTTATTTTCCTTCTTAAGACTTTTTTTCTGTAATTCCAGATCCATCCTTTCTATTAGAAGGATAGATCAAAATGTATATGGCCTATCTTCTTTCTAAATGCAGTTGGTGGAATATGGCAGAAGGGACTCTCAAAGTGGATCCTAGTTTAGACAACTTTAAGATTTATCTTAAACAGCACTCTCGACCCAAAGCACATAGCAAGAGCTAAAATAATAGTTGATGCAAAACCACGCCAGTGAAGATTAACTTGTTGATGAAGGAAAATATTCCAGAATTCCTGAAGCAAGTAGAGGACCACAGAAATGATTTACTCTATTAGTGAATCGAGTAGAAATCTACACTCTGTTCTTTTCTTTTTCAATTTTCACCCTGCAACTTTGCAGCTTCGATTTTTGTTTTCAATTAACCATTACAATGTGGATCTTTACCTGAGGCCATTCACTATTGAATAACTGTTCGATTGCACAAGATATATTAACACTAAAAATAAAGGCTCCAATATGATTACCTTCTCTATATTTTCTTCCATCAGCTCAAGTCCGGTATCTTCATCTGATATAGCTTCTACTGCGACTATCTCAGGAATTTTTTCCATTAAGCGGCTCTCAATACCCATCTTCATTGTCATAACAGAAGCAGAACAAGAACTACACGCACCTTGTAGTTTCAACCGTACAACATTCCCATCAATCTCATGTAATGCCACATTACCACCATCTGAAATCAGATAGGGTCTAACCTCATCCAATACACTCTCAACATTATCCGCGGTTAACGGCAATTCTACCGCGGAATCTGGAGTAGCAACAGCCTTTACAACTACACAATACCCAAAAATACCTATTCAGCAACATTACTTTAAAAAATAAAATAAACCCATTATTCCAGATTAAAATAAAATGAATCTTATTTGATAAAATAAAATAAACCCCATTATTCCAAATCAAAAGTAAAGAAATGGGTATGATGAATTAAATTGAATCAGTATTCAGAATTATACGAAAGAAAAAGGAAAAAAAAAAGAACCTAGCCTCCTCTGTGTGAAAGAAGGCAGTCGAATCCGTAAGGAACGGCAAACGATGCCTTGCCGCAGCTGATTGTAGCTCCTTGCATGGGCACCAAGAAAACCTTTACAGCTCTGTGAAAGCATATGGGATTTAAATATTGAACTTCATAATAAGAACTGATTGATAATCCCAAAAGAAAAAAAAAGAAAAAAGAAAAGAGAGACAGAGAGAGGGAGACCTTATGATGTTGAGGAGGAGGAGGAGAGCTGCAGGAGGTGTCTAGGGTTTGTTGGGCCCTACAAATGAGTCGGGTTCCAAACCACCGATTGCATCTCTCTCCTTCTTCCTTATTTTGGATCCTGACAAGCAAAGGGAAGAGCTGACAATAGCTTATGGGAGATACGAGAAGGAGAGGAGAGGAGAGAGCTTTCTCTCTCTCTTCGTTTGACCGAATTATATCTGTAATTAAATTAATTTAAATTCAGTTGATAATATATTATAATTTTTACATTTAAATACTTTTTTCTCTCAAAAAAACACGGCTATCAGTACTTAGATATTTTTTTTGTTTGAAGAAAAATAGTCTGCTATGTGAATGGAAGATTGATTTTAAAATTATTTTTTGTTTAGAAATGTATTGAAATAATATATTTTTTATTTTTTAAAAAAATATTTTTAACATCAAAAATATCTAAAAACACATTTTTTTTTAATTTAAAATGAAAAATAAAAAAATTTCAAACACAATATCCATGATTATAACTATTTTTCTGTTTTAAAAGTATTTTTTGAAAGATTTTTTATTTTATTTTTCATACTCTAAATTAATTATTTTAATAATATTAATTATTTTAAAATAAAAATAATAATTTTTAATATATTTTCAATCTAAAAATACTTTAAAAAAAAATTAGTGTTACACTTTAAAACATACTCTGAAAGTGCATATTTATAAGCATGGTTGAAGATTATTTTTTAAAAACAATTCATTCATAAATGTATTAAAATAATATTTTTAACATTATCATATTAAAATAATCTAAAAAATATAAAAAATTAATTTAAAACAAAATTATTAAAAAAATTTTAAACGAGAAACAAATACAAAGTTTATTTGTAATATTAAAAAAATCTTAAATTATAAAGAATCTCATTATTCATGCTATCATTTGCATATGGTGGCATCATAGCAGTGTCAAAACCAAAGACCAAGACTCCGATATTCTTGCTATCTATACAAAAAATACAAGGATTAAGTATTATTATTATAAGTTGAAATTAACCCTGGATACATTTTTTTTTGTTTAATTAATTTCAACTGATAATACATATCAGTGTTTATAATAAAAACACTAATTAATGATAAAAAATAAATAAATAAAAAATGCTGCCGTTGTTGATTTGGGAGCAGCTCATTATTCAAATCCGATCGAATCACGCAATAAAAAGAGGTTTGGAGCTTTTAGTTTCAAACATTAAAATCGAAAATCACAAGTTCAATCAGAAATGCACTCTCTTTGAAGAATTACAAGGAATAGTAGGATAATATGAGGTAATCTTCTTCAATAATTTCTGGGAAATGTTAATTACTAGCAGGCTGTCTGGACCTTTTTATTTTTTAGCTTGAAAACAAATTAAAGTGTAGTTTTTTACATGTTGAAGGGGAATCCATAGCTAACTTTCTTTCCTGATAATTAATTTTGGGAACCAAAAATATAGTGGAGTGCCTGAAGCCATTTTATATATGTATATATATATATAAAAACAATGTTAAGGAACCATCTCATCTAAAAGTTTAAGTTGTCAGGTAAGGTCTCAGAATATGATTTATATTATTCTTCAACACACACCCTAAAGTGAAAGTCTGTTGAACTTGAAACTTGCACAAACTCATGCTACCTTATGCTTGATTTTATAAAATAAAATGAGGGTAGTGAGATACGAACTCGTGATCGCTAGGTCAACAAGGCTCTGATACCATATTAAAGAATCATCTCACCTTAAAGCTTAAGTTGTTAGGTAAAGTCTCATAATATGATTTATATTATTTTCCAACAAGCAGGCTCATCTTGTGTGTCCCCAAGTACATAACGTGATGATAGAAAGTCCGATATATGCATAGTAGGTTTCGAGTTCGAGATAACATATATATTCCTTGTAAGAACTTGGAATAACCTAAATTTTATTCGTTCATTTGAGCCTATAAAGTATATTTTATGAAAGGGTAAGGTTTAATCGCATTCAAAAACAAAAAGCTTAAAGGAAAGAAACATGACCCAAGGTAAAAAAAAAGATCCATATCAATGGAGGAATCATCTCGAAATTCTTCTGCTATGTCGAGGACTATGAACAAGCAACTGGATAAATCTTCAAACTTTTTTAACAGCATGGACACAAAAACAGCACATTACATACGCCTCATATACAGAAATTTAACTCGCCTCGCATGCAGCAGTGCATGCATGCACTCTTTTCTACAAGATCAGAGGAAATTTTTTACAGTTTTTCTCAATTAAAATACATTTCAGGGGATGCATATAGAGGGTGTTCAAGAGTACTGTTAGATGAACCTTTTTTCTTGAAAAAGAAATCTCCCACAAGAGGAACAATAGGCTTTTTTTTCATCACCTTCCTCTCCTTCTTCCCTCGGAAGGACCCTTCCTCTGATCCTCCGAGATCCAATATTTGAGCCAAAGTTGGGAAATCATCCATTCTTTATCGTCAACTCTCTCCTCCTCTCTTCCTCCTTGAGAAGATCTTCCTTCCTTTTCCTCTCAAAACCCGCCGCTCTCGTCGACTCCGCCGCCTTTTTAGCCGCAGCTGCCTCTGCCGCGGCCAGCTTAGACATATTCATGTGAACCTCGGCATTCAACGAAGCCAGTGCAATTTCAGTCGCATACTCTCTCTCCTTTAGCAACTTCAGCTCTGCCCTTTGTTTCCTCAAGCTCAGCCTCGAGTTTCTTCAGAGTACCAAAGACCTGATCATTTTGTACTTCATGATGATCTAATTCTCCGGGGCTTTTGTAACTAGGGCTTCGCGATAAGAACCTCCATGAATTAGTAGTTTCTATCCCTGGAGAGTGTATTTCTCCTACCAGAACTCGCTCGTCGAAGATGGCAACAGCTTCTCTGACGGATCGAAATGGGCGAGAAGCGTCCACCGAGGAGCTGCCGTCTTTTTGCTGGTTTTGGAGGAGGAGTTGGGGTTTCCATGTTGATGGAGAAAGTGGTGTGCGTGTTTCGAAGAGGGACTATTTGACGATGGCCTGAGTTGACTCGGGCCAGGTTTTCTTTGCTTTTACTTCAAAAGATCAGAGAGAGGATTAATAAAAAGAAAGAAGGTATGGGAGATGGAAACCGTTGTTTCAAGGTTAAGACAATTGTCAGAAATGATTGGAGCAGGAAGACAGAGACTAGTAAACTACCAACGGTTGAGGAGTACTCGAGCACGTACGTAGGATAATTATAGGATAATTAGAGGTGTCTGGTATAGTTTTTTAAAATTGTTTTTTAAAAAAAAAATTATTTTTTATTATAAATTATTTTTTTGTGTTTTTTGATAATTTTGATGTGCTGATATCAACATTATTTTTAAAAAAATAAAAAAAATATTATTTTAATATATTTCTAAACAAAAAATACTTTAAAAAACAACCACAACCACACTCTCAATCACTCAATTAACCTTCGATCAAGAGATCAGATTTGCTTACAAACCAAAGGGTTTTTGTTCTAATTCAGACAACACGTAAATATGGTTGATCAACAGTATTTTGATTGATTCAAATCAAACAATTTGATATTATATTGGTTAGCTTAATGGAGTAGTAATTTAGTTTATTTATTTCAAGCTAAACTTTGTAATGTAATGTAAAATGACTTGTAATTTTGTTATATTTTGATAACTAATCAATACCAGATAAATAGAGTTATCAATTGAAATAGTAAGTACATGAAATCATAATAAATAATAAAATAAATAGAGTTATCATTGTTGATCAACCATATTTAATCCTATGCAGTATTTTTTTTAAAATTAATTACTATATTTCTTATTGTTTATAATGAAGTTTTTTTTTAATATATTCATCATTTTTTCTTATATATTAATTAAATATCTTAACAGCCAATTTTAGCATCTCAAGTAGAAATTCTAAACCTTGCAAAATGTATTAAGAACGAAGAAACTATGACAATTATATAAGACCATGAATATCTTTTTCCTATGAATTTATTCTGGGTATCTCAAACACTGGAAGAAAAAATTATCACTTCTAAAGTCTCTAATTAATTCCCCTAATCATGTAAATGGTGATCAAACATTCACAAGCAATAAGTTCCTTGAGAGATACTAAAAAGAAGCTAAATTAATTCAATTAAAAAATATTCACATAAATATAATTAAGCCACATCAGAATCCTAGAAAAGAAAATTTATTTTATAATTAAAATAAAATAAATCATATAATATATGTTTCAACATTGCTCAAGAGATTTGGTAAATCGAAGGAATTGATATTTTGAAAGTTGTTGTCTATTTGCTCAAGTCATTTTATGCTTTGTTTTCATGTGGAGTTGTTTTCCCTTTTGCATTCTATATAATATTTTGTTCTATGTATACCATGTTGTTACTATGAAAGAAAAAAAAAGAAGGAAAAAAATGGTTAAATGTCATCTTAAACTCTTTATTGCAATTTTAGAAGCACTATCTGAAGATCTAATTATTAAAAAAATATGATTTTTGGATAATTCAAGTGTTAATTAAAAGAAAACAAAGTTTATGGACTAAATTTATTCCTTGGGAAGCCAAATTGGTGAAATTAGAGATGTAGTTGCATTAAAATCAAAGTTTAGTGAGCTATTAAGATCCTAAGTGAACAGATTCGGAGCCAATGATCAGTCCATAAAAGACTTGTAGATTCAAGGACATTAATGGCCTAATTGAATAAAATTTAAAGTTTATTGACTAATCAGGGACTTAATAGGACAAAATCAGAAACTTAGGTCCCATATGTTTAGCACACAACTTATTCGTAATAGATATTTTGTTTGTGTTTTGGAAAGAAAAATATAAAAAAAACTACAAATTATAACTTTTTTAAAACTCAAGTTTTAACTACAACATGAGATGAAAAACATGATTAAACAATGAAAACTATATAGTTTTGAAGTTATGATCAACTACACTATGCCATGATGCTAAACGAAACCTTCGGCTAGGATGGCAAAAAAAAGTCCCAAAGGAAAAGTGTACATTAAATCCAAACATTAACTAGCCTAGTTCAATAAATTAACTTCATAACTTGATAACCCAAAAAATAATTTAATTGAGTTTTACTTTAAATCAGTCATTTTTTTTTTATCAAATTAATATATTTTTTTATTTTAAAAAATTAATTATAATTAAGGTTAATTCCTTATAATTCTACCCATAGCCCCAATTATTTGTATCGATCAACATTAAATTATTTATTTTAAATATTGTACTAACATTAATTCATAACAAATCATTTATATAACAAGACAAGAATATAAATAAACAATTACAATCATTATCCATCTATAAAATCAATAAAGTTAGTTTGGGGACCTTCTTTAGAAGTTGTCTGGATTCCTTTCACATGTATTTATATAAAACTAGATAAATTATTAGAATTTATTTAATTTAATATTTATAAAATTTCTCATTAATTAATATTGAATTAAAAAAATTCATATAGTTATCACAAATACTTCAAGAATAGCATATTCTACATTTTGGATGCATATTCAATATATAAGAGATCTTAATATCATTGATTTTCTAATGAAACACCATTAAATTTATCTCTTTATTTCAAAATTTTATTAACAAAATATACATAATTCAACTCCTATCCTATTATATAAACTTTAAAATAATCTAAGAGATCTTAATAAAAAATAATATTATAGATGTTTTCTTTCTTTCACCGCTTAATAAAAAAATATATTCAGTGTTCTTTTCAAATCTTCAATTTATTTTAAGTAAAAAAAAACAAAAAACAAAAAACAAATGTATTATAAAAAATTGGATCGAAGGCTAGAATCAGTTCACACGGTGCCGTTTCACCAAACCATTAAAAACCCTCCCAACCCTCCCAACGTCTCCCTTCCTCTCTGCTCCTTGCAGAGAAAACCCAGGACCCAAAACTCCATAGAAGAGAAAAAATGGCACCCAAGAAGAAGCCACAGAGAGGCAGCAGCAACAACAAAGCATCCTCTTCGAAATCAAAATCTTCTTCTAATTCCGGTCCAAGACTCCAGATTTCAGCCGAGAACGAGAACCGCCTACGCCGTCTCCTAGTCAACTCCACAACCACTCCGCCTCTACAAACCACCGTTCCCGATAACACTAACTCTCTCTCTAAATCACAAAAAGCTAAAAATCTCAAGAATATTTACGAGAAACTCTCCTGTGAAGGCTTCTCTAACGATCATATTGAACTTGCTCTTTCTTCTCTCAAGGTAGGTATTTTTTCAGTCTATTTTCTTCAAAAACGGTGCCGTTTTATGAACTTTTGTTTCTGTATAGGATAATGCGACACTTGAGACCGCGCTTGATTGGTTATGCTTGAATTTGGCTGGAAACGAACTTCCTTTGAAGTTCTCTAGCGGAACTTCCCTCAATTCCGATCGAGGTGAATATTTTTTTATTTAATATAATTTTATCTAGGTATAATAATGGTCTATTTATGATTTAATTTTCTCGCTCTCTCTCTCTCTCTATATATATATATTGAAGTGCTGTTGACGCAAATTTTGTAGGTTCTGTTAATGTGTTATCGACTGCCAGGGAAAATTGGGTTCCTTTTGTGGATTCATCTAGAAGGATTGAGGATGAGGAGGAGCAGCAGCAGCGAGTTTTGGTTAAAACTAAGGTGCGGTGGGACGCGGAGGATGGTGATAGTAATGTTCTTGATTTTCGCCAACCGTCGCAAGCGGATTGGATTAGGCAGTATGTAGAGCAACAGGAAGAGGTATGCATTAGGAGAATTTTTGTTTTTTGCTGCTTTGTTATATTTTTACATGCATCTATTTGTTCTTGAAAACAAGGAAATGATAGGGGGGGGGATTTTAGTACTTTCATGGGTTTTGCCAACTTCACAATCTTGCTAACTGAAACTGATGGAAGGATCTAATTGAGAATCCATTGATAAGTTGGGGACCTAATTGAGATGAAAAGTAGGCTGGGACATTTTCGAGATTTGCCCAACTTTGTTTTAATTTGTGTTTAATGGTTAATCATGTACTTGTATGGTTCATTAAAATTTTGCTGATGGACAGTGCTTCAGGTTTGTTGTAGCTGTGTTGTCTTTTTTTCCCTTTTCGAACTTCATTCTAGAAAAATTGTTGGAATACAGTCAATGACTTTGGAATTCTGTCTGTATTGTTAAATTTGCAGGAGGAATCTAAAACTTGGGAAGATGATTTAGTTGATGGAAGTTTCACCAACAAGGTCCATAATCCATTTCCCTTTGTGTTTTAATGTTGCTCTTAAAGTTCTACGACCAATGTTAACTTTTCTTATTTTGAGTAGAGGAATGTAAATGGTTAGTTATGTATGTATAATATGCAAGCATATGCCCTCCCTTCCTCTCTCCTCATGTCCACTCTCCCATGGGGCGGCTATGAGCAAAGGCTTGTTCTTTTGTGGGTGATTATGAATTACCAGTACATACTTATTTTGGTATATCCGTAGGTGTCAGTTATTGGAGATAGTTACTGTTTTGGCTGCTGGGTTGCCTTCTTAAGTAGCTAACTTTATGAAAGCTGCTGAAAAGCTACTGAGATCATTGTATTCTTGACTATAAGCTGCAAGATGCTTACTTGAACATCTTGTGATAGTTATATTCTGCAAAGGTGCATTACCAAGGTGTTGAGTCTTAGATAAAAAAATAAAAAAAAAATTCATTTCAGCCCACTTGTCTCGTTCTTGATGCTATCATATGGACACTGAGTCTGATCAGCTTCAATCAATAATCTTGAAATTTTAGCTTCAATAGTGCATTACCAAGGTGGGGAATCTCTATTTATTATTGTTTTTCCTTTTTGTGTTTTTAATGATGCTTTTCTGGGGAAACTTTATCTGTCTTTGTAAGTTCTCAGTTGTGAAAATTATTGGTTTTTGCTAAACCTGAACTTAATGTGATGGGTTGTTTTACATGCTATTAATTTCTATTTTGTCTATATTTTAATAGGATCCACAACCAAGAACTTACGATGTTATTGCGAAAGAGTACCATGCTGTGCGTTTGGAAGCTGCCAAGGCCAAGGAAAAAGGGGACAAGAAGAGCCAAGAACAGGCCGGCCATGTTATCCGCAAACTTAAGCAAGAAATGTCTGCTCTAGGTTAAATTTGTTTTTTTCTTGATTTTTATTAAAAAAAACATGGTCATTGTTCTGATTTCCATGACTTGTATTGCATTCATTGATCAGGATTATCACTTGATCTCTTGGAACAAGATTTTGGGCTTCAACGTGTTTTTGAGGACATGTTTCTCTACTTCTACTCCTTGCGAGCACCCTGAGGCAATAACATCATTCGATGTGGAAGGTGATTCCACCATTGTTATTGAATCAATAATTGATGAGAATCATGTGGAAAGTTCAAGCTCCATTGGTTTTCCATTGAATCCTGTCCCCTCTAGTGTGCCCCTTGATGGAGAAATTGTCTCAGAAGAATCAGAAGATGTGGAGATTGGTAATTTCTTCATAGATGATGCATCGTCTAATGATGTTTTATCTCCTGAAATATTGGAGTTACAGAAGAGGGAAAAAAAGAGAGAGCTATGTAGCGAGAAGAATTTAGAGAAATTAGATGGTATCTGGAAGAAGGTACTAATGTCTGAAATGTAGTAAACTTGTTAGGATAATATTACTGATGTTGAATCATGATGCCATATGTGATACCTGGTCCAAAATTCATGCATGTTCCTTTTTTCAATCCTCAGATCTCTTGGAGAATATTTGCTTTGCAGTGAATTCATTTGAGGACAATCTTTGATGCATTAAAAATGTTTTCTTTTGTCCTAATGGGCTCAAACTCCAAACTTGGATGTAATGCCTACATGATAGCAGTTTAAATTTATGTATCTATTTTTTTTTAATCTCATGTCTCTTGGAGAACATCTACTATGAAATGAATTCGTAAAGGATCTTACAATTGGGTGATTTTGGCTATAAAATATTTAATACAAAGTGCTTTCTACATAGCTGGTTTCTTTGATCTTAATGGATTTAAATTCCCATCATTCTTGTTTCTTTTTTTTTGGGAAGATTATCTAGTGGCAATTACTATATGTTCTCCTGTACTTGCTTCCTTTGTGTGGTTGTTTAATATACTTATGTTGCAATTGTCATCTCTTCATCTACTATATTTTGATGTAGTCAAAATGATTACAGGGGGACCCACAAAAGATTCCTAAAGCTATTCTTCACCAACTATGTCAAAAATCAGGTTGGGAAGCTCCAAAATTCAATAAAGTGCTTGAAAGGGAACTAGGTTTCTTTTATGCTGTTAGCATATTACGCAAAGCTAGTGGGAGAGGCAAGAGCAGAAAAGCTGGGGGGCTTATCACCCTTCAACTTCCTGATAAGGATGCCACATTTGAATCTGCCGAGGTACTTTCCTCTTAACATGCCTTCATAATTCATGTGCAGAATTCATATCACTCTAGTGGTCTATTCTGTGAGCTAGGCATAAGGCACAATTTAGGAAGTGAATTGTGAAGTGATAATTTGGGAGATGCTTGAGTGTGTGTTTGTCGATGTGGTGCAAGTTGTTTTTCAAATGTTTTTTAGTTGAAAATTTATCAAAATGATGTTTTTCAATTTTTTTCATGGACATTAGCACATTTCAATCATTGAAAAACACCTAAAAAGCATCGATTTAATACCTTTTTTATGGCAAAAACCTGTTTGAAAAGTAGGTCCAACCACAAAAACAAACACTCATTAGAGAGTACTAATATGCTTGTTCCACTTTTAAAGATCTCTATAAACCTTTCACTAGGATCTTCTCTTAGACTATAGTTTAGTAATGCAAAAATGTTGTCAAACCGAGTTTTCTGCTCAAGCCTTATTGTAATAGAATCTCACAAGGGAATAAAGAAAACCTAATATGTCTTCAGTTTCGATCGAGAATGAGATCCATGTATTTTCATAGTATCCTAGTGTGGTAAATTTTGGATTCATTCTCCTCCACACCAACCGTTAAGATTGAATTTCTTTCCAGCATCATAATAATGATAACTTTTTGTTTAGGCGAGGGTTAGGTACCTTTCATTTTGGTCCCATTTGAAAAGTGCAAGTGGGAATGAGAGTGGAAATGTCAACACCAAGGTTGTCAATTTTGTTCTGTTCCGTCGGAATAACCGTTATATCTTGTTTTAGTTTATGAAACTGAATAAGCCAGAACAATTTTTTTTTTATCTTGCTCAGAATCTCGGTTTGTTTTGTAAATTTAGCCCAAATTCTAGTAGTTTGTTTTGGCAAAATATTTTTTTAAAATATTGTCTAGCTTACAGTATCATTCATATCGTTCAATCCGATCGTTGTCAAACTAGGATTTTATGAGAGTCTCCTGACATATTGTTATATCTCAGGTAAATTTTTTTTTAGGGTAATCGAATTTTAGAGAGGCTTAGCGAGACTGTCAATAGTATTTTTGTAATTGTTTTCAAAATTGTAATTTGTTTTGAAAGATTGTTTTTTTTTGTCTTTTTCTAGATTGAATCTTTTCCTAGTGTCATCATTCAAAAATAGATTTATTGAGAATTAAGCTTCAAAATATATTTTGATATGTTTTTTTTGGTTATTATAGTCTCATGACCCGGGTTACGAATTTGAAAGGTTAGCTTATGTTGACTTGAATCGATTCAATATGTTGTCGTTTCAATAATTTTTTAAATGTCATCTTGAATTTTTAAGTTAAATTATATTTTTACTAGTTATCCAGGTTGTCTTTGGTCTCATTGAGTCGATCATGTCATATCTGTTCAACTCTCATTATTTTATGTGTTTTGAAATTTGAAGGCATAATAGTTTATCTTTGAATTTGAATTGAATTTTTTTTTGTTATATATATATATATATATATATATATATATATATTTAGAATTGACAACCTTGGTCAACACATCTCTTTTAATTTGGCAATCTTTTAGAGTATGGGGTGCCTTTAAGATACCATACAACCATCAAAGGAGTGAAAAGTGGTGTACAACAAGCAGGTTTCATGGGAAGCTGGGCTTGAGGTGCTCTTTGGTAATTTCTTGAGAAGGTGGCATTTGTAAAAGCAAGTATGTGAGGTGCTAACACCTAGCTGGTTTGAACTAAATATTTGAACCTTTTTTCTCTTTGAAAGGCCTTGAAATTATAAACTTCTATTTTGTTTTAAAAGCACATGCTACCATCATGCATTTACTACCCCATGTATCCTCTCTCTCTCTCTTTGAGGGACCCCCCTTTTTCTCCTCGTGTTTTTTTCCTTCACTCTTAGTTTGTATTTAGTTTTTACTAACACATCTCTCTACCCATCCCCCTTGTTTGTCTCTTCTTACAAGCTATTTGTGTAATTATAATTTAGCATATCCCACAAAAAATGACAACTCCCAATACTCAAATTTGATTTCCTTCTTGATATCTTCTGCTAAATTCTTACATGTATATGTATATATTCTTCTTGTATGATTTGATAGTTTATATTTCACACAGTAAAATTTGTTACAGGGGTATTTGTAGATATATCCCAACATAATTAGTTTGGAAAATATCATAAATGGTTTATTCCCATTTAAAATATGTCCTAATCTACCGTTGGTTTTGGCTACAATGTACATTTACCTAGCTACCATGTGTTTTACTATTAGCAATCAAGGTTTTTTTTTGTATTTGTCTCTAGTTGAAGAGATTTTTAGCTAACATCACATCAATCTGATTAATGGAGATTTTTAAGGTTCAATTTTTGTTTGTCCTTAATTGTCTTGGCCCTGAAACTCTGGTGCTCATCGTCTGGTTCCATCCACTCCCCCATCCCCCATATTCATCAAATTTGGGTTATAAAAAAAATCATTATTGAGATAGAAAAGAAAAGGAAAACAAAAGAAAAAAAAATAAATTGGATGTTCGGATGGGCGTTATACATTTATATTTTGCAATTTATTTGGATTGCAGGATGCTCAGAACAGAGTTGCAACATTTGCTCTTCATCAACTCTTTCCTGATCTTCCTATTCACCTAGCAATTATCAACCCATACTCTTCTCTTCTTTTGCATTGGAAACAAGGTAATTCTTTAAAATCTATGCCACAAAATTGAATTACTTGAAGTACTTTTCTGTATTGGTGGGAGTTTTGAGCAACTATAATCTATGAATACTTGTAGGGGAAACATCAAAAAGAGTGGAAGACAGTGTGGAGGATCGAAGGGCTGGTTTTGTGGATCTATTATTGAAGGCAGACGGTTCTAGTTTATCTGTTGTTGATGCTACACCTAGTTCTCAAGAAACTTTAAAACTTACTGATGTCGAAGAAACTAAGGATCCTGGTGCTGATGCAAAAGTAGAAAGTATGTTCTTTCTTGTTGTAGTAAATGTTGTTGTCAACTTCCTTTACTGATTCACTCATTTCAAATTTGATTTTTAATGAAAAAGGGTGTCCCTTTTTATTTGGTCTACTCTACTTCTATTTTCAAACACAAATGGTTGAACAAGTTTATTTATTATATTCTTCTTCTTTTTCCCTTTTATCATATTTCCATATATGTGGTCAAAGTCTTCTCCTACTAGTGAATAAAAGGATAATGACACCCTAGAATAATGGTTAATATTTAGAAGGATTAAGCTAATCGTTAAATTCATGAAATGTTTTGGACAACATATGGCAAATTGTGAGAATGCTTTAATACTCAAGTTTATGTGTGATTACCAAATAAATAATCCCTAAACTAGTATAAGTTAAAAGAATGAAATTTGTTCTTCTAGTTTGTTATCATTGGATTTTTTTTACCATGTCATATTTAGGAAAAAAATATGCTAAGGATGCAGAAAGTTCTTATTTGAGACAGGAGCAAGAGTCTAAAAGGAAATCGAAGAAGTACAAGGTTGGTCTATTTTGCTATCCATTCCTTTTGTTTTGTTGTGTTTGTTTGATTGTGATTGCTATTTTATAATTATCAGAAATATAAATGGGTCATGTCATGGTTTAGGCTATTATGTTGGAAAATGGTCAATTGTTTTGTAATGGAACACAGTTGGTCTATTCCAAATCCAGTCAATACCATTTGTTCTTTCTCTATCTCACATGTGTAACTCCATGCTTGTTTCAGGAAATGCTGAGCTCTAGAGCTGCACTTCCTATTGCTGGATTGAAGGTTGATATTTTACAAATGCTGAAGGAGAATGATGTTCTTGTTGTTTGTGGAGAAACAGGTTCTGGAAAGACTACCCAGGTCTCATATTCCTTTGCTACAATATATTCATTCGAACTTGCTTGGAAATGGTCATATCATGTGTTCCCTAACTCACCTTTATATAGGTCCCACAATTTATATTGGATGACATGATTGAGTCAGGTCATGGTGGAAACTGTAACATTATATGCACACAACCAAGAAGAATAGCGGTAGGTGCATGCTTTTATGCTCAACTGTATTAATTTCTTAGATATATGTCTTGTTTCATGCTATTGTTATTCCAAACTTATGGTGCGAATCAAACATTCATATTATTCTGTCTAGTTCACACAATCTCAGAAGGGTAAGTTATCATACTAGATGCAGATATATACTTATATAATGCAGGAAAAGAGAAAAACATGTTTTCTATAAGATTAATTAGGATTAGAACATATGATCTAAGGTTGTGACCATTGAGAAGTTTCCATGGCTGTCCTCAGAGAGAATTGTGATAATTGAATAGTGAGAGTTCACTGTTTGTTATTGTTATTGGGTGCTTATAAATGGAGACTAAACTCCCGTGGGCAATAAGAGAGTCTCATGTTTTCTTTGAGCTATTGGATCAATGGGAAAGCTAGAATGCCAAGGACCAGTTAAGTGATGATAGGTAGTCACGAATAGATTGTTTGTGAGGTGATGCATGTGAACAGTAGGCGGGTGATACATTTGCATATTACCTTTGAATTTCTAGATGTCAAGATAGAACAAAAATCCATCCTTTCCTCAATGGCAATACATACGCAATGCATGTGAACAAATATGATACTTTGTCTTTGTGCTTATTTGGAGTTTTTGGATGTAATGGAACTACAAAACTACTCCCTTTCCTAGAAATTAATGTGGAACATGACCCTTTTTCTAGCATTTTTATGGTGCTTTACATTTAGGGTGTTTTCAGAATTGTCTTTAGCTAATATCCTGTGACATTGTTTGCTTTCATTTGGGTAGTTCTTTCCCTTGCCATTCTATACTTCCTTCTTTCTCTTTTCTTTTCTTTTTTCATTTAGGGTGATGCCTTATCTCCCTCATGTAACATTCTTTCTTCTATACTTCTTTTAATTTTTTTCATGAGAAAAATATAAAGTGAAGATCCCATGACTGGGAGCCTCCATATCTTTGATGAGCCGTGTGATTTTATTTGGCGACTTTACAAAAAAGGTTTCTTTGGTTCCTGTGATGTTGATGCAGTTTGAAGAAAAGAAGAATCTGAGTTTCTATCATTTTATCTGTAATTTAGTAAATTAAAAAGTTTTTATTTTTTGGTAGATTTCAAAGATCCCTCTGAGGTTTTGTGAGGTGTCTCAATTATTTACTGACATTTTTCTTCTTCTTATCCCCTTCCAAACCTTAAAAATTGTTTGGATGACATCCATATGTCAGTTACAGTCAAGGCAACTTATGAAACGAGTCTTACTAATTTCCTGGAATGATGAATTGCAAAATTCTCTCCTTTTGAGGTTTGGTGGTTGTCTCAACTTTTTGCACTTGCAGTTGCAATTTGTTGTCATCTCATGCTTATAATGTAATGCTAATCCAGTAAAGCTCATATAGTACCATTGTTATTATTTTTTTTCTTGCTTCTGTGATTGTATTAAGAAATAGCTTGTAAGCTCTCTATGTACTTGTTATCTACAATTTTTGATGTTGCATTACCTTGTAGGCTATATCTGTCGCTGAAAGAGTTGCTGATGAGCGCTGTGAACCGTTTCCTGGTGCAAATGGTTCTTTGGTTGGCTATCAAGTTCGTCTTGATAGCGCAAGGTCTTAATCAACCTTTTCTATATTTTTCTGTTTTTAATTATTTTATGAATGCACTAACAAGAAACTCACACGTGTGGCCTCATTCTTCGGATGGTATCAAATTGTTGCATTTAATTGCTGTTTCAAACCCTCTCACCACATATCATATTTTTTTTTGTTGCTTTTGAGATAAGAAAGCTAATGGGAAGTGTTTGTTTGTTGCTCCCTCTCTATCTCTCCGTTTTTGTGTGTGTCTGTATGGGTTGTAAATAGTTTACTGTGTGTAGGTTCTAAGGCATAGCGATACTAAACAAAAGTATTGAATTCCAAGTGAGGTAAACCTAACCAAATCAAAGAAAAAGCTGAATACAACCAAATAATATTTTCTTTTTGGTTCTGCTTGGCTTTATAGGCTTGGACTAGAATATTTGTTGAGCGTAGGTTCTTAGGAAAAAGTGACACTGAACAAAAGTATTGAATTCCAACTGAGGTAAACCTAACCAAATGAAAGAAAAAACTGAATACAACCAAATAACATTTTCTTTTTGGTTTTGCTTAGGCTTTATAGGCTTGGACTAGAATATTTGGTGTTAATGTTCGTTTGGATACCCTACAATGCCTTGTCAATTGGGGCTATATGAACACGATAAGCCTAATCAAGTTGACTCATTATTTTACTTATAGTCTCACAAAAGCAAAGCCATAGTTTCCTTAAAGATGCTTAATATTTCTTAAATATGGATATAATCTGATACTCCTATTTTGCACAAAATAACTTTTGTTATGATTTTCCTGCTTACATAATCACCAAAACTCACTTAAAGTTACACAATTTAAGTACCTCATTATTATATTATAAAAAAAAAGTTCAACATTACTATATTATCAAAAAAAAAGTTCCACATTATTATTAAATTTGTGTTTACATATTGATTTAAGTGTAAAACAATTGTTCATGATGATCTATGTCATACCACTTGCAATCAGGGCAATCAAGAAGCAGATGACTATGAGATTCTCCTAATATTATATTGAATATTTGTTACTGATATTGAATTTTTTCCTCCATTTATTTTCTCAGGAGTGAAAAAACAAAACTTCTTTTTTGCACAACAGGCATTCTTCTGAGGAAGCTTGCGGTATGCCCATTATTTAACTAAACTCTGTTGAATCTGTGGTTCTTAAGTTTGTCCCAAATAAATTTTCACCAACAATATTTAAAGGTCAACTTCATTGTTTTTCTGGAAGTAGTATTTTAGAATTATTATTCAGGATTAATTATCAGTGATCTGAAAGATCTTCAAGTTTCAAGGACTAATGTTTACTGCTTTGCATATTAAAAAAAATATATTTGGCATTGCATTTTCATATGCTTCGCATTATCTAATTATGGCTCTTATAAATTGCAGGGGGATAGGAGTTTGAGTGGAATAACACATGTCATAGTTGATGAAGTGCATGAACGATCTCTTTTGGTGAGTGAAGTTTATCATAGTTTTATTAGTTTAATTTCTTGATCTCTTGGATTTTGAAAAGTAGTTTCTTTTGGATTCCTTATGGTTTAGCACTCTTACTCATGCATCCGGTGTTCCTCTTCAGTGCTATTTTCATCAAGTTAGTTCCCTACAGAGAATGGGTTGCATTATGTTGGAATCACTTATTGTTTATTTGCATAATACATATATAGATGGCTTGGCAAGTTTGTTAATGTTAATAGAATATACAATACACCACATGTTGTCATTCAAAATGTCACTAGGCTTACTAGTGGATGCCATTGATGCAATATGACTAGATTTATCATGTCCATTAGTCATTGTGATTCACAATGTAGGCATCACTTGAATTTTAAGAATCCTTTGTTACTAGCCTTTCCTTACCTGTTATTGGAAAACTTTGATGTGGGATTCATCACCCTGCTTGTTTGGATTATGAACGCGTTGCAATTAGTTCATGTGATCTAGGATTCAGACATATGTCTAGGTGGGATCACTGCTTTGTTAACATGGCTCTATAGTCTAAACACTCCTGTAACCTATGCATGATCTTGGTTTGTTGACATTCATATGATTTGTCGTGTTATGAAAATGTGATGCTTATGAGCCTTTTTCTAATTTACTTTCATAGTGTTTGATAATTGATGATTTGGAAACCTTAGTTGGGAGCATATTTAGTATTTAGAAAAGGAAAATTGAAGGAGCAATTATGATTTGCATAGCATGGGTTAGATTCACAGCTTCACAATCTCCCCCTCTTTTTTTCCTAAAGCATTTCTATCGCTGCTAAATATGGGAGTGCCTAATCAGTACTGTTTCTTTATTTTCTATTTTATCTGTTAACTTACTTTGTAATAGATAGGGGCCTATTCCTGGCTAAAGGCAGTTATATCAGAAGAACCAAAACTTGAATTAAACAAAATTAATCACTCTTTTCCTGTTACAGGGTGATTTTCTACTCATTGTTTTGAAGAACCTGATTGAGAAACAATCTTCTCAAGACACTCCAAAACTTAAAGTTATTCTTATGTATGTTTGTTAATTTTCAGTTTTCTTTTAGCACATCTGTTTTTCTATAATCTTACGTGTATTCTTCTTTATTCAATCACTTTGTTCAGGTCTGCCACAGTAGATTCAAATTTATTTTCAAGTTACTTTGGACAATGCCCTGTACTTACTGCTGAAGGCCGTACACATCCCGTGACAAATTACTTTCTTGAGGATATATATGAATGCATCAATTATAACTTGGCTTCAGATGCTCCAGCTGCTTTAAGATATGAAACATCTGCAATTAATAAGGTGCTTAAACATTTTTGTTCTATTGTGGTTGCTGTTGTCATATTGCTTTGCTGCTTTATTCTATTTCAATTTCCCCTAATCTATAGTTTGATCTTTGTTTCTTCTGAAATGTTCCATATTGTGCATATGCATTTAGTAATTCAGTAATCATGACCATGCATACCTCTCTCTCGACTTCTTTCTATTCATCTGTTGCTCTTTTTGGGACCTAAAAAAGGAACACAAACTGAGAGTAGAGGAGATGCCTAATGGGCTGGTTGCTGGGTGTGTTGCAAATAATATATACCCATATTTCATAGTGAAGACCCATAATTTTTTACTAATCACCTAAGAATGAAGAATTTTCAGTTTTTATCATTGCAACATAAGGGAAGTATGATAGAAAGAAACGAGTAATGTAATATTATTTCAACTTTTCCAATTAGGTAATGTATATTATTGCATAATGTGGTTGGGTCCCTGATGAGGATCATGATTGCTTGGAGAGTAGGATACTGACATGGATTGTCTGCTTTAATCCATTTCGTTCAATCATTCATGTTGTGTGTGTAATTTTGTTTGATCATCATGACCTTTTCTCCATGTCCTACACCCTTTAACAATGTCAGGTCTTCAAAGTCTTATAGGTACTTGTCATGTTTCACCAATCACTTAACATGTTTCTTAAAAATGTAGATCACTCGGCTATATACTGATAGGGATTCTGTACTGTAGTGTACAGTTGGAAGTTGAACCTCATTAAAATAATGGTACAATCAACAATGAATACCCTACAACTGCAATATCAATAAGCGGGTATGCAAGCAGATGAATCTATCACATTTGTCTGGTTGAAGCAAAGAGGAATAAACATTGTCTACATTTTAACTCTAGTTTTCTTAAAATAGTGTATAATTTTTTGTTGCACTGGGTTTTACATTCTTGTCATATATATAGTTAAATGGCTTAAAATTTCATAACTATTTCCTATTAACGACTTTATTGTTAATTAAGATGATTTTAGCTTGTGATGTGCACGACACCTGCAGAGTGGTCCTGTAGATAACCACAGAGGGAAGAAGAATCTAGTTTTATCTGCATGGGGCGATGATTCTCAGCTTTCAGAAGAATTTATTAACCCCCATTATGTTTCAACTAGCTACCAAACTTACAGTGAGCAAACACAAAAGAATCTGGTATAGTGCCATATCTGTGTAGTGGCTTAGAGTTCATTCCATTTAGTTTGATGCTCTTTTGCTTGATGAATGCGCAATCTTTTTTATAGAAAAGATTGAATGAAGATGTCATTGATTATGACCTTCTTGAAGACTTGATATGCTATGTTGATGAAACATGTGGTGAGGGTGCCATACTCATCTTTTTGCCTGTAAGTCTGTTCAATACTTTTCTTTCATCAACAACTAAGTTGGCTGTCTTATTCTCTTGAAGAACAATCATTCTTATACAATTTATGCTCTATAACAGGGTGTGTCTGAGATTTACATGTTACTCGATAGGTTGGTTGCTTCTTATCGATTTGGAGGACCATCTTCTGATTGGGTGCTTCCTTTGCATTCATCTATAGCAACAAAAGACCAAAAAAAAGGTGTTTCTATGGCCTCCTGAAAACATACGCAAGGTAACTTAAAGCCAATTATTTTTTTCGGGTCATATTCAGGTTTGGGTTCATGAGACGTGTCTCCACCCTAAATTATGATCTTGTAAAATTACAATGTTCATTTCTTAGACTAGAAGGGGCCCTTAAGACATGGCATTCATATGCTCATATATTCATATAATAAAAGTAAATCATAAATGATATAAAATATAACAAAAGATAGATTTACTAACAAACTTTTATACCTTGAATATATCAAGCATGAAGGTTTGAATGTTATGCCAAAAACTTGTTTTACAAATAGGAAGAGAAAGAAACAATAGGTCAAATGACTCATTTCTCAAGTTGTTGCCTTATACTTGGTACAATTAGGGATCTCAAACTTTGAAGCTTTATAAGTGGTTAACTGATGGGATACCTAGAGGTTGATCCACACTAACTCCTAAAATCTTGGTCACTTTGGGTTAAAACTTAGAACTGTGATCCTGTTTCTCAGTTGGGTTGGGCTGGTGGATTGAGTTTGCAATTGTTGCCTCTAATGTTTGTAGCAAATGAGACTACCCCAAGACCAACAAATGACCATTTTAATGTGTCAAGAACAATTAAAAGCCATTCATGGAAGGCAGGTTGTTAGATCATCAAACATGTTCTTCACAAAGGAGGCTGGGAAAGAACCAAGATTTCCTTTTTGTAGAAGGGGCTTGTACATTTTTTAAATATACCACTATTAGTCATCAAGTGAAAATCAAAACAGCATATTACTGGAAAAATTATTCTGGACAACTGGATATGGTTACTATAGAAATCAAATAACCGACTCATGTGACTTATTAAAAATATTTCTAGAAGCTATCACCAAGTAAGGATGTTAAAATTAAGTTCATTATGTCCTAGAAATTGTATGATAAAAGAATCACCTGCAAGATAAATAATTGGAAAAAAGTCGCATAGATTTGTAAAATGGATAAAAAGAGAAAGTATGAGGTGGTTGTTTTCTTGCAATTGCAGTGAAAGTAGATCAATAAGGGGAGTCGAAGAATGTTTTGACCAATGACTGAAGAAAAGATGGAGTATAGATTGACAACTACTCCAATAAAAAAATGAATAAGAAAGCTAACAAATATGGATAACTTTTGCTCAATAGAAGTGGGCACAACACTGACTTGCCTAATTTATGAGCAAGCTCACAAAACCCTATGACAAAGGGTAAACTTAAGGAGATACAAAAGAGAAGAAAAGTTAGCTTTTTGAAAATTGAACCTTAAGAAACCTTGAGGAAATAAAGGAAATGCAAGTGCAGGGTAAACAACTTGCCATAATACTGGTATATCACGGGTGCTATTCTTAACTGATTAAGTGAATGCTTGATCTTTGTAATAGCTTGCCAACACCTCTGTCTTGGGGGTGGCCTTTAATTTTCCATTTGTTTTTGGCCATTGATGTATGAAATAAAAATTGATAATTTTTCCCTTTACTTTATCCAGGTTATTATAGCCACCAACATTGCAGAGACAAGTTTAACAATAGATGATGTCGTATATGTGATTGATTGTGGGAAACACAAGGAAAATCGTTATAATCCTCATAAGGTTTGTGCATTTCTTCTTGATTTTTAAGGAAAAAATAGTTTTGACTAAGAATTATCAAATTTAAAGAAGTAACATCGAGATGTGATTGATGTATTGTGGATACATTGGAAGTAATATTGAAAACAATTTATTTCCTAACTAGATGCTCTCGGCTATCTTACATAAAATTGCAGTGCATGGACAATTAATGCTATTCTTCAGCTGTATGGCCTACATGAAGAAAACAACTATTTTTTTTTTTAATATAGATCGTGTTAGTTTCAACAAGTTAGATTTATTAAAGATTGTAAATCTGAATTAAAGAACCAAAAGTTATTGTTCTGGTTTATATTTATTTTCCAGGGCCTTTTCCTTTAACTACATTAATAATAGTGGTTGGATTTATAATTATCCTCTCCTATGTGGACCAATTGTCATTTTGTATGTTGAGATGTTATATCCACATGTTTGTTCCTATCTGTGTATGTAACTAGTAATTGATGAAAATAATAAGCTCCTATGTAACTCCATTTTCTTCTAACCTCCTTAGTAGTGAGTGGTATTGAACCATGTATGAGAACCTTAATGCTGTGCAACATGTGCACTCTTGATGAGCTATAATCTGGTACAATGATAAGAATCTTGAGCGGCAATCATTGACGCGCTGGCAAGAGTCTTGTGAGAAACACTTCATAAAAGAATGTTGTAATTCGTACTGTTTTCCTAGATCCATTTTCTGCAAAACCATAGTATTGCTTCCTACAACCAAATGCTTTGATCAACATTGAATCTTTGCAAAATGTTGATATAGCAAGTCCAGGATCAGCTTCCAGAAATTTAGTCTTTACATGACGTTGGGACTTCCTCTCGTTACTAGTTGAAGCACCGAGCCACAAATTGTCTTATGGCAGCTAATACATATAATTATTTTTTTTGTGTGGGTAGTATGCAGGCCATGAAACTCTTCTTTTGATCATGAGTTGTCAGTGGCATTTAGCTATTTCTAAAAATATCTTTCATCCTTAGAAATTCAGTGTAACAGGAAATTCTTTTCTTAGAGCTTAGAGTATGTTTCTCAATAGGTGGATATGTTATTCTCTCATTTTTTGACATTCTTTCCATTCTTATAAAATTCACCTTTTATAATAAGTAGCATTATCTTCAAAAATTAGTTGTCTGATTCTTGAGGAAAAGGTCAAAGAAATAAGGTGAAGAAAAGTTGTGGTCCTTAAATTTTATTTTAACTTTCATGTCAAATGTATATCAAAACAGAAAGCATTTTGCTATCAACATTTTTGGTTGGTAGTATTTTTAGACTATGCAAATTGTGCTTTATAGGTTGCTCAAAATCGATATGTTAACTACTAATTTTGTGGAGATGGCTTGACCTCGAACTGTGATCTAACATACATTTCTGCATTATAGAGGGTATATGATCTTTCCTGGTGATTGGATTTTATTTTTTCTTATAGAAAGATTTGAAAGCATGCACAATATAATATCTTGCTGTTCAAAAACATATAATGAAAGAAACAAGAACTCCACATGCTAAATTGATTCAAAAATCTCCAATCCTCTATCCTTACAATTTCTTGGAAGCACGTTATCTCTGATATCATCTTTAATTTTGGATGGCTTAATTATGTGAAGCTACTAGCAACAAAATCAATGATGAGAGTTATTATCTAAATATACTTTCTCAAAGCTATAGTAAGATTTGTTATACTGTTGCTATAGAAATTGACAAGCATGGTTGAAGATTGGATATCTCAAGCAAATGCAAGGCAACGCCGAGGGAGAGCTGGACGAGTAAAACCTGGAATTTGCTTTTGCTTGTACACACGCCACAGATTTGAAAAACTCATGCGTCCCTATCAGGTTGATTCTTCATGAAAATCCATTAGACTTTTGGTACCTATACCCGTGATTTGTATTCTGTCATTAAGCTTTCTATTCATGATTTTTTTTAATCATCTTGTATCTTTACAATGGCAAGGTTCCTGAGATGCTTCGGATGCCATTAGTAGAGCTTTCTCTGCAAATTAAATTACTTTCTCTGGGACACATAAAGCCATTTTTATCCATGGTAACTAATTCTATCTTGGTTTCTAGATTACTGATGGTTTGATTGATAAGATCTTGAAGCTGATTTTGTTTGTCATTATTTTCAGGCTTTAGAACCTCCAAGGGAGGAGGCTATGACTTCGGCAATTTCATTGTTATATGAGGTAGGTTTATCTTGTTTAAACTATGGTTCTAACATGCTCTTGTCAACTAGAGCCATATATGCATAGACATGTCTTATATGAGTGCTACTTGCTGCTTCACTCACATTACCTTTCTTGTTTTCTCGTGTGATGTGAGTTTCAACCAATCAACACCGGTCTTGATCATTCTATGTTAACCATAAATCTTGGTCTTTTCCTTATTTTCTTTCTACTTTTCATTTAGATACTAGGGTGGACTGTGCCTAGGGTTTTAAAGGGGATTGGTACAATACTCAATATCATGGAGAATATGGAATGGAGGTGTTTTCCTAACATCCAGTATTGTTGAGAAACTCTAGAGAGCAGTGTAGGGAGGAAGAGTTAGTTAACATTTGACTTAGCTTTCAAAGGGACCAAATACTCTTTTGTCACAGAAGTTCTCTCTGGAAGAAACAAGAGACTGAAGGTCTTAGAGCTAAAGAGAAGGAAGTATAATTCTGGTCTATCAAGACTTAGCTGGTGCGACATATGAGAAGTTGTTAACAAAAGTAAATATGCTTATATTTAGGGTTATTTTGGTCAGAATATTGTCTAGCAGAGTTATCCTACAATAGGAGGTATTTTTTAATTGTTTTTGCCTTTAAAAGCCAATCATTACTTCCATCAAGGAAATTAAAAATCAAGATCCTTTCTATTTAGAAACATCCTCAACAGATCATCTGGCACAAAACTCAACGTGACCTTGCAAAGTTGTTCAACTTGTTGGTTCAAAGAGTTAGGTGAATATTGAAGAAAAATAACCATCTGAAGTTGTCAATTCTAAAAGTGAACCAACAAACTAACTCACATTTATTGGATTGGTCTTAGTTATATTGCTTGCAGTTGTTGTGCTTGGCAATTATTGTTTATCCCTTTTCATTTATCCTTTTCCTTTTCAATTGATCTTATCATGTACTTATGCGTGAATTTTAATTTATCGGACTGCAAATGGATATGAACATTTGTTATTGGTTTCTAGTTAATTTTATATTGCACTGATTGCTTCAACGTGGATTCAAATCTTGTTACTCTTTGTGTCAGTTTATTTATATGCTGTTAGATAAAGTTTAGGCTCGCGTGTACCAACGATAACTAAGCAGTTTCTTATGGAGCCTTCTTTACCAAAACTTGGTAGATTTATGAAAAGCCTGTTTACCAACATATTTGCTGTTCTTTTTATATCTACATTTGGAATTCTTGGGATATGCCACAAATTCTTATTTGGTCATGGTTTCCCTTTTTGTGAGATTTTTTATTTGTATAGGATCCTTTCTATTATTTTTTTTTCCTGAAAGCATTCAATGTTAATGCATATAAGTAGATGTTTGTTATCGGCTTTTGATAGCTTCGACGGATTTTGTAGCTCTTAAAGGCTTTACTATTTTGTTAGTGAAATTTATTGTGGAGTAGGAAATTGCAACATTATTGTGGATTTGTCGTGACTGGAATTTTTGTGACCCTAGGTGAAATGAGATTCTTCTTCTTCTATGATATGGTGTTGTCCTCTTAATTTGAATTGATTGGAACTGTTTCTCCTGGTATTAAATACTCAATGAAAGTTAAGTTTGTTGCAAGTATTTTTTTGCAAAAGAATAACCAGCTACATGTTGTGTAACGCTTGTAATTTGCTTCAATTACACCTTGTCATTCTCAGGTTGGAGCGTTTAGAAGGGGATGAACAACTGACACCTCTTGGACATCATTTGGCAAAACTTCCTGTTGATGTACTGATTGGAAAGGTGTTCATCAAAAACTTTTTATACCTCTTACATCCCCCCACGGAAAAAAGTCATCTTTCCTGGCTGATCTGTTTTGGTTAGGCACAACTTACTACAATAGTGTTAGGAACTTGTAGGCACCTCTGCTCTTTTTTTTAGCTCTTATTTGGTCTATTGTATCTGGTTCTTTTGCCTTAAAATGTCTGCATGTCCTTGAGAAGTTCTCATCTTCAGGGTTTTTTATTATTACAAATCTTTTGAACTTAGGTAGCGATAGTCATTTTTGAAGTTGTTTTGTAGTGGAGCATTTTATTTAGTACCTTTTATTTTATTTTATTAGCATGGACAGGTGCTGAACATGCATGGTTGTATTTGGGTTTGATTTTATTTGGATATAGACCTAATGGATTAGCTACATATATATATTTTTTGTTGGGCCAAGCTAGATTGGTCATGCTTAGCTCAATTGAAATCCTGACCGAGGAAAGAATTGCCTTCAAGCATTTGTGGATAGCCTAAAATTTAGAGATCTATCGATTTGAAGTAGCTAGAGAGAGTGTAGGCTTAATATAGGCAATATGATTTGTTGAGGCATGAGGTTGAATATTTTAATGTCGGCTGATTTTTGAAGACCAGTAGAATTGAAGGTGCAGCAGGGGGAAAGATAGATGAAAACATGCTTTTAGTCATAAGCCCAAACCTTTTAGATTGGATGATGAAAGACAAGAAGTTACAGCCTTTGAACAATTTCCTTTCCAAGATAGACCTGGGAATTCCAGACAATAAACTACCTTAAAACTGTCAAATAACATCTATTGGGAGGAATATATTACATATTCTTTTGATCTAATCATAGAAGTGCACAAAACTCATAACATAAAGGCTTAACCTGAAACTGATATTTTCACACAAAATATGCCTTAATTTATAAAACCACTAAAGCGTCTTATCCATTAGATATTTGGATATCAGACCAAAGGGATACTCAAAATGAAGATATAAAGTTGCCAAGACTGCTATTTCATGAAAGTATTTTTGAATTTCTTCAGTGGCTTTGACAAAGACTTTATGACCTAAACTTTTTGGTATATGCATGTATTTACGGTTTCTTAAAATGGATGTCATGCTTAGTGTATTGATATTCAACTGTTAGTTTCAATTCAATAGTGGATCTTTGTGTTTGTAAATTCTGTGGTTCAGTTTGCTACCTTTACGTGTATTATGACTCCGATTGATATCTGATTAAAATAAGCTCTTTATCTTGGTTTATGCTTGTAACATGGCAGCTCGTCCTTCAAGCCTCTTCTAGTGTAACATTCTTTAAACAATTCTCTTTTTTTTGGTGGTTTAGGCTAGTATTATTGGATTATTTTTTACCCTGTGCTATTTTATATTCTTTAGTGCTTAAGAAGGGATTTTAGAGAACATACTGTTCCTGATGTTTTAACTCTCTTCCCTGTCAGATTCTTTATAATACTCTTAAAATGTTTTCTATCAAACTGCAGATGCTGCTTTATGGTGCAATATTTGGTTGCCTATCACCTATTCTGTCTATTTCCGCATTTCTAAGTTACAAGTCACCTTTTGTTTACCCAAAAGATGAGGTCCGTGCTCTAACGCGACTACAGGCTTTTATTGTTTCGTACTGTTAAAAAAGCAAAAGAGTTGCATTTTGGACCTCTTTTCTAATTTGGTTGATTGTAATATTTGAACTTCCAGAAGCAAAATGTTGAAAGGGCAAAGCTTGCACTGTTAGTTGACAAGAATGATGGCTCAAATGATATGAATAATAATGACAGGCTTTCTGACCACCTCTTAATGATGGTTGCATATAAAAAATGGGAGAAGATTTTGAGCGAGGTTAGTCAGGGTTTGCTTTACCTTATTAAGCAGTTGTCCTCTAATGGTAATTGACATCTGGTATAGGTGTGCAATCAAATGGTTGTTTTGTGCTTTTAAATGTGCTGTAAGCATTGCATAATGGAACTGACTTGCATTGGTCTGAAGAAAGCTTGGGGTTTATTATAAGGAATCATTAAAATCATGTGATTTTCAGTTTTTCCAGCAACCTGTTCCTTGGGTTTTAGGATTTTTATGCGGCACATATATGTAATAAATTTGGGCTTTGAACTGGATTTATCTCAACTAAAGAATGATTTGTGATGCTTATTAAAAATGCCTTGATATGATATTAAAAAAATCCCTCCCTGGACATGGATTGAATTTTTCATTCATTAAATAGTCTGGAAAATTGGTAATTTAACAGTGATGCCATGATGTTATCATTTACTGAGTTCTTTGCATGTAATCATCTGATGCACATGCAGTACATTAATTTGGAGAATAGAAAAAGCTTTTGTTTTGGTCGAAGAGACTACCATAGCTGTCTAAGTCCAGTAGCTAAATAATGCACATCCCTAGAGCATACAGATAGCGGTATTTGTATTGTCATGTGTTTAGCTAATCAACACCATCACTTGATGAGATAATACTGTTGACTTTCTTGCTTGTGTTAAAATATAAATCATGGTGATGATTCATCAATAATTTTTTTATAAGATGTGTAGTGTCAAAGTAAATACTTTATCTACTAACATTTTAAAGTTCACACCTGCAGAGGGGAGCTAAAGCTGCACAACAATTTTGTGCTACTTATTTTTTGAGCAATTCAGTTATGCACATGATAAGGTTTATTTCTTCTTTTGGTCATTTATATTTCATAAATTTTTTGTTGAATGCCAATCCCTGCTCTCTTCTCATCCGGTGAATGGTTCCTTAGATCTTGCATTGTGTCACGGTTCCTTTTCTCTTATTTAAAACTTGAATATGAATCTTGATAAGCTTTATAAATTAACTGATATTCATTCTTCATCAAGAGTACAATTTTTATTTTATTTTATTTTTCTGAATCAAAAAAATATATATTAGTACTGGTATAGACGAGGAAAAGTATAGTGAAAAGAATCAGACATCATTTGGATGAGGAAACTGCAACATATCAAAAACATAGTTCCCCTTTTGATCCTCTTAATGTTTAAGACAAGCTTTGTAATGACATTTAAGGCATAGTTATCAGACGTAGCTCGGCTCGGCAGGGGTGAGTCAAGACCTGGGCCCCTGGCTGGGTCTGGATCATGCAAAACCCATGCCTGCATTTGGATTGGAAAAAAGCATTTGACCTGCCAGGTTTACTTGGAACCCGGGGGACCTAGCGAGACCTGGTAGAGACCTTTTTTATTTTTCTTTTTTAACGCCATTTTTTTAAAGGAATATCTTCAAAATCTAGAAATCAAATAGTTCATTACTTCTCTTTTTTAAAACCTTTTTTATTTTTTCATGTGGGACTGCAAGCCCATTAGTATATGTACTCCATGTTCATAAATAGAAAATTATGTTTTTCAATGTAGGATAAAAAATATTTTTGGTTTAAATACTTAAACTTAATATGAATGTGAGATAAAAAAACCTTTTGAAATAATATTTTAAACTTCATTATTTACAACATGTATTGCTACATTCACATGGATTGTTTTTCAACTTTTTCACTTGGGATATTAAAACCCCAATTTGTTTTTATTTTTTTCCGGGTTGACTCGGGTCAACCTGGGACCCAGTCACTTGCCCAGGTCCACCCCCAGGCTGGGTCTGATAACTATGATTTAAAATGGAATACTAAGGAAAAAATAAAAACATGATTCTATTCATTAGTTGGAGATTGAGTCTTGAAATTTTCAAACCCTTTGTTGAAATGCACAAAAATCCCACCTAGATGGCTTAGTTCTGTTGCATTTTGTTCTCCTTCCCTCTTCCATACCCCCTGGATGGTTCATATGCTACTCTACCCTCATCATGACCCATTGTCTCCACACTGAAATTAATTTTTGCAGATCCCATGTCACAAGGGAATGCAAAAATAGGTGGTTCTCAATGTCTTCGACCATTGAAATTTTTTATACAAATATTTGTAGATAATTTTAAAATTAAAGGGTACTTTGATTTTCCACATGAAATTGGATGGAGAAAAGAAGATGACAAGAAAATTAGCAGACCAAGATAGAAGATGGAACATGTTTTATCATAAAAAAGCTGCTGCAAAATGCTGTGGTGTTGGTATCCAGGAGCATATTCCTGCAACAACTATGTTACAGAACACTATCAAAGAATAAGCGGACATTAGTCATATGAATATTTACTATCCTCAAAAAATTGGCAACTTATAAAAGTTTATTATATGTTTCTGAATGTCAGGGACATGAGGACACAGTTTGGAACATTGCTAGCAGACATTGGGCTTATCAATATTCCAAAGAGTTATCAGGTAAGTTTTGTTCAGTTGATACATGCATGATTTCTATTCTTTGCTGTTGTGCTGCAGTAATAACCTTTAAATAAATTTCTTCTGATGAAGAACCCATACAAGCTCCGCACTGATTATTTAAAAAAAAGAAAAGATGGATGGATCATAATAGAGAAAAACTGAAATTGAGGGTCTAACTTTTATGTCCTAGAGTAATGCTGTTCTTTCGAACTTCATGTTAAAAAGGCTCACAACACTTTGGTTTCTTGGCATAGGTTGGGAGAATGAAGAAAGAGAATCTTGATAGTTGGCTGTCTGAGAAATCACAACCATTCAACATGTATTCACATCATTCCTCACTTGTGAAGGTAGTACAAAAATTGTTTTTCCTTTTATCTCCTTTCATGTCTTTCTTTTTACTGGGTAATTAATTGTTTCTGCAAAAAAAATATTCTGTAACACATCATACTTTCCACTAATGTGCTGCCTTGGGTGATACCAGAGGACAAGGTTTTGTTGATGCTGATGTCACATATAAGATTTCCCTCTTACATTTTCTTTGCATTATGGAGAAATTATCAACAGTACAGTCATTATTTGGGATTCCTTCACACTATGATATGGTATTAGATTATTGGCATCAGAAAGCTTCAAAAGTGCCACTTGAGGTGCTCTATCTTACAAATTGGTAGCGAAATAATATTGTTCAAATCAGCTGCTTAAGTATTTGTTGTTCTATGTGCTCTTAAAATCATCAGAACTATGTTGTTATCGTGGGTGCAAATCAGCTGATCTACCCATAGCTTAGGTTGATGTGGCTTCACTCAAGGTTGTTCATTAAACTTGATGACTTAAGCTCAAGTGGCATAGAAAACTGACTAGAATACAAAAGACCTGAACAAGCTTTCATATAATGAACAAATTTCAGTTAATGAACTAATTAAGGCTTGAATAAGGAGTGTTTCTATATGGCTAGTCCTTCCTATGACCCTCAAAACTATAAGTTGTCTTGATCAACACCCTTGAACTGATTTTATTTACAAAACCATAAAAAACCATTATAAAACCATTATAAATTCGAAATACCTAAACATGATGGATGTTCTCTCTAGTTCTAAAGATGTCTTCTTATAAGAACATAATTTGAAAAGTTTAGATTTGCTGATTTTTCTCTATCATTTTTTTTTGTTGATTGTGAATTTGTGTTTTTCTCAAGAAACAGATGTGATTTCAGAATTGCAGTGGTTCACACACATGATTTTCACATGAAATGCAGCTCTTTTTTTTTCTATGGAATTTTACTAAGAGGGCTTCAATTAAAACACCTTGTGGCTTAATTTTTCTTATAAAAAAAAAGTTTAGAGGGTGCCAATTGAAACAAGCTCGGGGCTTTTTTGTATATAATAACTGTTTCTGTATTATCATTCTTGTTTATTTTATCCTGGGCAAGACAAATGTGTTTGATGTTATTTTCTTAGGTTCATATTATGTATTTTAATCTTTTTATACATGGTCTAAACCTAGTTTTGATCATAAATCATCTTTTAGCAATAGTAAATTTTTCCAAAGCTTAACCCTAGTAAAATTTGAATGAGTGGAGCTCGAGCTGCTTGAATTAGCTTTGGCATATACATAAACTGACTAAATTAGACGAGGAAGAGTCAAATAAAACATGATGTTTCATATTGTTTTGTTAATTTGAATGATTATGCTTCTATTTCCTTAACACACACAGATACATATTTATGTATTTGTTGTTTCCTATAAATGTTCCTGGAAATATACAATTGTGTTTTGTTTCAATATTATTATAATGCAAAAGCATGATTTTATATCCAAGCCCATGCAAATGATTGAAATATTTTGCATTACATGCATTTTCTCCTAGTGAACTTCAGTGCTTATTCCAGGAGTTCTAGATTCTGTTTTTCTGTATCTTTCTAGGCACCTGCTTAAAGTTCTTATTATTATGTAAATCAAGGAAATTTTTTTTTCCTGTTCTTTACATTATTTGTGTGATTTTCTCATTTTGTAAAACCTTAAGTAGACTGCAAAATAAGATCAAAGAGCATTCTAAATTTTGCAGTATTTGTTATGGTTTTAGATAAATTCTAAAGACATTTTGGCAGGCAATTTTATGTGCAGGTTTATACCCCAATGTGGCTGCAACCGAACAAGGAATTACTGCAGCAGCTCTCAATGGCCTAAAACAGTCCAGCAGGTCTGGAAAAAAGGATCATCCGGTGTGGTACGATGGAAGAAGAGAGGTTCACATACACCCTTCTTCGGTCAACTGTAACATGAAAGCATTTCCACACCCATTTCTTGTGTTCCTTGAAAAGGTTTTCAAACCCTTGACCCTGAAGCTTGGTATATTTTACTTTGTTACCAGTATTTTCCTTTTGATTATTTCTGAATAGAGGTGTTTGGTCATATCCATATAATATTTCACTTTTGTGAATATATACTTCAGTTGGTGGCTTGTTTATGCTGCTGTTTTTTTCCACCTAGTGTCTAAGCTTCCCCACTGCTTTGGTGGATGAGCCAATATGTACGTAGAAAATGAGATGGGCTGTTAGGTAGGTTTGAAGAAAGGTTGTTGAATAGTTCCCTACCAGTTGCTGCAAAAATAACCATCCTGTGGTTTTAGGCAGTCATGAAATAAATTCATTGTAAGGTATTCGATGTGAGATCCAATACGACTGGTACAACATTGATACTCTGTATGGATATCTAGTTAATTTTCTAGTATTCATAGTAGATAAGACATGTTGGGATTTAACAAATAACAAGCCCTCCTACAAGAATGGTGTTTCAATCTTTTTTGAAACGAGATAGTTCTATTACATGACAAAGCAGTGGCAGGATGTAGTTTTCAGTGGGGCATTGGGATATCGTTTAGTTTGCTTCTGCTAATGTCAAGTTATCTGTATATTGAGCTGTTGTATTCTTAAAAAGGCCATGTTTTCAGTAATTGTGAAATAGAAGCTGGATAATTTTACATAAATTAGGCCTAGAATAAGCTGAAATATTTTGTTTTTCCAGGTTGAGACCAACAGAGTATTTCTGCGAGACACTACTAATATATCTCCCTTCTCTATCTTGCTCTTTGGTGGCGCAATTAGCATTCAACACCAGGTCTGTTCTATGTCATTACACAAATAATGTATATACTGAACTGTTGGGCGGATTGGATTAAATTGTCTTCTAATATTGACTTTCTATCAAGTATAAACAGTATTTAATGATATTTGGATGTCTGATCATGTAATGTCCACTGTGACTCAGTAATGTGAGGCACTATTTTCTTTTGGTCTTTCACCTATTAATTTTGAGATTTTTATTCACTTGTGGCATGGTTTAAATCATGGTTTCCATCATGTCATTGTTTTGCTAGCCAGCACCTGTGTTACCTAACAGTTGAAGCCACTTCATAAAACTAAAATAACTATGCATATAGACAAATTTCACACTGGTGAGACTGTAAACTGGTAAAAGTACACAGCAGAAATGAGTGATTTTTACAGTACTTTTGAATAAAAGAAGACAATTGCGTTATTTCTTTAAATATATTGTTTCTGGTGTAAGTTATAATTGTTGTTTGCATATTAGCTGTCACAGAATGCTCCTGATGCAAATGCCAATACAACCCTTAAAAAACTGTTATGCAATGGATATCATGTAAAACTATTTCTTTTTTGGTACAGATAAATGAAATGGTATAATATTAGGTGGTGCCTTCAGCTAAATATGATGGCTTATTTGCTTTTGGTATTCTTTCTTCTTGATTGACTTTTGTTTTCTGTAATTCTAGACCGGTCTTCTCACTATAGATGGATGGCTCAAGCTGACAGCTTCAGCCCAATATGCTGTCTTATTTAAAGAACTCCGATCAACACTTCATGCTCTATTGAAGGAGCTGATTCGAAAGCCGGAGGTATCTTTCATGCATTGTTAAGCTTGAACATATAATCTCCAAATGGCATATTTTGGAATGCTTATGGTGTTTAACTTGGTAAATTGACTGTCATATGCTAAGCATGTCAATGCTCTATATCTTATGGGCATTGAGGGGTTGCTTAATAAGTGTGAGGCCTATGACATCCATGCAATGCATTGCTTTTGTTTCTGGGTGGTGAACGATGCATCCTCCCCACAATTGTTAAATAATTTGTCTCAGTGGAGCTAGCTATCCTGCTTAGAAACTGGATTTGTGCATTATTATTATTAGCATGATGATTTTGCTGCGGGGATAATATATTTTAGGTCAGTTACTAGAAAGCTTTTAAAAACAACATCTTCCATCTGAAGAAACGCATAGGATTGCTTGGTTACTGAAAAATCAAAAGATTAAGTTCAGGAATCTAAAAATTCAAACTGGTTGGTTGCTTCCCAGTACATAGTCCCTTTAGCTGCCTTGCTGGAGCGAGCTAGGATGCAAGTCAGTAACCAATGTTTTTTAGCCATTGTAGATTATCAACCCAGTATTTTTACAAATGCACAGAAAAAAGAAAAAAAATTCATCAAAATGCTGCAAGGGTGGCACAACCTAGGGAGTACCAAGTCTGCTAGGAGTAGATACGTGAAGCACCAAAAAATAGAGTAAGAAAGGAAGAAAAATCAAAGAATTTAGAAGAAAGTAGAAATACAAAGTATATTTTTGGAATAATGGAAGTCTCTTAATCATAATATCTCCATGCTCCACCATAATCCGCGTACCATTTTTTATTTTTGTATGTAATATTTTTTGTAAGCAGTGTGTTAGCTTTGGCCACCACTCAAATACATGCATCCTGCAATCACTCTTGTTGTCTTGACTAACTGCCGAGTACTTGGGAACATTTAAATTTAATTCAACTATGTTGCTACCGTCTATTTCTTACGTCGGTAACTTCATTCTATACTGCTACGTCCATGTATCTACAGCTGATCATGAATAATTTTTGCCTGACAGAATGCAACTCTTGTGGATAATGAGGTCGTCAAATCCATGATTCAGCTGCTGTTGGACGAAGACAAACCCCAAACATGAAGCCGTGAGCATCTTTAGCTAGCTCTCGTACTAAAAATCATTTGATATTGAAAAAACATTGTGCTGCTATATTCTATATAGATCAAATTTTGGCATATAAAAAATGTAGATTCAATTTGTTATTCAACTAAAAATATTAAAAACAAGATACGATTAGAAAAACTCACCCCATTAAAAGTATTAAAACTAATTAATGTGCTTTTATTTACCTTTTTGTATTTTAGTTTTTCCCCCTATTTAGTTTAGAACTGTAAACTTAATTAGTATTTTACAATTTAGAAATTCTAATGCTACATGAAATCTATGATAAGTTGTTATTAGGAATTCTGTTGTTAGATGAGGTGATGAATTCTTGTTATCAAACAATGAATTTGAAAAGCCTATACTAAAGTAAAACCACATAGGTGGAGAAGCAAAAAAGAGTTAAGATGACAGCTATTCTATATTTTTCGTGTACTTGAACTGATCCTCACGATGGAAATCAGGTTTCCTCTTTGCCCCAGTTATACTGGCTCGATGTTATAAGATATAAATAAGAAAAGGTAGCCATGCTGCTGAAGGCTTAAAAAATAAAACATATTGTGGTAATTGAATAAACTTGATCATTATAAATAATAAAAACAAAATACGGAATGTCTGGTTTGAGAGAGAGAACCGGCATCATCGAAGAAAAGGGTAGAGAAGGAAAATAGAAAAGAAGGAACGATAGAGGAAGGGGAAGAGAGTTGAGGAAAATAAGTTTTAAAAGGCAAGATTTATGTTTTGATGTGTATAGATGTGTTATTTAGCCTTTGATTTTTTAGTTTTGTTGAAGATTAGGGTTTCAAAGATTTTTATTTTGGGCTTGATTATAAATCGATTATAATTTTATGAGTTAACTGTTATAAGCAATGATATATTTAGTTGATTTTGGATGGTTTCAACTCTCTTTTTTCTACCCAGGAAAAGATCTAACTGGGTTTTTACATTCCTCCTTCCTAACAATAAATTTCATCCATGAAATTTAAACATTATACCAAAGTTTAAAAATAGTTTGTGGCATTTCCTCCTTAATTCCGACTTTTTCCCCAAGTTTGTTCTTTGATTTTAAAGTTTATCCATAATATTTTCTTACCATCATAATCTTTTTTACATACTAGTTCTTTCTCACCGCGATCCAAAACCTTGGACAACTTCACTTTTAATGTCAAATATTTGTTCATCTCCAAAAGAGTTTGTGGAATAAATCAAGATTGATCTATTCCAGCCTTTCTCAACAGAGAGACATGAAACATATCGTGAATTTTGGCAAGATATGGAGGCAAAGATAACTTGTAGGCTACTAGCCCTACCTTCTTTGTGACCAATGAATCTCCATATATCTCCATATGTTTCCACAAAACAACCTTCAAAAATACTTTATCTTTCATATTGAACTTAACGGGTCTTCTCTTGTTATACACATAGCTCTTTTACCTATATTGGGTTACTTTTGCTCCATCCTTTATAATCTTTATGTTTTCTAAAGTAAGTTAGAATTACAATTACCATCAAATTACAATATACAATCAAAGTACAATCAAAGTAAGTAAGTATGTTTTCTAATTGGAGGTAATCCTTCCAATTACCATCAAATTACAATATACACGCTCTTAGCAAATCGTCTAATATCTTAAACTTTATATTTATTTAATTGCTTTGTTTTATACTAACTCATGCTTCCTTTTTTTTTCCTTTAATTTTTTGTTTATTTCAGAAGGCAAACCTAATCATTTATTTCAAACTCAATTTTCATTGCATTTTTATCTCTTTCTACATTACATCGCCACTATTATTAAAATAATAAAGTTATTCAAAGATCATTAAATACAAGAGATGTTACTCATTTACTGATGTAATAGTTGGAGGTCTCTACTACAAACTTAATGATTTATTTTTTATATCTATGAAAACATATCAACATATATAATTGTTGATAATAATATGGTTGTCAAAGCTCAAGTTTATTGTTAAAATCAAAACTATTGATCCTATTTCCTCTATTGTGCCAAGATATTACTTCAGGTTAATTGTTTTTGCACATGTTCTCTCTCTAGAAAAGGGTTCAAGAATTCTCACATGTATCACAAGATCCTTCCATGTTATATCTAATTTATACACGACTTTACTTTGTTGCTCATTAACCATGTATATCTATCTAAAACTAACATCTACATTTTTTTATTTATTTAGATCTTCTTAAAAGGCTTAAAGTTATACAGCTGCTAGAGCAAGTATTGGTTCGTGGCCAAACAATAGAGAACAAGGGGGAAATTTATACTTGAAAATATAAGACTTGATAAGAAATAGATACATTTTTTTCAATGTTCTGTTTAAACATGTTTTACTAATCTTTGTTAAATGGGTGATGAAATGTGTAACTATATGGAGTCATAACACAAAGGATTTTAATGATTTTGGCCTTCAAACACTCAAACCACAAATTATAATGATTTTGAATGAAAAACACAATGAAAACACAATCTCAATCAAACTTCCAAATGGACAATTCATGTAACAACGTACTGAGGTTTCAATACATTATAATATCTTAAAACTCACTTATTCCTTGTTTGTTGCTATTTTTACAATATATTTTCTTATTTCCACATCTCATTCAAATTCCAACAATTTCAATTGTCAAGTGAGTCTAATTCAAATGGGACAGTTGTTTCTCTCCAGTACATTAACCCCAACATATTGGAGTTGCTGCCTTATCATCATTAATAGTTTTCTTCCTCTTTCTTCATTTAAATTTATCATTTAATATTTTTTCATCATTACAGTTTTTTTTCCCAGATTAATCAAGCTTTAAGCTTCCAAGTTCTTTTTTTTCATGTAAAAACTACATTAGGGATTCAATTGAAATAAGAGCTTATTTGGTGACTAAAAGAAAACTATTTCTGTAATTGGGTGACTTACCGAATTTTGATCTAAATTTCTTCCCAGTCTTCATACTAGTAGTGATCGTCGCCTCTCGCCCATCTCCACCTCTCGCCTCTCTCTCTCTCTCTCTCTCATTGGAAAACCCGAATAATCCATCACCATGATCAGACCCGTTTACCCTCTCTTGCTTCTCCTCCTCCTCCTATCTCTCTCCTATCACGTCCTCGCTGATTCCCACTTCGAAGGATTCGAAGCTGAAGAAGACGACGACGTCGTCGAGGAAACAATAGATCCCAACACTTTCAAACTACCCGATCTCCCTTTAACTCAGTCCGAGTCACCACCCATCTCAATTCCAACTCCGGATCCTAAAGACCCGGAACCGGAACCCACCAAACCCTCCTCCCCGCCTTCAACGACGAACTTCGAGTTCTGGGACGAAGACGAGTTCGAAGGACTCCCTTCTCATCAACCCCACATTGAATCCGTGGTAGCTACCGAATCTTCCACTCCAGATGCCACCGTCCAAACGCCGAATCCAAAACCCACAACCGTTTCGAAAAAGAAGCAGTCCTTCTTGGTGGAGATTGTGTGTGTGAGTTTCTTGATCATGTTTGTGATAAATTACTTCACTGGTAAAAGAGAGAATGAGAACTTGGCGTTATCTTGGGCGGCGAAATTTGCGACGAAAGATTCCATTTTTGAGAAGAATTTTAGTCTTTTAGGTGTGGGAGAAGGGGATGATTCCCCTTTATTGTTGAAAGAAGGGCAGAATGTGTTTAAATTCTATGCGAGTGGGCGGAGGTATTGTCAAGGGTTGTTGGCGACTATGGAATTGAAGAGTAGGCATGATTTGTTGTCTAGGATATATAATATGGTGATCCCATGTAAGGATGAAATTAGTATTGAGGTTTATATCAATGATGATGCGATGGATCATGTGGTTTTTGCGTTGGCGAGGAAGAAGATGGCGAAAGCAATGCAGAAGGAATTGAGGGATTTGCAGAGGTTTGCGGGGAGTGTTGTGCAGCCGCCTAATGGGAGGAAATGGGTGGCTGAGGAGTTGGCTGTTGTTTCTGAGTCTAAGGAAGTTGCTGGGGATTTGATCACTGAGGCTGTGCTTGAGCAGGTTGGATTGTGTGTGAATGCTTTATTTATTTATTGGCTTGATATGATTTTTTATCATTGTGGCAGTGAATTAAATCGTGTATTGTTTTTTATTACTATTATTATTAATATTGTGAATGTGTTTATTGATGTTGATATGAGTTTTGGTTTTTGATAAACGACTACATGGCCTGTGTTTCAAAAGTTTGTATGTGGAAGCTGTGAATGATCAGGTTAGAAACAGGGAGTTTGGTTGTCTTGAAAGAACTAGTGTGATTCAGTTTTGGATATGAGGTTCTAGTTGTAGAGGCTGTTTTTCATTTCTTTGAATAATTGGGTTCCTTTTATATATATATATATATATATATATATATATATATATATATTTATATAATTCAAATCTGGATAATTTGGGTATGATGATGGTTATATGATCATATTTACTACATTATTTTGTAATCGTCTCTTTAAGGAGGAAGATCAATGTGCTGTTTTCGAGGTTTTCTTTTCTTGTTGCCTTTTAACTTTTATATGCTATTGGGTAACATAACCTTCATGCATCTTAGTGCTGTCATAAACATATATGCTGTCATTAACAACTCCAAAACACATGGGCAAGGAGCATTGGCTTCTACAGACTAATATGTACTAAGAATTATCCATTATGCCACACCCATGTCAGTGACCAAAACTGCTATTTTAAATCATGGCCTTCTGGCACTCATTTTAGGTGCCTATTTGGTTGTTTTTTCCTCCTTATGAGGAAACAGTGGCAAACCTATGTGTTAGGAAATGGGGGCAATTGCCCCCCTTAGCTTTTCATGCTTCCCGCTATAGTCATTGTACTCTTCAATTTTTCATGTTTCCAAATAAAAATACATTAATTTCCTCAATATTTTTTCTTGTTCTTGTCTGAAGAAATTTGCCCCTTAAGAAATATGTCCAGCATCAAAACGTGATCCCACTTGGGTGCGTGATGGAACTAGGGATTTTTATTACATGTTTGGAGAAGGATTGAGGAAATTATGTCTGTATTCTAATGCACTGAAGTCTTTCTTTTTTCCTAATAATAGCTATGAGATTAGATTGATATGGATGGGTGTAGTTGTGATTTACTTTAGACTCTTCTAGGAATATTAAAATGATTATTCTTAGAACTTGCTAATCTTTTTTATGATTGTTGTGTAACCTTATCCTTTTCCCCATTTTAAGTTATATTGGTGGACTTGGATTGGTGTGGATATTTTATGTACACAGGGAGTAAAAATGATTGCTGTACAAGCATTGTGTTCATTAAGTTATTTTCTTGCTATAAAAAAACATGCAGGTTTTTGGTGAGAAATCGTTTGAGAAATATGGCAAGGGCTTCATCTCAATGCATGTCTCTGATCAACTCCCTGGCACACACAAGAAGATGATACTGTTCAAGTTTGCTCTTCCTGATGCCAACAACATGGCTGACATGACCCGGCTGGTGGCTCTGGTACCGTATTACATTGATCTAGTTGGGCGCTACAAGCTGAGTTCACAGGTTAGTTGGATTTTGATTGTCTTGTATAATCTAATTTAAATGTTGTATAAATTTAGATAGTCTTAAAACTGTGCTTTGCTCGATTGCAGGCTCGTTCTAAAACGGATGCGGCCAGAGCAAAAGCTGCCCAAGAGGCATACAAAGAACTTCAAAGTGCAAGACAAGAAGCTTTACAGAAAAAGAAGACAGAGAGGAAAAAGATGTTAGAGGAGGCTGAAGCAAAGCTCAGTGCAGAGGCAATTCGCAAGAAAGAAGAAAAGGAGCGTGCTCGTCAGATGAAGAAGGCGATGCCAAAAGTAAAGATGACCCGTGGTCACTAGCTCTCAAATTTCCATCAGTGAGCAACCTCTCATTAATTCTTCCAAGTCTTGTGACAATTCTAGTTGCGTTCCTTTCCTTCCATAGGTTTTTGGACTTTGTGCTCTCACGCGGTGTAATTTAGTTCCAGTTATATTTTAGCTAGTCTACAACACTACCCGTCTTCACGGGTTTTGGATGTACCGAAATGCAACATTTTGGAAACATGAATTTTTTTTTCTTAGATCAAGTTAGAACTCGATGCCTTGTAGGCTGTTGCATTACAAGTGCATTGTGATTTCTCAAGATGATTTCTCTGTTGTTTGCAAACAGGATTTGCATTTATGCAATAAAATCTTTGCATAAACCGGAATTTGAGGCTCATCCTGTTATATCTTTGCAGTGTTACTATTTTATCCTGGGAATGCAACATTTAGGGGGTGTTCGGGATAGTGGTATATGAAGTTTTTCAACGTGTTTTTTTTTTTTGGTTTGAAATGCACTTTTATTTTATTTTTTATTTTAGTATAAATCTATCTGTAGCAGCATTGATCGCGGTTCTAGGCATTTGACCTCATCTGCTCGTGCATAAGGAAGGCTGATCATCATAAATCACCAGAATTTCCGAATTGATTCTCAATAGCCGTAGCGAATGCAGAGTACGTTTCTTTTGACGGGGCTGCACGCGAAGGCGGTGGAGCCTGTTATTTAAATGGATGAATTAAATAACATTAATCATTAAATGCCATATAATTAAACTTTGGGAAACCATGAAATATACTTCAAATTTTTAGGGTATTTTTTTATTTTTATCTTTATATTTTTAATTCTTTTATTTTTGGTCAGTTTTGTCTCTGAATTATTTTGATTTTTAAAAAACAATTTAGGAATGGAATTCAATGATAGACGCTAATACAGAAGTAAGTTCTGTTTGAAAAATATATACAGAGCTCGCGCAGTGATTAATGTCGAGGTATAGGAGAGGATCACTTCCAGGGGAACGAGTACGTGCTTGAGTGAGTCTTCCAAAAAAACAAATTTGTGGTTTGGAAAGGCCACCTCCTGCCCCTTTCCAAGGATTCGCCAGCGATTTGACTTTAAGAAAGTATGTATCTTTACTCTTCTTTTTTTTTTTCTAATAAAACAAAAGTATTGCATAGCTCATGAATTTGACGGCTATCAAAAGATATTACGCCGACGACTTTTAAAAGAACTGACATCATGGATGGAGGGCTATCAAATAGAGTCGATGCTGACGTCTTTCAAAAGCAACTTTTCTTAAGAAAAAAAAACAGAGATGAGCATGGCATAGAAACGTTTCTGGCATCATGACATCAGCCGAACTTCGACGTAGGCCTTGAGCCGGGTCTTATGACCATGTTTTAAAGCTATAATAAACTCATGAACAAGGTAATATCTCTAGCATCGTTTTCCAGTTATCCGATGACCGGCCTGAGATGATAGATTAGAAGCAAATAATGGCAAATCACGAATCAGTGACCACAATTCCTGTGCTCTATATCGTTAAATCTTCAATGGAACACATCCATCAACTCACCCTGAGGCATGGTGAAGGACATGACCAGAACACACTCGACTTAAACCTAACATCTAAAATGAAGCAAACATTATCAGGCATCAGTTACTACACACTTCAGCAGGCTGTGATGAGAAATTGAGACTCACAGATGGCATGAAGAAACTAATTTTTATTTACTTCTACTTTTTTCAGAGAATATTGTTTCTGTAGAAGTAATCGGGAATGTTATCCATGGTAACAATACATGATCCAATCTGCATCCAGATTTATGACAAGATACAACTGGCCAGTGTATTTGGTATTACAGTTTGACTCCTTTATTATCCTTCACCATGAAGGTGGTTTTGTACTGTTATAATTTATCACCTTTCCTTTCCTTTCCTTGAGAAAATAATCCATCACTTTATACTATTCATCAAGAATGACTACTATACCATAAGTAAATAATTATGATTACTCACAGAGAATGCTATCATCTACGCAAAGCAGACGGTATGAAGCTCTTGAATTTTCTCTTGAGAAAAGGAAGAAGTGCAGGACCAACAAGGGGCCAGGTTGTTACGATTGCAATGTAAGCAAGGAGCCAGATTGAGTTTCTACTCAGTCTTAAAAGCTGATTCATTTGTCTTCTAACAGGAGCAGCCAAATCATTGAGATTCTGATCCAATGGCTGGTTGAGGTCAACTTTAGACTGGGTTTTCTCTGTCAAAAGATCACTTCTTTCTTCATGCAAAATGGCATCTTCATCCTTCTTGATGTGGTCCACATCTTCATTGCATTCACCTTCAGCTATGAAATCTTCTTGAATGTTGCCAACAGCAGTCACCATGCCATCCTCCGAAACATTCACATAAGGTCCTTGATCAATTGAAGAATCCAGGGGAATGGACAAGCTAGGCCCTTCCACCTGAAAGACAACCAAACAAAGAAATTTCAACTTTCTGGAAACTGACAGTTAAACTTGAGTAAGTTGTTCCCCTGCAATGCTTGCTCAGACATTCCCAACACAAGATAAATATAACTGGTAAAATTGATCAAATAAATGGACACTGGAAACAGCTGAACTTTTAATCTCTTTGAATTCCAAAAACATAATCTCTTTCCCAGGAGTTTTAACCCACTCGGGAAAAAAAAGGTTTAAATTATAGCGAAAAGATTTGTCTTTCACATTCAAATAATGAAAATATCTCCTATGTCTCATGTTTGAAAGGTGAATTTTAAGAAGCAGAAGTAACATTAGGACAACAAATACTTCATACTTCCATGGGATCTGGTAATGTGCTCAACTGTGGTGCTTGAGTATGTGGTATGTCCTAGTGCATTTCTTTGTGTGTTAAAATGTGTGCGTACTAATTTCTATCAATGGACTACAAAAATCATTAGCGAACTATTTTGCACCTTCTTTCTTTTGTTTCTTAATGGGCTAGACTGCAAGACATCAAAGAATTCATCTACAGCTCTGACCCACCTGCAAGGAATGAAGAAAGCAATCCAAGTTTATCAAGAGACCAAATGAAAATCATATAGTAACTGCTGTAGATGATGAACTACATAGTTGATTACCATCAAAGAAAAAGAGTTAGTGTGTGAGCTCCTAGATAATATCTGATGCAAACCCTTAGTGGATGGTAAGAAATAATCATTCTTGAGCTCCACATAGGACTACTACAGACTCTTGACATGTTATTTTATTTTATTTTTTTGGCAGATGTCTATGCATGTTTGATAATAAAGAGTTGTCAAGCATGCTGAAAGAGGAAGACAGTATTTACCACATGCTATCTGCAGACATCCCCTCATAATAAGCAAGGTGTCCTCCATGCTGTGTGACAGCAAGGATAATATTTTCATTTGCCCTGTAAGGAATCAAACAGTTTAATGTCACATATATTGAAAACATTGTTGAACGCGTGATATCATGAGCTTCAAAGTATAGTGGTGACAGCTATACTTATTTTGGTTATGAAAATTTAGAATCCATACATTTGGTATGCTATTCACATACTGTTAATCATCACTAGATCTTTAACCATGCTTCATGCTGTGGCATTTTCAAATGTATTATGTATTATGTTGAGCATCATCTACCTGGTTCTTTCAGACTATGAGGGAATTTAAAATCCATCAATATCACCCTGATACCTTATCATTTTTGACAGCAGAGTGTCCTAATCACTCCATGGTTGATAATTGCCTATGTGACAACTCTAGGCGTGAAAAAAAAAAAGTTCACAAGGACACTCAGCTAACTGAGTAGAAGTCAGTAGCATTCAAAATCCCTTCAAGTTATAGTTAACATTTTTATCAGTGGTGCAACATAAATTTTCGGAATATGGTATTTGAACAATTCTATATCTGAGCATGCTCTAGTTAGTCAAAATAATTTTTGCTTCATGATAATTTTTTTGTCTCCATTCAATTGGAAAATGTGACTAGAGCTTTTTATACAGTGTCTGTGTGCCTACAAACAGCCCCATTTATAGTTAGTAGAGGCCAAATTGGAGCAGTTTTAGTAGTGTGATTTGTTCTTTATTTATAGTTAGTAGAGGTCAAATTGGAGCAGTTTTAGGAAAAGCCAAAAACTGGCCAGGGCCTACTGCAACAGATGTCATAAATAAAGAACAAATCACACACTCAAATGATCGATGAGAGGAGAAAAGTAAATAAGCTGATTCTCTACCTGCATTCATCCCAAGGGATGGCCTCCTTTGTACAAACTGGATCATCCATGGCACTGATGCACAGAAGAGGCACTGATACATTTCCCACAAAATTCACACAACTAGAACGCCTGTAATATGCATCAACAGTCTGAGGAAAAGAATAGTGCTTTTAGTCAATCAAGAAAGGATGAGAATTATTTTGGTGAAAATGAGGATCAGTCAATAGCTTTCACCTCAAATTTTCCAAGAATGCGGGTTGCATGGTTGTCAAAGTCTCTAACAGAACGTGACTGTCACAAAAAGGAAAAAAAAACAAATTCTTCAAAAGCAATGCATTAGCTTCACCAATACAATCCCCTGATTCGTTTTCATCTTTACATGTCAACGAATCGATGGATTGCTAAGGAGTAAGTACCAACCAAACATATTTTGTTAGAAATAAGAAGCACCATAATTTGCTTGCAATACATCTAAACCATCAATTTGGATAGTGTTATATAGATATAGGCTCTTTCCACTTTCCAAAGCAATCTCACCAAAACCAATAATAACAATAAGCAACTATTTTATGCAGTTTCATAATGTGATTTAATTGACAACATAATGATGAGTATGTTGAATGTAAAGAGGTCCAATATAACATCCCATTAATTAGCATCCCTCTAAAGATGAAAGCATGGTAATACAATACATCCCATCTCCTATGGCTTGGTTATATTGAATTTATAAGACAAACATTTGTTCATTTTCCTATAAATGTCTTGTGCTTTGCTCCATCAGCAATGTACTGACTGTGGAACTTCAATAGCAATATTAAAGTGGCATTTGGTAAAAGGTTAGAAATGAGAGGGAATTTGTACGAGAACACTATTTATATGAGGAATTGTTTAAGAGTGTAGAAGTTAATATTTAAAGGTTGTTTCGTGAGTTAACAGATTATGGAGTAAATTGTTGGTAAGGGGGGAGAGGGAGAGAGTAATTAGATTTCTAGAGATTCTTGGAGGGTAAGTTTCTATGTACACAAGTTAAGAGAAAGCTTGAATGGGACTTTCGCAATTCATGGTGCTAGCAGACTATTTGCACCTAATTTGAGATTGAACTTATTATGCTCCTTGTAATTTTTATACAAATTAAAGTTTCGGTTGTATTGTGGTTTAAGTGATCTAGAAAAAACAAACATTTGTGCATTATGTCTTATCCTGTTTGACACAATGAAATCTTTGTTTATTGCCTGTGATGTAGGCTTGAAACCAAACAACATAAACCACATTATGTCTTTGCTAGGTATCTTTGCATTTACACTGCATATTTTTAAATACCATAAGAACATGTATACTCCTCAAATATTTGGAGCTGAATACAAAAGCAATATGATTCGCAGTTTATATATTTTTCTAATTCTCCTATATGTCTTAACTATTAAGTTAGTAAATAGCATCTCATCTGTTTGGCATGGGTCTAAAACATAATGAGATGAACAAAAGAAATTTGCAAGTCTGTGTTTGCACTTATTGTATAGATGACTTCACACTTTATGCATGCACAAACATATACAAACCTCTACAAGTAAAAAAGAAAAATTAGAAATCAATTACTTAACAAATATATAATTGCATCCCTTCTTATGGTTTAAAATGAGCTTGCTTCTAAAAGCATATCGAATGGTATTTTTACTCCTCCAACAACCAACTTCATATATTCAATTTCAGTGGAGGAGTTTAAGAAAGAAAGAAAATGAAGGCACTCCCTCCATCCCATAAGGGATGAACCAATTGACTATTCACACGTATTAAAAAAAGAAAATAAATGTTGTCCCATACCATATATTTTATTGCATTAACTACATTATCCTTCCAAATTAAATGCAGTTAAAGAAAAAAAAATATGAACTTAATTTTTAAAGAGTCAAAGTATACAAGTAACACAACCGATGCTTCAACATTTTGAAAATAGACAAAGCATTTTGGTAAGGAAATAAAGAGGTAAATAGCTCAATCTGTCCTTGTATAATTGGACAAGTCTGCAATATATTCCTAATTTTTAATTGTGTCTACCACATTATTGTATAATATACAATTCTCCAATGTCATTCAGTCAAGTTTTTCCACCCAAATCGACAAAAATACTTTTTTTTCATTCTAAAGTTGTCCTTGAGTTATATATATTATGTCAATTTGAATAGAAAAACTTGAAATAAGAATATATTGGAGAATTGCATATTATATACAATGACATAATTGACACAATTAAAAACACAAGGATATATTGGAGACTTCACCAATTATATAATGATATAATGAGTCATTTAACAAAAAACAAGGACACTTTTTGTGGAGTTGAGGGAATACCTTCTTTACACCATCCCAATCCGTAAGACGTGACAAGATAGACTCATGCCTGCAGAACAATACAGTTAGATCTTTGAGAGAGAGAAAAACCTGAAAGTTTGAAAAAAAATAAAAACACATGCTGAAATCATAATATTGAAGTGATCAAGTGGAATTCATACAGGAGAACTAAGCAAAAACAGGTTCATTGTCAGAAAAATTAGAAAAGCAGTGATGGAGACATACAGTTGTGCATAACCTTGTAGGCCAACTGTTAGCACTTTGTCATACAATTTCTGCACAAGCCTACGATTGATAAATCTATCACATATCTGTAAAGCAACAATAGAGGGACTTTAAATAATTTTCAACAGTTAGTTCCATAAGCAGATTATTTAACACAAACAAGGATTTTAATAATTTTTTGATTTATAATTTAATAAGAAAGCAACTTATGTAACTTCTGATTTAGTTGAACCTGTCCCGATTAATCCTAACTAAAGATCTTGACCATGATCCCACCATCTTTTCAACAAATTCTCTTGAACATTTCTCTTGAACATTTCTCTTCTACTTTGCCTCCAAAATTATATTTTGACTTTTATTAAGGAATTTCATAACCAGAATTGATCTTTCCATTCAGAATAGCATCCACTGGAGAAGCATGTGTCTTTTCTTTTAAGTATCATATCAATAAAATAAAATCATGGAATTATAGATTCATGGGAGTTTTTTTTGAACAAGAACTTCTAAGTGAAAGACAAGCCCAGCATATAGAGGGAGAGATGATCAAAGAAATACTTGGTCACATCACATGGAGTTCACATGGATGAACATTCAATAAGAACTATATGTAAATACTATACAAAATTCATATAAAAAACCCCACATAAATTGAATATAAACAACCAGGTGGATTGGTCGAGCAAACCCAAGGAAACCCAGTGCAATGAGACACTTCCTATTAGAACAGACTAATATCAATCAAATATCTACTAAGAGAATTTCATTAACCTTCATGATTTTGCAGTTCAATCTCCTATTGCAAAACCCATTTTCCATTTTACTCTGCAACTCTTTTGTTTGTTTGTCTTTTTTTATATATAGAACTATCATACTTTATTTACAAAGAGAAACTAAGAATTCCTTTACTGCGAACAAATGTTGCAGTCTTCCGAAGCACACGAGGCATGGGGAGCAGTTTGCATGACAATTTATTCCTTTTAGTACTCCACAAATCAATGGAGATACCCTAAGTTCTTCCTTTTATTCCCTCTCATTTAATTTCTTCTCTTTTCTTTTCTAGTTTATCCACTTGAAGGCAAGTGGTTCAGTTCAATGGCACAAATCCTGTGCCATGCTGTAAAGCAAAAGTGAGTCATCAGACAGCAGCAACTTCAAGTGAAATGCTGGTTGTTAGAACCTATCTGGTTACTTTCCAACATTGCTCTAGCCAAAAGCAGCAACAGGTGTGGTCTCTTTTCTCTTCCACTGCCACCCTATATAGTCTTCTTCTCATTAATGATATGCTCTTAAAAATTCCACCTGTAAATTTATTCATCAACTAAAACCACAAGGAAAGAAGAGCTAGATCTACATTCTCACTATACCAGTACTTCTAGAGGAACCCATATCTTTGGAAGGAATGGTTGTGCAATTTTCTCAGGAAAACAAAGCAAAGAAAATGATGATGTTTTCTCTCTCTGTGGAAGACATTTTAGTTTCTACCATTAACTTCAACATGTTGCTGAATATGGTTGTTGGAGGCCCATTATATTACCGTCTAGCTTTAACATTTTCTGGTCACATTACTGTCTTCATTGCTGGGGCAAATAAGAATATATAAATTGTAATATCTTGCATCTTCAAAAATCAAGATGTGCCAATAAAACACCAAGGTACCTAATTTGGCATGGCAATAGATAAATACAAAAACTGCAAAGATATAACTACTCCCATAACATGTAAACATAGATGAAGCACTCACCAAAAGGTCCCAAGGAGAGCAGACAGCCGCAGCTCCAGCAAGAAGACAATTAACCCCGTCTTCTCCAAGATATTTCACCTGGAACAATTATTGTTAACAACACATCACTTGGATTCAAAGTTCCAACTCTGAACAATGCAATTTCTTTTATACACCCTTGTTCAATGTGCATCAAAAAGAATACTAGTAGCTGTGTGATTTAGCTTAACAAATCCACCATAAATAAATATGGCTAAAGTTTATCCTCCAAATTAGACAAATCAAACTCATTCAGAATTTGATGTAGTCATAATCATTGTTATCAAAATCGCGATTTGACGAGTTAAAAGAACAAATCTGGTAAAATCAGGTAGAAAAATCGAACCCCGTTAAAATCGAAGCAAAATCATTAAAATCGGTTAGAATCGTGGATCAGTCCGATTTTACAATCCCAGACTACACTTATAATTTTACGATCCGAGTTCAAAAATCAATTCCGTGTCGTGTCAAAATCACGATTTTGACAACCTTGGTCATAATCCATTTACCAATATCTATAAACCATGAAGCAACATGGCCATATGGCAGGTTAAAGATGAAATGTATAAAATTTTCATCAGGAAAGGTTGTTTATTGAGATTTAAATTTGATGCCCATCAAGATAAAAAAATACACACTACTTTGCAAGTAGGGGAAAAATAATGGAGAAGCATACCAAAATATTAGCGCCAATACTAGTTCCAACAGCATATAAAGGAGCTTCAGGATATTGGCAATGAATATGATCAATGACCTTTCGTAAATCCTCTGTCCACCCAGCACTGTAGAAGCAATCAGACTGACCATATATATTTATAACAAATGACCTTGTTAGTCAATGATTTATTGCAATAAGTACAGACCATGAGAGACGTGTGAACAAGCTTTGATGCAGCTCAAAACACACATGAAAGTTTGACATATAAGAAAACATATTCAAGCAACCTAAAAAAGGAAAGCAATCACAATTATGCAAAGTTGAATATTCTCTGAATAACAAGATCCTTGTTAAGCACATTATCTATTAACAAAATGACATTTATAAAATCCCCTCAACACAGAAAAGACAAACTCATGGAAATACAAGTCTGTGAATGAGCAATTTCATGTTCAGAATTGTCATAATAAAGAAAGGAAAAGAGCTTCCTGCATCTTAGCAGTATATTTATTTTATTCACTTGGATGAATTGAAAAGCGGGTTTCTTCTAAATTGCTTTCTTCCATTCCATTATTTTAACTTGTGACAACTAGCTTTAGAGAAATCGATTTAACAGAGTGAAGCCATTTGCATTTTCTTGAAAAGCTTTTTGTACTCTTTTTTTTGCTTTTGATGATCTCTCCGTGTGGGCATGTAGCACAGTGTCTGATGCTTTTTCATAAACTTCTAGTTATTTAACTCACCTTCTGTTTCACTGAAACTAGGTTTTGTGACGGAGAACCCTCGAGAGAGTCCCACCTCTAAAACAATTTTAAATCAAAACACTGCTCTTTTTTCTGTAACCTATAAGCTCTTGGTTGTGACCTAAACTCTATCATATGTAGGGTCAATAAAGTTGTAAGAAAAAGAGAGTGGGAGAGGGACAGTCGAAGTCTGGGATCCAGTACTTTAACAACAACTAAAAGATATTCCAAACTTCACAAGATTTTCAATTTGGTGTAACTGATCTGTCAAATCCTTCAAAAATTTCAACATTTTCTTCTTCTTCACTAAATTTCCAAGCCATGATACAATTAACCAGCCTGTACCCCTCTTCCATATTTGTTGTTATTCTTCTTCAAATACCTTGTTTGGATGATATCATACTAAATGCAATGACTTTTTAATGAATGCAAAACCTTACGTATAATATTAACAAAGGGGAACAGAGTGAGAGGGCCTTATGAGAAATCAAAAGATTGCATATGGTATTTGTGACTCACAGTTATTGATATGCCTCCAAGTCCACGATGATTGCTCACAACAACATTCCAGCCATGCTTTGCCATCTTATCTACAAGATGCTTCACATACTGTTGCACCGAAAAATTTCATGAGACATTTAAAAAAGAGAGAGGAAAAAAAACCTAATGACCACAAGAAAAAAACAAACTCCTCAAAAGAGACACAACAATTAATGCAGAATGTCTATCACCAATGTAACTGGAATGGGAAGCATCATAAAGGAAATTCATAAGTTACTTCTATTCAGACCAACTGAGGTCTTGCTTAGGGGATGAATGCAGGAAGTAAAGGAATCTCCAACAGAAGGTACCAACTACATGAAAAATGAAAACTTAAATTTCAAAATGATAAAAAGGGACTTACAGCAGAACCCGAGTCACTTGTTAAACCAGGAATCACTATCAAAATAGGAGCTTTATCATTTTCTCGAGTCGCATCATTTGTGCAGGAAGCACCTTTAACTGAAAAATTAAGAAGCAAAAATATAGATTTAAACAATACAAACGACAAGTAAAGCAGAAAAAAAATATAAAACACACGTTAAATTCAAGACAAATCATTCCAATAAAAAAAATGATACACGCAACTCAACCCAAAGTTCGAAGTCACCGTGATCACAACTCGACCCAAAGTTAGCATCTTTTCAGAAAATAATAAATTGGGAAACTCCAAGCAAGAGTGATCATAGTTTGCAGTGGATAAAAGATGCACTTGACCTAGAAGTAATCCTATCTTACTTCAGGTTACATAACTTCGCCTCTACCATCAACGAGGGAAAAAGGAAAGATCAAACACCAAAGCCATTGCGAATTATTGCATCAAAAATTGAAAATTTAACCTAATCTAAACAAAGATAGCTCATGTTTTCTTCAAGCTTCATTTAGTTTCACATAAAATTTGTATTATACTAACCATCAGAAGACATTAGCCAGTCCAGAGCAATGGTACCGCCATCACTAGCATAGAACATGTGTCTTCGGAGTACCAAAAACAAATGAATAAAATTAGGGTCCGCAAGAAAAAACCAAAGCAAGAGAGAGAAAAGAAAGAAAAAATTACCTTTCGTAGGTGACATGAGGAGATTCTGCAACAAGACTCAAGAAAGCTGTTTGGAGATGAGGACTTGATAGCCATGGAGTAGGAAAAAACCTTCCGTGGAGGATGCGGCACTTGGAAACGACGGATTGGTAGAGTTGAGAGCTGGAATTATAGGTGAGCAAAACAGGGTTTCCTCTGAAGGCGGTGAGTAAATCGGCGAGGAAATGTACCTCGAGAAAATTGTAGAGAAAAACTAGAAATGCTAAGAGGAGGAAGAAGGAGATAGTTGTGAGAGATTGATAAAAAAGACAGAGATTTGACGAAAAACTCGTCGTAGTCGTATGATGGTGCTCTGTAATCTTCTTCCATTTCAAGATTTTTGAGGTTGCGGAGGTTGGAGAAAATCGAGGTAGTTGACGCAATGTAAGATGGAGGTAGTTATAAGCTTAGACTCTGTAGTTTAATGAAACTAAATAATTAGAAATTACTAGTTATTTGACTCTCCTTCACTGAGTCGAATAGTCGAGCAATATTTATTTTAAAAAAAACAATTATATTTCAGAAATTTTATACACGATTAAATATATTAATAACTATTATACCATTAAATATAAAAATCAAAATCAAAGTTTCAATGTATCTCACCTACCTGCTGGTTGAATTAAAAAAATATAAAAAAAAATTAATGTGTAGGTATTAGAGCATCTACAACCCATAAACCATTTGAGAAGGCAAATCTAAAAAATTGTTCTTTAGGCTTTTATTTTTATTTTTATCTTCTTCAACACATGAGCCATTTCAATAGCTGAAATGGTTATTTTTCTCTTCAGGTGTTGTTGATAGCAACTTCAATAAAAAAAAAAGTCAAAATATTCATGATGGAAAGCCTTCTGCTAAGCTAAATCTAACCATGTCAGTGACACCCATTGTCTCAGTACTGTAAACCCTTCTGATGGAAAGCATTCAAAGCACTTTACAAGAGGACTTCAAAAGTAAATGCCGAGGAATCTGGAGGGTTTAAGGTAAATTAGGAGATTTGGATAAATGAATTCTTTTAAAATATTTAAGATATATATATATATATATATATATATATATATATATATATATATATGTATGTATGTATTATACACACATAAAATAATAATTTACATGTATTAATTATAGTTTAAATTTAATCAGTGTTTATTTGGAAGTGTGGTTGAAGTTAAAAATATTTTTAGTCCAAAAATATATTAAAATATATTTTTTTAATTTAAAATATTTTTTTATTTATTTTCTTCCAAAAAATACTTTTAAAACAACCATTAAAAAAAAACACATCAGCATTTCCTTCGGCACTCCAGCTTACTCTAACACTTTGAAGACAGAAGCATCAATTCCATTTCCCTTCCACGAGAGATGATGGTGTCTCTCCACAGCACCAAACTCCCACACCAACTCAACCAAGCCAGGACCTTCATAGCTTGCAGGATCAAATGGGTCTCTGACCCTTACCTTGACACAGTTGTTTCCAAAGAAAAAAACTTGAAACAAGTCATTTCTTTCAAGAACCAACTAATTTCCTCTCCCTCCAAATCCCTCCCTCTTTCCACTCTTTCCCTTCTAAAACCCTACTTCAACCTCTCCACCACAGCCCTCAATTTCTTCCATAAGTACTACACAGTCTTCTCTCAATTCCAGCCCTCCCCTTCCCTCCCTTTCCACATCAAACTCGCCCCTCAAGCTTTCTCACTTCACAAGGAGGAGCAACTCATTCTAAAGTCACAACCTTTACGCGATGACACCGTAAAAAGGTTAGCTAAGTTCTTAATGCTTTCTGGAGCAAAAAGATTGCCTTTGCATATTGTTGATAGGTTCAAGTATGATTTGGGTTTGCCTCATGATTATATTACTGCCCTTTTATCAGATTATCCAGAATATTTCAATGTCTGCGAGGATAAAGATTGTTTAACTAATAATGACTCGTTCTTTTTAGAGCTGGTTTCTTGGAAAGACGAGTTAGCTGTGTCTGAAATGGAGAAAAGAGTGTCACTTGAGGATTTGAGGAATGTTAAGAGAGGGGAGAGAATTGGGTTTCCTTTAAATTTCCCAGATGGGTTTGATTTAAAGAAGAAAGTGAGAGATTGGGTTTTCGAATGGCAAGGTTTGCCATACATATCGCCCTATGAAAATGCTTTTCATTTAAATCCCAATGGGGATCAAGCTGAGAAGTGGACTGTCACGGTTTTACATGAGTTGTTGTGGTTGTTAGTGTCAAAGAAGACGGAGAAAGAGAATGTGCTTCGATTGGGAGATTATTTGGGGTTCGGGAATAGGTTTACTAAGGCTTTGGTGCATCATCCAGGGATTTTTTATGTTTCCAATAAGATAAGGACACAGACTGTGGTGCTTAGAGAGGCTTATAGAAAGGGCTTTTTAGTGCATAAGCATCCTCTAATGGGAATGAGGTTTAGGTATATTCGTCTTATGAGTAAAGCTAAGAAGAAGAGAAGAAAATCAGTTGGTGGTGTTTCACATTCTCAATTGCAAAGGCAGGTTTCATCTACCAAAAAAGGGATAGAAAGAAATGCTAAATATAAAAGCAGGGAGGAAGAAAATGGCTCTTCAGAATCTGAATTTGAGGACGTGGGGTCTTCAGACTCCAACCTTGAGGGTGCAAATAATGATGGGACGAGGAAGATGAAGATGTGAATTGGTGCAATGACAATTGGTGTCTCAAAAACAAGGAAGCAAGAGCTTACCATCAGGATATTGAAATGATTTCTTGGAAGTGTCTTGTTGATTGCTACATTTGTTGGAGAAAAATTGAGGAAACAGTAATTTAGTAAGGGCATTGTCCAATAAGGCAAAACCTTTGGACCTGATACGAAAGAGAGATTATTGATTGATATCAGTGGCTGGAATCTGGTCTGTTGCCTACAGCTTCTTGGGGTTTAGTTCCCTTCCTGTGCTTCTAATTGTTTTGATTCTGATCATATATGTAACAGCACTACCTTGTAAATATTTTGCTGTTTTATTTCTCTGCCTACAGAGACTACTTTTCCCTTTCAAATACATGTCAATAAAGCTACCAAATGGAGGGTATCCACCTCCCATACACTGAAAGTATAAAAAAAAGAAGTCAAAAACTACCGAACTACCTACAACTTAGCACTTCTCCTGGAACTGCATATATTCCAGCCATAAAAATTTGAAGGAAAGATCTTTTAATCTATAAATTGGAGTATCCTCTCCTATATATGTGTTATCAGTATATTCATATTTGATTGACCGACATTTTATAGGCATACTCAGTTTGGCATCATAATGAGCCAGTTTATAGTAGTGCATTTTACAGGCTTACATGTTCAGTTTAGTCGAAAAGTCATTTCATCTTTTATTGATGGCTGTTTCTTTGCTCCAAATATGACATGGATTGAATCTTTGATATACCTGAGGCCTCTTCTCTTTGCAGTATTGTAGATCACTTGGGGTATGGTATTTATCCTCCAACTTCTTGTTAATGATGTACAAGAAGCTAAAAGAGGAAACTAAAGCCAGGAGAAAACATTTCACTGTGAGAAAAGACAAAAAAACATGCTTTATTGCAACCCAAACTTAGCCTCTACTTGTTTCACTGTTTGTTGACTCGGTCGTCTGTGATTTCTTTTTCAATGAAAGGAGAGTCTGCTGCATCCTGCCTCAGACTTTGCTAATTATTCATATGCATTTTCTATAAATTCATCAAGTTCCTTGCTTGTCTGACCGTTAATTTGTGTAACATTTAGGTCCTTAAAATAAAGAATGTATAGAAAAGAGGTCATCTTTGCTATTGTTACTTTTAAAAGCTACAGGGCATAGAAAATTGCATAGGCATTAGTGATCATATCTCTAGCTTTGGTGGTTTATATATGTTCTTCTTCATGTATGCGTTTTGTTGTTGGGATCCCCTCTTTTGTTTTATAATCACCCTGCAGCGTGGAGGTGCACCTATTGCCTTGTTGGAAATCACTGGGGGAAAGGAGCAGTCCAATTAAATGGTAAACTTTATCAAAAGAATGGAACTATGTCTAAATACATGTCAGTTACTATTTAATCTCATTTCATATCATTATTGTTAATTGAAATGAATGGAATTTTAACACTCCACATCTTGAAGTCATGTATGCCTTTAATGGGAGGCTGGGAACTGAAACATGACTTTGTTTATGGTTTTCCTTCCTGAAAAATCTAACAGGTATTTGCTGAAAACTCCCTCTTTTCATTCCCAATAATTTTAGGTTTCACAGATAAGTGATCTTGCCATTTATTCTATCTTATTGTGGGAAAGCTTGCTACTACAAAGCATTGCTGTAAGGACTGCTAATTGCTGCTTCAGGGTAGAGATCTTTGAGATTACTGAGTAATGTTGCCATGTCAGTTCCAAAAGCAATTTTCTATTTGATTTCACCCTGGATGATGGCAAAACTTTTAATAGTAGTTTTGATGAAAAAGAGAGATGGGCCTGGCTAATTCTCTCAACTGGTTCATTTCCTTTCTAAGAAGATGGGTGAGTTCTCTGCAACTTGTCTGTTGTGGTGAAGAAATACTCTAATTAAAATTGATGGAAATTTGAAATAATTCTAGAAATATTTTTGTTAGTTTTAGATATTTAAATGTCAGCTTACTTGTAGATTTGATATTTATATCATGATTTTTATCATAAATTATCATGAATTAAAATAATAAATTTTAGAATATTAGTCAAATTCTCATGGATTCAATAAACTGATTAATAAATCTTGAGATGCATGCTAATACATATTTATTTGATTTTTTATTTTATTTTTGAGAGGCTTAATCGTATGTGATTTTTTTTTTGTTAATTAATTTTTTTTATCATCTATTTGAATAAAAAAATAATAAAAAAGGATAAAGTAAGAAACGCGCACACACATTCTACTATTTATTACTCATACACCACAATTACATGTTTACAAAAAACAAAAAAAAATATATTAACATCAAAAATTTCAAAAGGACCTTTCAAATGTCAAAAATTATCTAAAATTATAAAAAAAAAAAACTTGGAAACATTGGAAGATGAAGGTTGGCTGGATTGGGAGGCTCAGTTCAGTTTAAACAAAATAAAAAAAATTGTTCTTGCAAAAAAAAATTCCTTTTGATTTTTCTGTATCTTTTTTTTGGGTGTGTGTGAATAACTATCTATTAGGAAAAATATTTGTTTTGTATCCTTTGTTTTCTGCATATATATAAATTTAGGAGTATTTGTTATTGTGTTTTAAAAGTATTTTTTAAAAAATATGTTTTTTTTTTAAATTAAAAAAAACAATATTTTTAGATCATTTTATGTGTTGATGAAAAAAAAAATTAAAAATAAAAAAAAATATATATTATTTTGATATATTTCTAAATGAAAAATACTTTCAAAATAATCTCAATTATATTTCTAAAATAGTTATTTATTCTCTTTGACCATATATTTTTATTTTTTTGTTACTTTTCATTGTTTTTGAAAATGATGCATTGAAAGCTAAAAGCCTTGAAAAAACATTTAAAACTTGATTTTTTTTAATACAATGTTAAAAATACCGAAAACAACACAAATTGAAAGTCAACCAACGAGCTTGTCTGAGTTTCCTCGTGGAAAACAAGCCGAAAAGCCAAGGCAACCGTGGCATTCAGGCTGCTGGGTATATATTTTTAAAAAAAAAAATTGATTTTTTTTTATTTTAAATTATTTTTTTTGATATTTTTAAATTATTTTTATATTCAAAAATAAATTTTAAAAAAAAATATTATTTAATATATTTTTAAACAAAAAAACATTTTAAAACCAAACAGTCAAATATAGAGTTGCTACGGTGCATGTGATTGATTCTCAAGGTGTGAAAGACTGTCAAGTGAAACAGTGAGGTTTTCCCACGTGGCATCATCTTGATGGTCCTACCGGAAGAGTAGAAAACCTTGATGTTGACAATTAATAATCATACCAGTATGCCCTGTAATATTTGTGGCCAGCAGAGTGCACCCTGTTATCTGATAAGTGCGATGACTTTTTTTTAGTTTCTTATCATAATTTCTTTTTAAAAAAAATTGTTTTTTTTTAAAAAAATTAAAAAATTGTTTTTATTTTTATTTTTCACGTTTAAATTAATTTTTAGATTATTTTTATATGCTAATATCAAAAATAATTTCTAAAAAATAAAAAAATCATTTAATACATTTCTGAAGAAAAAACACTTTACAAAACAATCTCAACCATACTCTCAAACAGAAATTCACCGACATATAGCAGCACATGTATTGTGAACATATGTGAATAGACATTAATGTGTTTGATACTTTGATTGAAGAAACAAAAATATGTCTCCTTATAGTTCTGAAAAGTATTTATACTTTTCAAAACAAATTTGAATAGCCTGTATTTATTGTTTTTGTCTTGAGAGAAGAATTAAATACTATTCATATATAAAGGTGGTACCAAGTGATTTATTTAAGACTAATTCAGTAGAAGTTGAATTAGGTGAAACTTAAGTTAAGGTAGGTGTGCATTTTGCAATACACCATGTTTTACATCTTTTTTTTTATTATTATTATTATTAACATGGATGTCCGGGTCAGTTTATATGTACTTCGACTAATTATACAAGCCCTGAAGTTAACAATTTTGTAGGTTTCTAATGATCATCATATTAACAACCATAAGACTCAAACATGAAATTACACGGGAAACAAATCCTATAATCTCAAGTTCTTAGGGATAAAAAATAACAAATATTATTCCTGAATGATATATCTTTTGTTTCAGATGTACACAAAATCACTATAAAATTCTTTTAATGATGTTTTTTATAATCTTATCCATGTTAATTGTCCCAAATATATTTTTATCTTCACACACACACACACACACACACACACACACACATATATATATATATATATATATATATATATATATATATATATATATATATATATTCAGTAATAAATACTTTATTATTATTTTTTTCTTGTTAGGTTGGAGACAGGTCAAGCTTATCCAACTCTCCCACCACCTCAGCTACTTCTTCAATCATTTACGACACCTACATCAACTAGTTTGGTGGAGGAATTTATCGATAGCTATTTTAAGAATTAATCGCAACTATCTCCTTGTTCTAACAATTGTAAAGTCTATGTCGTGCTACTTGCTAAATCTACGAGAGGTGGGAGGCACAATATACACTTTTGTCATTCTCAATTATGTTCTTGATATTAAAAATAATTTTTAGAAATAAAAAAATTATAAAAATGAGTTACTAGAAATTAGCATGTAATAAAGATCTTAAGCCGAGGTTTTATATCTAGAAATTGAGTTATTTTTCACACCAATCCGATGCAATCTTCTTTTTCCTTGAAGGAATTACCTGTATATTTTATTTATTTATTTATTTATTCTGATAAGCAGAAATCGCTTTCCCACCTAGAAAATGCAATTGACATTTCCAACTCAGTCGATCACAAGGAAGTGATATTATCAACCTCTACATTTATGATCATACAGGGTGGCAACGAGTCACCGAGTGAAGATCACTGAGTCATGGTCCCTCCATCCTTCGACAACAGCCTTGATTATCTGCCCCACATGACAACTAACAATGGTGGATTGCGATTTTCATTTATGAAAACGCAGGACATGTTCTCCATTCCAAGGAGGTTTACGTGGTCTTTAAAATTCGAGTTTCCTCACTGATTTTTTTTTTCTTTAAATAAAACAAACGATCCATGTTTGTTTTATCACTTATTTTATATCTAAAAAGATTTCTGGATTTAATCTCAGCATGAACTTGAATTATAGTTATTAAATTCAGTTTGACATTGAGAGATCAATACGACTGTGTTTTGACGTATAGCGTGTCAATCTAAAGCTTAACTTATGATTTGGTTCACTTCATTGAACATGAATGAGACTTGATCATATTATCTTTAACATCAATAAATTGTTTTACTTTTTTATTATTATTTGAAAAAGATGATGTTTTGCAACTGATCCGTTGATGCCATTGATTTCATAACTTGAGCTTTTAATGCGAGTAGGCCAGTGTTGGACTTTGCGGTTTGACCAACTTTTCTGATTGAAGTTTTTTTTGAAATGTAATGATAGACACTCGTTTAATTATAATTTTTTATTATTATTATTTTAATGTATTGATATCAAAAATATTTTTTTTAAAAGAAATTAATACATTTAAAAGTAAAAAAATATTTGAAAAAATAATTATTATCACTTTCCCGAACTATCATGGACCGAGTCTAATATCTATCCATGTCATAGATGATATACGTGTAAATGCTGATTGCCAGAGACCCTATAATTTACTTTCCAAGTTTTGCAATGATAAATGCATGTAACTTAATATAGACTATATGTCATATCATATCATATCATATCATATAATATAATATAATTGACCCTCCAAGTTTGTGCTGATAAGCAATTTAAACAAAGAAGAAGACAAGAAGTCTTATAAAAATTATCAAGACCATCGACGAGAACAGCCTAGAAAGGTGATCGGCTGCTAAACGAGTGTTTATTTTATGTTTTTGTTTAAATTCAAAAGAATTAATCAAAACTAAAATATTTTTGAGATGATTGTGAGGTCAAATGCCAACTCCCTGCTCGTCAAATGCCAACAATCAAGCCCTAGATCTCAATGACTTTTCAACGAAAATATTATCCAGGAATGATTTAAACAAAGAAGAAGACAGCAAGTCTTATCAAATTGATCAACACCATCGACAAGAACAGCCTAGAAAGCTGATCCATCTTCTTGTAGACAATTCATCATAAATGGGAACACTTTTTTTAGAATGGTAATAGATTTTATTTCACGAAAAGTGTAATTTATGAACCAAGATTAAGTATATTTTGTAAGTTAAAGTTAACGAGTAAAATATTAATTGTTTCATATTTTTATAAAAAATATATATTATGATTTAAATTTAAAAATTATTATATAAATTATAAATTTTTTATGATGACGTTCCGTGTGAACCATAAATGGGAACACACGCAATTCTGACAATGTCAAAAACCTACATTAAAGGGAGAAAAGCAACTCTGACAAAGTCAACGTGCAGAGGCTTACAGCTCAGCTCCCGGTAATGTCCATGGATCTTACCAGTAGAAGTTGTTGCATTCATATCTCTGACAGAACTCTGTACGATCCGTGAAAGATCCAATGGCTGAAAACCCTTGTTATCTTTATAATATTTTGCATTGCTTATATATGGGAATAATGGGATATTATAAGATTAAGCCTCCATTTGATTTTTTATTGATTTTTTTTTGTCTAAAATGATTTTTATATTTTAGATTATCTTGATATACTGATATTAAAAATAATTTAAAAAAAAATATCAATACTTTTTAAAATTAATTTTCAAGCAAAAAATAATTTAAAAAACAACCATTATCATATTTTATTTATTAAATAGTGACTGTGTGTTTAGATCAATGGATATCTGGTCTTAATTTTAATTTTATAATATAAATTCGACAAAATAATAATAAAAAACAACAACATACCTTTTGCTATCAAATCACTCTTTGATTTTTTTAAATAGCATAATGACTTTATATATATATATATATATATATATATAGCACAATGAAAAAATGAAAAAACTTATTTGTGATAGACTTGAATTGTCACCAGCACGTCTTGTCATGTGCAACCCGAACATCTTGTTGTTGCACGTATATGTGCTACTTGCTTGTTTTCATAAATAAATATTATCTTTATTTATATAAAAAGAATTCTTAAGCCATGTTGAGAACTTAAATTCATTCATTAATCCAGCAAAATAGTCGTAAGATACCATCTAAGCTTGCTTGGTTGCAAACTAGGTTATTTTTTTCGGATTCATGAAAGATCTTGATTATTCTAGATTTTTATAAATTTTATATGTTTTGACTTGAAAATCGAGATTTACAGTATAAATCTCAAACTCTTTACTGTCACGTCATGATTTTGGACAAAAAAGACCAGGTTACTTGTACTAAATAATTGGTGAAAGAAACACATGTAGAAATGGAAGAATTGAGATTTTTCCAGAAAGTGATATGTCACGTGTGTATCTTCAATAATCCCATGCACATGTTTGGACTTTCTAGACTTGAGAGCCCCCCGATTCGTTCTCTTTGCCGACACTAAACTACATAATTAATATTTTACTTCAAGCAAGTCTAGTCTAATATATTACTCCACCTTTATATTTTATTTTAATGTGGGATTAATCAGTTTCTTGATCCACCTTTCTTCGCGACGTCATCATGATTATAAAGGGTCTTAATTTGTTTTTATTAGGTTTCCTATTAAAAATAAACCGAGATACACCATCTAGATCCAAGCATTAGCCTGTTTGGGAGGGTAGCTGTATCGCCGTTTTCTCAAAAAAAAAAAAAATTCATTTTAAATAAATTTTTTTAGTGTTTAAATCATTTTGATGTGTTGATATCAAAAATAATTTTTAAAAAATAAAAAAAATTATTTTGATGTATTTCTAAATAAAAAACACTTTCAAAAGCAACCACAACTACCCTCTTAAACAGACTCTATATTGAGCTCAGGACATAATAACCTAAGCACATATTGTGTATTTGTAACTTAAATAGGGTAGTTTTGAAATTCCAACTAGATCTACACAATAAAATTTGATCAAGGGACTAATTTATGGTTTTAAAACCAAAAGGATTAAGTTGTAGAACAGCTTGTTGTTTTTAAATTCTTGGGAGACCCTTTTTATTTTATTTTTATTTTCTGAATGGGGGAAAGAAGACTATTTCACTTTGTGGTTGCTGAGCTGTGATTTGATTTGATTGAAATTTAATTGGACACGAAAATGATTATGGACAAAAAAATATGCCAAGGCAGATAAATAAATAATGAGTAGAAGTAAGATCGACAGCAACACTTCCACGTTTTATTGTATTTCTTATTGTGTTTGATCATTGGAGCACTTCGTTCCAATGATTTTCCTTGACAATTCCATCTCAGCATGTATGTATATATATGTATATGATGACTCAGATTCGTGTTCATGAAGAATAAATAAAAATTGGTGAACTGTTCTTATCTATTACGATGACTCAGATCCATCTCAGCATCTTTAATCAATAAAATAAACAATAGTGCATGAAATGCATGGGAGTGTTCGTCGACAATATAAGTTGTAATTAGGTGTAGGGTACGTTTATTTTAGGTAATTTCTTTTATGGTGTTTGTTTTCGAAAATGATTTTCCAGAAAATATTTTATTGTATAAAAAAATTGATTAATAAAAAGTATTTTAAAACCAACTTTTAAACTTAGTTTGTTTACGAGAAAGTACTAAAAAAGTATTTTTATTTAAAAATCTAGATTATTAGATGAAGTTTTAGATTTGTAGGGTATGAAATGTTTTTAATTCAATATGATCTAAATTTTTCTTTCTCATTTAATGTCTGTTTTGAGAGTGTGGTTGAGGTTGTTTTTTAAAGTTTTTTTTGTTTAAAATATATCAAAATAATTTAAATACACTAAAATTTTTTAATTATTATTTTTTTTTTCAAAAATGCTTTTCTGGCTCGATTCAATTGGCTATGAAATTGACTGGTCTGGCCGGCCAGATTTGGTCTCTGTGCTGGATCTTGGTGAGCGTTAAGTGGAATAGCTCGATGATGATTTTAATTACCCTTGTCGTGTTTCTTTGAATTGCGTTTTAAAAAAACCTTTATTTTTCTTTTTAAATTGTATTTTAAAATAGATATAGGTTTGTTATTTTATTCTGAATCAAATAAAAAATAAAGAAGTTTCTAAAATAGAAAAAGAGGGATTTTATACTGTCCCTGAAGCTGTTGTCCCTTATAAATATACAGCTAAGGTGGTCACTACCATCACCGTATTTTGACAACGAAGCATATTATCCAGAAGAAGAAAAAAACAAGTTTCGTAGAGAGAGAAAGAGAGAGAGAGGATCGATCATGGGGAATATTGGAGAGATTGAGGAGGAGATAGAGAGGTGGGTTTCACCTTCACCGGCGCCCTTACCTTCAACAGGAACAGCATCCATGCCTCTATCTTTAAACCATCTCTCATTTCTTTGCAAGTCTGTTGCTGAATCTGTCAAGTTCTACTATGATGTTCTGGGTTTTGTTCTTATCAAAAGACCTTCTTCCTTCAAATTCGAAGGAGCTTGGTGCGTATATATATCCCCACTCATATAACCTCTCTCTCTCTGTATGTGTGTGTGTGTGTGTATCATCTTCTCTTGGTATGCCCTCTCTTTGTTTTCCAACTTAATTTCTAGGAAAATGGTTTTGGAAATATATACAAAACATTTTTACCTGTTATATATATATATATGAAGAAATAATCAAATCCTGATCAATTCATGGAAAAAATAACCCCGAACCTCCTGCTATATATAACCATGGTGGTGCCGACAACCAGCTAATCCATTGATCCTCGGTGAACTTCTGTTGTTCGCCTAAGTTTTTTCTCACTGTAAGAAGGAAAAATTGTCCTTACGGCATTGATAATAGTAATTAATGGCTGTATAATCGGAAGAATTATCTGTTAATCAATGAACTCATTGAGTGGGAACTTGACAGGTTGTTCAACTATGGGATAAGCATTCATTTGCTTGAATCAGACAGGGCCCCGACAAAGAAAAGTAAGATCAATCCGAAAGACAACCACATTTCATTTCAATGCCCGGACATGAATCTTGTTATCAAGAAACTAGAGGAGAAGGGCATTGAATATGTTACAGCAGTTGTTGAAGAAGGTGGCGTTACAGTCGATCAGCTCTTCTTCCACGATCCTGATGGCTACATGGTGGAAATATGCAACTGTCAAAATCTTCCTGTTCTTCCACTTTCTGCGTGCCCCATCAAGTTACCTACCACCAATGGGAAGCTGGCATCATCGCCATCAGTATACGGTAAGTTTATAAATTATATTCTGCACTTCATAGCTTAAGTTTTTATGTGAAATGATTCCTTAACATAGTATCAAAATCTTGTTGACCTAGCGGTCATGAGTTCAAATCTCACCACTCTCATTCTATTTAATAAAAATCAAGCACAAGATACTATGAATCTATGTGCAAGCTTCAAGCCCAAAAAGTTTTCACTTGAGAGACTGTGTTGGAGAATAATATAAATCATATCCTGGTGCTTCACCTGATAGCTTAAGCTTTTAGGTGAGAAGGTGACTTGAAATGATATCAGAACCTTGTTGACCTAGCGGTCACGAGTTTGAATCTCACCACCTTCATTTTATTTGATAAAAATCAAGCACAAAATAATATATAACTGTGCGCAAGTTTCAAACCCAAAGGGGTTTCACTTGAGGATGTATATTAGAGAATAATATAAATCACATACTGGTGACTCATCTAATAACTTAAAATTTTATGTAAGATAGTTCTTGATAGTTATTTCATAGCAGATACTGCTGCTGCTTAGATTTAACTTCTCTCTTATACATTACCTGTTACGATCCTGACATTTACAGGAAAATTAATGGCAGGGAAGCACAGCTGGGAGCTGCAATGCTTTGCGGAAGTTGCCTCTGTGATGATGGACAACCTGGTGGTGGACATGATGGATATTTCAATTTGAGGATTCATGAGGAAGAGTAGCGATGAATGCCAAGTTTTGGTTCTGCAGCTTGCTTGCAAAATTGATTCCTATACGTTTTGTAAAGAGAGGTTGAAATTAAAGCTTTGTAATGTAAAAAACAAAAACGATTAGGATTGGGGGACGTTCTCAATTTCTATTAAATAATTTCTATACAGTGCACAGTATGATCCACTGTTCATGTTCTGATAAAAAAATATATCTGCGCATCTGTGTCTCTGTTTATATATATATATATATATATATATATATAGTTGAAAGGGTCAATTGGAGGGGAAGCAACTAGGTGGGGGCAGGGATGGGGATAAGATTCTATGATTTGAAAAAATCCAATCTCTCATAATTACTTAAAAAACAAGCATGGTGACTAATTTTAGAATAGGTGTAAGCACTCATAATATTTTTTTTCTTGTAGGTGGGCTCGGTTCATGATGAGAACGATTAATTTAAGTTTTAAAAGAAGTTTTAACGTGTTAAACAAGTTTTTTTATATATATAAACATAAAATGATTTTTAATTTAACTATTGAGTTTATCTTTATAATCTCAATTTTATAACCATTGATATTTTTGTCGAAATCAATATCATATCATTGTATATCTAAGTTTTTAAATCCTATTATAATTATCTCAGTATTTACCATTGATAATTACCGATAAAACAATTTCATTGGTAACGGTGTCTGTGAAATACTGTAAGGAATACTTGTCGGTTAATACCGATGAAGAAAACAACGTCAATATTATCTTTAATGTGATTTTTGTAATAATGTTTTATAAAATGAAACCGGTTTTCTGATTTTCTCTGGACAGATTCATTTTGATTGTTCTTTAATAAACTCTTGCTTTTTATATCAAATTAAAAAATAACAAAATGCAATTTTCTTCTTGAATTTATGAAAAGATCAGTGAAAGATCATCAGAGTACAACCCGTGCAAGGCCTGGATGTAGAGCGCACTGAATCATCAACCGTCCAATCACATCATGTGCAGCAACTGTTTCAATCAATTCCCCTCCAACGAACTTTTCCATTTCAAGAAACCATTAATAACTACTATATATACAGAAAGAAAAGGAAAAAAAAAGGCAGTAATTATTACCAAATAATAGATGAAAGAAGATCTGAATCCCCTACTTCTGTTGAAACTGGACTGGGTCACCACAACTTGATGGGCAGTTGAAGCTTTATTATTATTATTATCATCATCATCATCACAGTTGTGCCAAAATTAATGCCTGATAACTCGTACAATGAAGAGATCATGATGAAATTTGACTCAGAAAATGCTGCATAACTCATTTTTGGAATTATCCTACAGCTGCAATCTATTTTCCATGGCACCTCCCTCTGTCAGGTAGAAATTTTCAAAGCTGCAATCAGCCATGCACCCATTAGACAGCAAAGAAGCGAGTTTCGGTGGGATTGGAGTGTAAAATGTATAGCAGAGAGGACTTGGCAGGGGAAAGCAGCCTGTAAATCTTCACTCACCCGAGGAGATGACAGCAAAAACATCACCAGGGACCATTTTCATGGCTGCGACTTTTCAGGAGGGTTAATGATGGCAAGCTCGGCGTTAGCAAGGCGATGACCAGTCGCAATTTCTTTTCTTTGACGAACCCTAATCACTATCTCATAAAAAAGGAATCTCTTCCTGATCAAACAGGTAAAATTCTGCTGGTTTAATGCACATCCCATTGACCTGCAGATAGGAACAAGTTGTCAGCATGCAAAATTTCGAAGATGGGTGTTGGGAGAAGAAGAGACAGTTGCAGGGACAGATATCCATGAACTTATTTACAATCAAGAAATTAAACTAATACAAGAAAATCCTAATATGAACATGAATTGTATTTTTCCATCTAAACCGCTCGATCTTTTAAACTATTCCACCCGGTTGCTCTGTCTTGCATTCTCAAACCCCAGTATATCTTCCCAGATCTGGCCAAATAAGAAATTACTCTGAACTGTTGAAACAAAAAACAAGAGTAGCTGGAAAATTAGAATTGCATGGAGATTCAAAAGGGCCATGCCCTTTTAACGAATATGACAGCGTAACACAACTGAAGATCCTTGTTGTATTGCTTGAAAACCAGAAAACAATAAAAGAAACCGGTTTCTTGTTGATGCTCTTGGTTGGTGGCTAGTTTCCATATGCTTTTCCTACTTGTCTGGTAATTTCTTGATTCAGGTTGCCTTCTGATTTTCTCTAGACAGTTGCATTTTGATTGGTATCCTGTGTGTTAGGTCATCTAGCCTTTTTGCTGATTGTTCTTTAATAAACTCTTGCTTTTTATATAAAATTAAAAAATAACCAAATAAAATTTTCTTCTTGAATTTATGAAAAGATCAGTGAAAGCTCATCACAGTAAAACCTGTGCACCAAATGTTGTAGAGCGCACTGAATCATCAAGCGTCCAATCACATCATGTGCACCAAATGTTTCAACGCATTCCCCTCCAACAAGCTTCACTAGAGGTTCATTGTCAAGGTCACTCGTCCCACGCTGCGTAACGTAATGATAAAAAACTTGTGATCTGTACAGCAGGTCTTGAATTCGAGTCAGGGGCGTACATCCCTTACAAGAGTCTAGGATAGCCAGGATTTTATTCGCTCATCTATGTCCATAAAATAAAAGAACATGTAATTTAATCACCATAATTAAGAACATACGATCAGAAATCACATAGACCTGATTTCAGTCACCATGAACATTTCACAAGAGTTTGTTTACTTTTTTTCCCTTTTTCTAAATCATCCCTTTTCGAGAACCAGAATACCCAGGTCTTCTAGAACTTCACCTTTCCTTTTTCTATTTCAGAAACTGTGCAAGCATGTTCCAAATTGTTTAAGACAACAACAGGCTTCAACAGGAAGAACCCAGAACTCAACTTGTCAAGAGATGAGATGTGCATAAAACATACCTCTAGTTTCGCGACTTCATTCCACAAGTGAATTGAACAAGACAAAGATACTCTACAAGTGAAATTAAGCTGAAGTAGAAGATTAGCACCGTCGTTAAAGTTATTGTTCGGGAGACTGAATCTTTGGAGAGGCAGATACCCGACGGTGGAGGGCGGAGGTGGTGAATGGATGGCATTAGTGGCGGAGCAGCGGTCCGGCGAGAAGAAGGAAACGGTGGGCCAGGGAAGTGAGTGTCATCCGATGTTGATGATGATTTGATTTTTTGTTTTCTTTAGAAGTGGTCTTTCAGTTGCCGTTTTCGTGTCATCATTTGCAGCAGCAGCTGGTAGAGGTGACGGCGGTGGTGAGACTGAATCTTTCCTTACGTTCGCCATTGATTCTTGAAAACTATACTGTAAGGTGCAGAAAATAAAAATAAAGGGAGTTTTCTTGAATCCAAGTATAACTAAACTAACAACAACCTATCCAGTGTAGAGAAATCTAAACAGTTTAAAAGGAGGTTAGCTGTTCATTAATCATGCAAAGTTTCTTATTTAGCCAGTGTAATTAAAAAAAATCATAAATACATCAAAATAATATTTTTTAAAAATTATTTTTAATTTACTTATAAAAATTTATTTTACAACTATAAAATTTAACTCAACAAGTTAACTAGATAATTCGATCCGACTTGAGCCTAATTTGTTTTTTAAATAAACAATAGTATAGTTGTATTGCATTAAAATATAAAACACAATTTTAATTAACCTATAAATTCATTCAAAATAATCACTATCATCAAGTAAAGAACACATTCAAAATATTATATACGTCCTTATATTTAATTTTCATTTTCTAAATAATTTATAACTTAATCATTCCATTAATTCAAAACCCTTTTCAATTATTTTTTTGGAAACCTAGAAAGAAGGAAGAAAAAAAATGACAAGGGGAGGAAAACAAGGCATTGTTGAGACATGAACTACTTAAATTGAGGATGTCAACACTAATGAAGGGACTATTTAACTATTTTTGATAAAATATAAGGACTGAGTGGGTATGAGTAATAGTATACAGTTGAATCTTGGCCCATGCTGATTGTTTGTGGGATCCATGTCATTGGAGAGAGGATGAAGATGCAAAATTTAGAAGTTGGAGTACTAAGAGGAAGTGGTGTTTGACAGGTGTGTTGTGGACTTTTTTTATTATTATTATTATTTTACGATTGGCTCGTTAACACATAGGTGCACATGGATTGATTCTCTTTCAGTTTTTTCTGTTATCTTTCAGATTTATTCTCTTTTTATTTATTTTTAATAAACAATTCATCCAAAATGCTAGGGTGTTTTTTTTGGTGGTGGGTCCATTCCAGCTTCCTAAATGCCAGGAAATTTCCTTTTTTTATTTTATTTTATTTTATAATTTCATGGTAAGAATATTATCCATACAAATTATCATTTAGTTTTTTTTTATAAATAATATTGTTTTTATTTTTTTAAAAAAAACCATCAAATTGGATTTTATTTAAAGTAACCCACTCGGGTTGATGCGTCAGACCAGATTTAATTTACTAATATTAATTAAATGAATTTTAAGAAATTATATTGCCTTGATAGACATATATTAATATAATAAATTTTACTGGATTGTTAGTTATAGGATCTAAACTCTAAAAATGAAATATAAAAACAATTGATGATAGATTGATGGTACATGTTTCACATTGTATTTAAAAAACTATTTTTATTAAAAATATAATTTTTAATTGCTAATATCAAAAATAATTTTAAAAATAATAATTAAAAAAATATTTCCACATATTTTTAACAAAAAAATATTCTAAAAATAACCTCACCAAACTAACCACAATAGACCAGTAGAAGAAGACTAGTAGAAGTGCTGTGGTATGCATGTTCATATGAATGACCGTTAGGAAAGAAGCATGGGACGAAGATTCTGTCTGCCTTGATGGTGGCGCTGGTCTCTGTCTCTGCCCTGACTCGGCAACGCGGTGGCGCTGCTGGTCTCTAGTCTCCGCCCTGACTCGGCAACGCGGTGGCGCCGGTCTCTGTCAGCCTTGACTCGATCGGCAAGCAAGCTAACTACATATTGGCTGGACATCACCAGACACGGAAATGGAGAGACTTTTTTGGATACGAAATTTCCAAAAAATTGCTGTCTCCCAGCCGAAACAATAAACTAAATACGGGATTTAATTATTTTTTTTTGAGAATTTAGCAAAATAACATGATTTAATTTTTTAGAATAATCTTTAATTTTTTACATTATCAAATATAACATGGAGTTGAAATCATAAATGGAGTAGACGTGCTCTGTTTTTTTAGCCATATAATTCCGACAAACACCCTCCTTCTCTTTCTCTATTAGCCTTTTTATTCTCAATAAATTGTATTTGAACTCACAATTTTTTTAAATCTATAATAAATATTTGATTTTAACCATTTCCTACCATGTTTAATAGATATATAATTAAATATTCAAACATCACTTTTAAAAATCACCGATGAAAATACAAATGAATGTTCATCAGCAATTATTAAAAAAAAAAGAACAAGCTAGCTGCAATTATTTGCCTGATACGACCGGGTAGCCGATCCCGTGCCTTGTTGTCGGGAAAACCATGAACAGCAAGCTGCAGATGAGACCGGCTCCGACCGGGAGAATAGCCAGAACCTCCTGAGTCTCATGTTCAGGCACCGGATAAAGGCAGCTCGAAACATTCTTGTCCCTCATAGCCACAGAAATGAACACCACCACCGATAAAACTGCATGAACCACATCAACGAACCTCATCCTGAACCTGCCCAGATCAACCAGGCCCGAAGCAGCAGGATCGGGGCAGTCAAACAGATACATCCCTTTGAAAGTTGCGAGACCATAGTAAACCCTTCCATCTTTCGTTGAGTTGACACTATCGGTGAAGGAAGCGAGAAAACAAGAAAGAGCAAGAAGAGCGAGGAGGATCAAAGTCATTGGACGCGTGGCAGAATCACAGGCGCCGTTGTTGGTAAACAATGGGGTGAGAAGCTGGAAGGCTAGGAGAGTTCCTGTGGGAAGAAGGTTGGCTAGGTTAGCCGTGCTTGTTAGGGTTTGAGAGATTGCACGCTGAGTTAAAGTGGGCGGCGGTCTTGGTGGCGGCTGTTTTTGAGTTTCAGGCTGCTCATTGTTGTCGTTGCTGGTGGCCGGGCTAGAACTCTGTGTGGTGGTTACCTGATCGGGAATGGATCTTTGCCTCAGAGACATGTTGTTCGGGTTATATATTCCGGTCAAGCTCTCCGGGAGATCGATTGTGAGGATAGATCAGAATCAAAGATATATTTGAAGATAATTATGTGTGTGTGTGTGTGTGTAAAAATAAGATGGGGATTAGGTGTATATATATATAACAAATTATTGCTTGACCAGAAAGGTTGTTGATTTCCATGGAGTTTCCTCGTTGATTTCCTGTTAGGATAGAGCTTGATGACGACTTCAACGGCTATGACCATGTGTGGAGATGCATAATTTAGTCTCAATTTGTATGCGTGACGCTAAGCTTTGTGGATTTGACATTGTCGTCGTTCTGGTTCTTAGCACATGTGCGTTTTCAAAACCTTCTAGTGCCTAAGAATGGAAGATGAAAATGTGCCCTAATTTCTAGGGTTTGCTTGTACGTAATAGTTGGTGTATTGTTTTGGTCGTGGATGACTTGCCCATGTTGTCGCAAGTCTTCAAATATTATATTGCAAAGGGAACAAGTACACAATAAATTATAAAAAAACAAAATCCTAAAAGTTATGTTGGCCATATACTAGCAACAAAAATGACAAATTTTGTGTCAACTATCTGTTTGGGAGAGGATATTTGAAGTTATTTTTAAAGTATTTTTTGTTTAAAAAATTATTTTTAACTTATCACATAAAAAAGAATTTAAAAATATCAAAAAAATTTAATTTAATTTAAAATAAAAATAAAAAATATTTTTTTTTATTTAATTTAATTATTTTTTTTAAATTATAGTGTCAAACACCTTTTAGTTCTATATGACTTAAGGAGATCCATTTCTAATTTGTTTTAGCATTTATTTTGTTGAAAGAAGGTAGATTGGGTTAGATATGTTTTTCCCAACTTTATTTTGTGTTTTTGGATCTATTTAGGTTTTTTTAGTTGAGGAATTTATTTTGATATTTTAATGTGTTTATTAGGTGTTTTCAGGTGAATTTGTTTTTTAAAATAGTTTCTTGGATTCCAAAACCAACCTGATTTTCTGTTCACATCTAAGGGTCTATTTAGGAGAGCTGTTGTGGTAGCTTTTCAAAGTGCTTTTTTCGTGCCGAAATACATCAAAATGATATTTTTTTTTTTTTTAAAAATTATTTTTGACATCAGCACATCAAAATAATCTAAAAATACCAAAATATATTTATTTAAAATATATTTTTTTTTACCAAAAAACTACAGCATGCCGGGTAAAGCGCCGTGCCAAACAGCTTCTTAGTGATCAAAATCTGAACAAGCAGGCAGGACGTCATCTGTTCTATTAAAAAACAATTAAAACAAGGGTAAGTGAGCAGGCCCAACACTTTCTTTTGTGTTGTCCCAAACTAAACCCATAAGCCTAGGCTCTGTACTTTATGTTTTCCTTCATTTATATATATATATATATATATATATATATATATATATATATATAAATGAAGGAAAACATAAAATAAAAATGGAATTGTGTTTAATTCTATCCCAAAGAATTTAACCTTTTAATTAATAAATATCTATACGTGAGCTATTTAATAAATATCTATACAGAAGACACCACCTCCTGTGTTGGTATTTTGTGAGAACAAGGCTGATGTGGATGACATTCATGAGTATCTCCTCCTGAAGGGAGTGGAGGCTGTTGCTGTTCATGGAGGCAAAGACCAGGAAGAGAGGGAGTATGCAATTTCATCATTTAAAGCAGGCAAGACAGATGTCTTGGTTGCAACTGATGTTGCCTCAAAAGGCTTGGATTTTCCTGACATTCAACACGTAATTAACTATGACATGCCTGCCGAGATTGAAAACTATGTACATAGGATTGGGCGAACAGGAAGATGCGGCAAGACTGGAATCGCAACGACCTTTATAAACAAAAACCAGAGTGAGACAACACTTCTTGATCTGAAGCACCTCTTGCAAGAAGCGAAGCAGAGGATTCCTCCTGTTTTGGCCGAGCTAAACGATCCAATGGAAGACGGGGACACGATTACTACTGCAAGTGGAGTTAAAGGGTGTGCTTATTGTGGTGGTCTCGGTCACCGCATCCGTGATTGCCCCAAGTTGGATCATCAGAGAAGCCAGCAACTTGCTAACTCCAGGAGGGATTATTTCGGGTCTGGTGGTTATAGGGGTGAAATCTGATTTTTCAGCTGATCCGGCATGCATATTTTTATACCATGTCTAACTATATCAGAAAACTCAATGTTCTGTTAAATGGTAGGGTTACAATAGAGCTGCTTTTGCAAAATTTATGCTGTCTTTAAATGTAGTATAAAATAACCAGTGTTGGAGGATTATCTTGTCAGCTAACATTTTTTTTCTTAAAAAATATGATCTCTTGCCCTCCTTATTGAATCATAATGCAGCGTGCTTTCACAAATTTATCCCTTGATATTGTGATCTGCAAGACTGGACAGGAGATGAAGGAGGTTTGAACAAGGAAGAAGAAAAGAAAAGTTGATAAATCAATGAAGCCAAGACTTCAACTCGGTGATGATTTATACATTTTATTCTTATTTATTTCTAGAACCCCTTTTTAATAAAAAGACCAAAAGCATGGTGATGATTTTTAGGATTAGCAATCAATCCATGGTAGCTACTCCATCGCCCGGGAGTAGCTACCATGTTGATTGCTTCAAACTTTAATTAGCGAGACAGAACTTGAGATATGGACAATATTCTATTTATTAATTAAGATATTTTGGTTGGTATTTAAGATAAAGTGAGTCACAATAATAGTTTTTCTTATATTAAAAATAAAATAGGGTTTGTTAATGCAAAATTAAAAAAAAAGCTAGATTATCGACTCTTTACAAGGATATTATTGAAAAACAATTATTCAATTTCTATTTTCCAAAAACAATTCAATAAAAAATATATTATAAATTCAATTAAATCTATATAAATTAATATTTTTAAAACTATATAAATTTATTCGTTAATTAAATTTAAAATTTAATAATAAAAATAAATTTTAATCAATATTATAAAAGGTAAATAGTTTTGGTAGATTTTTCTGAGTAAAGTACCATATTAACAAAACAAACAAAGTGCAGTGGCCACATAGGAAAATGTCAAATAGAGGGACGAAATAGTTCCACTAATGACTCATCCATAAATACACAGTCGTCGTCCTCTTTTCTCTTTAACAACAAACGAACGACGAACGACGCATCGCTTAGGTCTCTCTCTGCTAAACGCCAAATTGTTACCGTTAGGGTTTACGGATTTTAATTGATTTTGATTTCTTAGAAGATGAAGAAGCGTAAGAGAGCGAAGAAGAAAGGAAAGGCAGCGAAGCCAAAAGCGGGAGCTGCGGTGAGCGGTGACGCGGTCTCTGCCGATGAAGAACAGACACTTATCAATTTAATCACTCTAAGCAGGGAAGATCATAATGGTGGTCATGATGTTGATGATGATGACGAGAATCAATCTGCAATGGAGGTTGATACACCTTCTTCCACCGGAACCGACCAGCCATTGCATCTTGCTAGTATTAATCCAGATGGTTCTATCGATAAGGCTGCTGCCACGTCGGCATCAGTTGGAGGAGGGAAGGGTGTTGGGCGGGTGAAGGTTAAGATAAAAAGTTCGAAGATTTTGGAGTCTCGGAGTGATACGGATAGGAGTAGCCCAGTGCAGAACTTGGGGTTGGAGAAACAAGGTGAGGGTAGTTGGAATTCGGCTGTTCCTGAAATTAAGATGTATGTTTCGAGGAGACCTGGGAGTATAAAGATTAAGTCTTCTTCATCGACTAAGGTTATGGGAGGAGGTTCGAGCAGCGGTGATGTGGTGGTGGTGGAGGATGAGGATGAGGGTTTGCCAAACAAGGAATTGGAGACGCCGTCTAAGGAGAACCGATATGATAAGAAAGAACTGGATTCTGCCTTATTGGTATGTTGGGAGTTTGTTTTTAGTTGTGTTTGATTGTGTGTAATTGTTTATCCTATTTGTAGGTTATTAAGAAGGTGATGAAAATGGACGCTGCCGAACCCTTTAATGTTCCTGTCAATCCTGATGCTCTTGGAATACCTGTAAGTTGGTTATGGCGCGATGCTTTGGTGTTTTATGTTTGCAATGGACTAGAGAGTTCTCATGTTAAGGACTAGATTATGTGAATTAAGTTCCTATGCTGCTCAGCTATGAGTGTTATAGAGGGATGGATTGAATGGGTATATTAGCTGTTGTTTCACATTGCGGAGCTTTTTAAAATGTGTTTTTTATGTTTGAAAATATATTAAAATAATGCATATTTTTTATAAAAAAATATTATTTTTGAGATTAGTACATCAAAACAATTTTAAAACACACAAAAAAATTGTTTTTTTTTCTTTTTCAAAAGCATGGTTGGACTACAAAAAGAAACACTATTAATTGACATTGCATGCAAAGACATTGAAGAGGTCTTATGTTTTAGTTGCAATGTTTTCTTGAGAATTGAGACTGTATTATCCTCCATCTTCTATATACATCCATACTGCCTAATAAGATTGTTTTGAATAAATAAAAATTTGCTGAGCTCTTTTTGTTTTGTATTGCTTGATATGTCCATATTTATCTATATTATCAATATGACTTTTCTCTCTTACAGGATTATTTTGATATCATAAATACACCAATGGACTTTGGAACAATCTGCAGCAATCTTGAGAAAGGTGACAAGTACATGAATTCAAAGGATGTCTACAAGGATGTTAAATACATTTGGGACAACTGTTTTAAGTATAACAGCAAAGGTGACTATATCTTGGATCTTATGAAGCGTGTTAGGAAGAATTTTATGAAGTATTGGACAACAGCTGGGTTGTACACTGAACTATCAAAAGGAAGTGATGGTGAGGATCTTATGTTTTTGTTCTTTCCAATCAATTCATTTTGATTTCTCTTCATCATGTTGATTCATGAATGTACTTAAGCCATATGCTCTCATACTCTGTTAACAGTGCATGACAACTCTAGGTCCAAAAGAGGAAATCTGTCTTCTACATCATACAAAGACTATTGCAGTGCTTCTTTGGTTGGTTGTTTAAGCCATTTAGCTGCCCATCAGACAAATCGGGTCTTTTGATTTCCTAACTTGCTCTTTTGAAGAAAAAAATCACCTAAAAAATTGGAGTTTTTGCTCTGTACAAGACAATTATTTATTGATTTCTTTGGTATTCTCCCTTTTCCAGATTATCTGTTGTATTCTTTTAGGGTTGTAGAGCAGTGAAGCTTATATCTTTCTTTTGGCATGATAGTTCAAGACCATTATAGTGTTGCACTCGCATTTATATTTCTAATATGACAAGTCATCTTATTTAAAATTTAGCAACATATCACCTTTTTGTATTTCTGAATATAGTTAGCTTGGTGACACACTTCCATAATTATTTCTTGCTGATGATTAACGGACTAATTGGTGGCAAAGTTCCAATATTCAATGTATTTTAGAGCTGTAAATGAGTCCTTAGACAGCACTGAGTAACCTTTGTTAGATGATTTCTATGTGGTATAATTTGTAACTAACATCACTTGTCATGTTAGGTGCTAAGATGGTACAGTTTATCATTGTAATTGATCTAGACAAACATTTCTTTTCATTGTTTAATATACCGGATCTAGTTTATTCCAGAAAATGTAGATTTCAAAGTGTTCACATGTTCATAGCAGAGATTGCATTGGCAATTGCTACACCTACTGCTGGATTAAACTGCAAGTAACCATTTAGGAAAATCTCGGATTAGGGCTGTTAGTTCTGTATCACCAAAGGCTAATTTTGCTGTAAGTTAAAGTCCCATAGATATCCATTGTATCAATTTTTAATTAAGAAAATATATTTATCTTTGAGCTATACTTTATACTGAGATGAAATAGTTGATCAATATTCTTGTTTTCTGGTCCATGTATGCGGTCTATTTCAGACAATGTGTGGTGCTGCTTAACATATGGAGCACTCTTGTATTTAGGCTTCATAATGCCAAAGGCGATCTGAACCCTATTTGTTTCCTTTATGGTAGGTGCTGAAGGTGTTCATGGTGAGGAGGAACTTGCAGCTTCTAGTCATGTACATATTAAAAGTGTGCCACCAAAGAAGTCAAAAAAGCGTCATGGGTATGTTTCTGCAGGATAAGTTTCCTTTTCTCTTCATGCACATAATTTTTTTCCTTTTTCCTCTTAGAAGTTCAGTATCCAAACTTTTGATGTCCACAAGGACCAATGGTAAACTAGCAGCACATAAGTTTAACAGACAAGAATTAGTAAACTTACGAAGTGGAAGACAGTTACTTGTCATGGATGTAGAGCTGGAATTGTCATCTCTAGACTTGCTCCCATTATGAATTCCTGTCTTAGATCAATTTCAAACCTGGTCCTCATATTTGATGTGGACAATGAAAATCTGTGGTGCGTTTAGTTTATATGAACCAGTTGCTAACACTGCTATTAGTCTTAGATTGTTCTTTCTTTTGTATTTTTTATGGCTCATTCTAAAAAAAAATTGTATTATCACCCCTTCTCAAAAAATTTACCTCAAAATTTATACTCCAGCAGTCTGAATTAACTTACCCTCACTTTCCAACTAACTCTGGTCAATAAATAATAAGTAGTGTGCTGTATCACCCCTTCTCAAAAAATTTACCTCAACATTTATACTCCAGCAGTCTGAATTAACTTACCCTCACTTTCCAACTGACTCTGGTCAATAAATAATAAGTAGTGTCCAACTTCCAATTATTTCTTTCTCTTCTAAATCTCTGGTTTCCAGTCCTAGTGTCATTTGAGTTCTCAAAGAAGCCAGCCATTTTTACAATTTTATATTTAATATGAAACGTTTCTAAGGAAAAACAAGTTCTGAAAGCAATTTCCCACTTCAACATTCAGATTTTTAGTTTGAGTGATAAATAGAAAATGTCCAAGTCTTTCTTGGTTCCTTAACATTGCATATTATGTGTGCCAATTTCGTACTCCTGTTTAACTACTCATTGTCAAGGTCATTTATGGTCTTCTTCTATATGGAATTCCTGATAACACATTTGTCATTCTATTCACGACTCTGCTTGTTGCAACATATTATAGTGAATTATTAGATTTCACTCTCTTAGTTTGTCATTTTACTCTGAAGGGTTCCCTTTTCTTTTGGAGTATATTCTTTAGTTTTGTTAGGAGCTGTATGTTATATGTTTGTCTATGACCTGGCTTCATATTGAACTACTCATTTAATATGTCTAAACTGGTAAATCAAGCAATAAAAGGGGTAGGGGAGGATGGGAAAGCATGGGCCCCTGATAAATGGATATCACATGCATATTTTTCTAGTCTCTTTTTTCTCTGTTTTGAATCCAGCAAGCAGGACAGAGCATATCATCTACTTTCATAGAACACGGTTTTCATTTTATATGTGATTTGTCCTTTTGTAGAAGGCGCCATAAACTTGATTGTTTATGTGCCATATGTGTTCTAAAGCGCCGAAGAAGAGAGCGAGAAGAGAATGCACGACTTACTAAAGGCCAGATCGGAGATGCTGATAACGAACTTGGTCAAGAGTCAAAGCAAGAGGTGCAGTAATGTTCTAAAACATTTATTGAAATTGCTTAAATGTGTGAAAACAGTCCTGAATCAAGTGTTAACTATCTTGCAATTGGTAACGCTCTAGAATAAAATATTTTAACATATAAGTAATAGGTTGGGTTGGTGTTCATCTTGGTTTTGAATCTGTACTTGGCTACCTAGCATGCTGCGCTTGTGGACAGAGATCAGTCTGGATTTTGAAGTTCTATTTTCTGTTGAATGTTCTAGAGTCGCCATAAAGCCATAGGTGGTGTAAATTTTGAATTTAGATATGGATTATATGATAATGAACATTTAGTGTTACAATGACTTCTGATTTTCACATCACTTTCCATGAGAAAATTATTCTCCTTTGGCTTTGCACAAACTCAAGGATGCACTTCTGTTAGTCCAAAAACATCCAGTAATTGGATCCAGTTTTCTTTGCATATAATAGAAAAACAAGATGAGGGGACTTTGAATTTGTAGCTTATATTGCACATATTTTTTCACAAGTTTGTCAAGAGTGCAAATGAGGTATCACAACAAGAAAAGACATATAATCCTTTTCATTCAATACTTCTCACGCTCTTGTTAACTCTGCTAAAAAAGGTTCTCATCTGGAAGAGTTTGCCTTGCTGTGGTTTATTCAAAATACTATCTTTTGTTCAGCTAAACTAGAAAATGATATTATGACTGTCTAGAATGAGAGCATAGATTTCATAAAAGTATGCTTGATCTTGAAGTTCATTCTAATTAAGAACCCTCTTTTTTTATATATTCAATTGTTTTTTATATATTGAATTGTCTTTATTATCGAAGAGCAAATAGTTTGTGATGATGTGAATTGAAAAAAAAAAATCTTTTTGTTGAAGTTCATTCTATATATCTTATTTTCTTCTGTTGAAGGAATCTTCACTTGCCGGGAGTCCTTGTGAAGATTCATCATCAAATATGGGCGAATCATTGGACCCAGATGCGTATGTTGAAGTGGAAGGAAAAGCACATGAGGGGAAAGTGGAGGTTACAGAAAGGCAGCAGAGCCCTGTGGAGAAGCGAGAGGATGAGGAGGATGAGGAGGAGGAGGAGGAGGATGAAGATGATGAAGACGATGAGATGGAGGTTCAGAAGCAAGGGAAGGATGAATTACCAGAGAAATCACAGTTCACTGATGGATCTGGGGATCAACAACCTCAGCCTGTAATATCTGAAAATGCAAATATCCATATACATACTCAGAAAGATGCATTAGTGCTGCATGAGGAGGAAACTATCACAGTTCAGAAAAATAAGCGCAAGGTAGTGGAGTTTATGAATTAACTTTACATGGCACATTTATGCACCACAGTACTTTTGTGTGTGTATATATATATACACATATGTGAGATAGTACCGCTAAAGATTCCATTGTTATTGTTATGTTATATGTACTGACTTTGTCGTGCTATAGTTACAGGAATTGCAAGAAAGGGAAGAGAAGGTTAAAGTATTTAAGAAATTCTACATTGAAAATCCCTTGCTTCTCAACCTATGTGGAACTCTATTCCCTGACAATCAAAGATCTGTCTGGAGTGGACCTCACTCACTGGTTCAGCATCAGGATTCTGGTCGTACAAGTTCCATTCGTACTGCCATTGAGACGTTTATGAAGTAGGTTTTCATCGTTGTGTCAATACCTTGACCTCCTCTATCAAGTGATGAATTGATGCAAAATTAAACTATCAGGTAGACGGGATGAATAGAAACAGAATGCTTGCTTATGATTTTACTGTAATGGTATCTCATTTTCGCCAGCATCTGCTTGATACAGATGAGATGCTGTTAATGGTCTGAGCAGGGTGGTGGTTGGGTAGGTGGGCTGACATGTTGTAGGATCTGCAGTACAGCCATTATTCAAATCGGAGTCATTCAACTGTCTAATCTAAGTAACCTTTTTGGGCAACTGTAAGAAGGGTACTATTATTCCTTGCTGTGAAAATACATGCCAAATACTGTAATGATTTATTTATTAATATTATGGTGCTAGTATGATTTCATCAGTTCCTTGTCATTTTCTATCGCCAATATCAGAAATATTTTTCTTGAAATGAAAATGACCAAATCCTTTTAAAAAATTTACTTCTTCCAAAATTTTCCTTGCCAATAAAAGTAGTGTTGTTTTAAGATATATATATTTTTTTTAAAAAAATCATATAAGGTTTTGATTGGATTGAATTGGTCATGAGTTATCTTGAACGTGTTTAATTAGATCAACCCCTGTATGATTCAATTTGAAATTCATATTTTTAATCAAGTATAGAAATTATCAGTTAAACCAGGTATGATTTAATAGCTTTGTGAAATATATCAATTTAAATATAATTATTAATTAGTATGTGATTTTAAAAAATAATGTAAAATGTTAAGCACTATTTTCGGATTACGAGACTGATAACCTAATAAAAATAAACTGAAAAAAATCATAAAATTTAATTTTCAATCAAATATAATATAAAATGATGATTTTGAAAGAAAGAAAAAATCAATTGAGTTAATATGTTGATTAATATAATCTTAGAAATAAACAAAAAAAATAACTTGATTTAAAATAACATGAATTAACGTGTAAGAACCTGCAACCTTAATCTTGTGACCAAAATGTTCACAAATTTTTTTTGAACCCAATTGACTTTTTTATCCGTCTACACGCAAAAACAGTGAAGACAAATCTTCCACCTCGTCTTTGAAAACAATAAAATTTTATTATTATTTTTATAGTTTTAATATCAATACATTGGAATCACCAACAAATAAAAACTTTATACTATTTCCGATTGAATACAATATAAAAAGCACAATGTCAAACAGACTAGCCGATGGCCTTGTTTTCTTTAACTATATTAGAAATCAGAGCAAAAACTACTAAATTTTAGTCCGATGACCATTTTGCAAACAAGTCAAAGCAACAGTCCACAAACATGATAGCAAGGTGATGAATTCTTGGAGGATGCACTAATTCATGCTGGATATCATGCATACAAGATTTTATTTTTATTCTTTTCCATCAAGGATCAAGCTTTGCTTTGTGGCTTTCACGGTATGGAAGGAGACCAAGGTTAAAAACACAATCAAAATAAAAATTATTATTATTAGATAGAAAAAAATAAAAATAAACAACTTCAACCACCTGCTAACCACCTCCCTGATAAACTAAAATAAGCTACTCACCTATAGGGGGCAAAGCTCTTTAAATTGGCTTCAAATGATATTAAAATAGACAGCTCTCAAAAAGAAGGGATAAAAACTACTAAAGCTACAGAGCACTGGAGCAAACTTACTACTGCTATAAAAAAGCCTATGGTGCAGGAACAGAGGAGGCTGAATTTCCTATCGGCTTGTTTACAGAGGTAATCTTCTGGTTGTGACCATTGAGTGAGAGATTTTTAGTTAAATTGATCAGAGTCGAGGGATTGGTAGTTTTCTTGGTCCTTGAGTCATCTTCAGATATCTGTTCTTCAGCAGCTGTATGTTTCTGTGCAGAGGGATGAAACAATGTTACAAAACTTATATGCTTGGTAGATACATGAAGCATAAACTTCCTGGCCTCAATTTAGGGAGGGATGCACATGAATAACAAGAATAGTAATAGCTGGTATGGACATGAGAATTAAAACCAGATTGCTAACTTGTTATGGTCTTAGTCTTGGTTCAAAAACAGTATGATTGGGCGTGTTTCATTACAGAATTAGCGGAAATCAAAGATATGTGTATGAATTTTACATATAGTGGTTCAAAGTTAAGGATCAAGTCAAAAAAACAGAGAAATTAAATAAAAAAGAGGGAAAAGAACTTACAGGGAAATCACTGTTCTCAAATATGTCCATTCGCAAAGTTGCAGGTTTGTTGCTCTTTTTGGTTTTACAGGACTTCTCTCGATTTTCATAGAAGTTGAAGTCATCTAAAATAGATGTTTTTGCAGAATAACTCTTGAAAATATTAAGCATTTCCAAACCTTTCTCGAGTCCAACCTGCAAATTTACATTGACAGACAAACTGTGAAAACATTGAGCACAAGTGAAAAGGTTTTATTTTGACCAAACTAGGCACAAAATTACATCTACAGGTAGGGTTTCTTGCAGAGATATCCAAGATTGAAATCTAAGATCTGGGTAGATGGTGACAAACATCATTTGATTCCCCTCTCTTGACTGTTACCCTTACTTCTTCATAGGAGCAAGACTCTTAATCCATGCAAAAATGCCAACTGTCAATAATTGGGATGAAAGAGCTAATACTTTTTAGTTTCCAGCTGGTTTTCAATTCCTTGAATCATTTCATGTGTTTACAAGATAACTTTTAATTAAGGATTTCTTCTCCTACAAGGTTTGAAATTAAAGCTTTTAACTGGTATAATTGAGCCAGTAGGGCTTTTACAAGACTTCCTTGTTTTCTTCTTCGAACCCCAATATCAAATAGAGGGCATGTAACTATGATGTGGCATATTCAAGCATCATATTGAATTTTTCCAAAACAAGACAAATTGTGGAAACACAAGTTTAATAAACTTCATCAAGGACCAGACCAAGTTCCATAAAGAGATGCCAAGTGCATTTAAATAAAAATATAGGAGATACCTCTTGAGTGTCCCGGCTGAATGTTACAGAATGTCCATCATTATTTTCAAGCACAATATGCCGCAGCTGACCGTTAGGAATGTCTTTTATCACATGCCACTTAACTGGGAAGAAACCATTCCACTTGTCAATTTGCCAAAAATCCATGTCTTTATTGAAGTCTACCTGACCAACCATCTCAGCCAAGCCGACAAACTGTCCACTTCCATTTACCTGATATTACAGTAAAACAAGGCAGGCACAACCAAACAAAAAAATATGACTAGGCCATTTAAAGTATGATTGTATATAGGGGCATAATGAGTATTAAAAGAGATGGCAAACTTTTTCATAAAAAGAAAAAAAAAATTGCTATAAACTTACTGAAAAAAAGAGGAAAATTGGACATTTGGTGCTGGTCTCACTTGAAACCTCTTCTGCATTGTGGAATGCAGCATCTAGCTTCTTATTGCCATTTGGGGTACTTGCCCATACATCATATTTAATGCTCTTGTGAACATCATCTTCATTGTAAGACTTGATAACAAAAAACTTGGCATTAGAATACTCAGTTTCAAAATCTGGTAAATTGTATTGCTCTTTATGCATTGGAAATCCCAGCATGTTCTTCACCGAGGAGTCTAATGGAGCATTTGTTTTGACTGAGGAGTCCAGGGGAGCATTTCTGTTGGATGCCCTAGGACCACGAGTTAATTCAGTTTGGTTTTCAAAATCACCATTTCTATTGAATCTATCTCTTGGTTTGTTTCTGTAATTCCCAGTCCACATTCTTCCATTTTGCCTGTAGTTCAATGGACCACTGTGCAGGAATGGACCTTGTTTTTGGCCAGTAAATGGAGGAAACTTTCCCATAGGTTGGTATCCCTTATAAAGACCAGCAGAAAAATCTGAACCCAGAGGAGCAACCTGTCAATTGATTCTTCACATCAGCAAACCAAAGAGAATCCCATACAAAGTTCAATTATTCTTGAAATGGCTTTCATGGTAAAATAAAGTTGAAAGAATATTGAGAGTATCTAGAAAAGCAAGGAAAACAAAAGCAGGTTTCAAAAACTCACAAGCAATTTCCACTCAACAAAACCATTGCTCCAATAAAAATGAGAAAATAATAAAGCTGAATTCTGGAAAAAATTAAACAATCCAAAATTCTGAAAAGTTAAAAATGCTCCAGGTGCGTTATATACCTTGGCCATAGGTCTGGCAGGTTGTGCATGCACAGGCTTGGACAATTTGCTTCCAGCATTGCTATTAGATTTCACAGAGTTGAATCCACTTGACTTGGCAAAAGCAGGGGAACCCGAGCCACTTTTTCCATTTTCAAAACCAATATTTCCATTTGAGACATCACCAGCATATGTTGAATCCCATGAATAACAAGGCATGGTTTCTAATCCATAGGACACAGGATGCTGTAGATATCCAGAGGTAGAATAATATGGCTGTTGAGCAACATTTTGCCCCTCAACATATGGATAGCTAGGCCAATAATAAACCATTGATCCATTATCTGATTGCATACCCTGAAGAGAAAACCAATAAAGAGTACAAGTAATAATCCATCAGGAGGTGATGGCAGTAGTAGTGATGATATGCAGTGGTGAAGCTAGAATTTTTTTCAAAGGAGGCAAATTTTCCCATTGACAAAAAGAAAATTATGGGGGGCAATTCACAAATTTTAATTTGGAACTATGAGAAAAGATAAAAAAAAATTATAAGGACTAAACAGGGAAATTAAAAAAATTAAGGGGAAAGCCTTCTCTATAAGGCAGCTTCTCCCCTAAATAGTTGTGGTGATGGTATTAATACTAATGGGTTTTGAAAATAAAGAATGCCCATACTTTTGCAAACAGACTCAAACTTCAACGTCAATGCAAGTAAGACCATTACAAGGTAATGGCGCTTGGTGCTTCCATGTAAATTTTAAGAGGAACATACCATATGAGAACCATCTGCTTGATAATAGCCTTGATCATCCAATTGCGCGAAGGACCCATTATAGCCTGGAAAATAGAGTAAACTCTTCTAAAAACAAGCAGTGATAACAAACAAAATGCTCAAATGATATATTGAAGGTGAATAAACCAAATGAAAATTTCCCAGTAAGATGCAGACAGCTCAAAATAGTAAAAGAAGAAACTTCATGGTAATAAAAATTAATTGCAGTATTATTTTAGGAAAAGCATTACCAAAGGAAGGACTGCTTCTATGATGTCTATCTTATAAAGCAAAGAGGCATGGGGCCATCTCAAATTCTTACCCCGCTTATACCCAGGTCACAGCAGTGCTCTTGTTGAAAGTACTTTCAACATTAAATCAGTCAGTATATACCAGGTATCAATTTTGACAACCTCACTAGCCACCTGTTACCACCTTGACAACCCCAAATATGATTTGCTCACTAAACCTTTTTTCGTACGCAATAGTAGCATATAAGCCACCACTAGATACTCCAAATCCTGACCTGCTTATACACATTGACCAAACCCCAGGCAATCCCATTAAATTAGTACTTTACACGTACTCCTACACTAAACCAAAGTCTGACCAGCAATCTGTTACTATTCCACATGCTACCCAACCCAGAATGGAAACTAATGACTGATTATTGGTCGTATCAAATGCTGCACCTCAAATATAGAACAAATATTTTCCTGAAAGAAAGCTAGTCTAGTGAAGATCATTTTTTTCCTCCTAAAGTAGCTTGGCTTAATCAGACCATCTTTTGAATTTCTCATGGTTGACAACATCCCAAGGAGAAGAGGTTCCCTTTTCCACATAATTGCAGTGTAGCGTAAATCATTCTGACCTTATGGCAGCAAAATACTATATCAACAATAGATATCACAAAAATCCATTACCTTTCAGTTTCATTAAATACCTGAAAGGGTACCAAGTACACTACTTCATTTAGCTGAAAACCCATGGTATTTTTGCAACGGAGATTATTAGTTTCTATGAATGCACATCGTAAGAGGAAAAAAACATGTTGACGACTAACCTGGGTATTGATAACTATAACTACTAGTAGAGGGGAACAAAGGCAGCTTGTGGCTCTTGATCAGCCTCCCTTTTGGTGGTAGATGCAGCACTACCATTAACTTTGGTATCAGAAGCACCATTCCCAGATGACAAAATGGTGGGAGTTGAATCTGACGGGATTCCATCTTTTCCTGAAATCTGCTTAAAAAAAACTACTTTAAAAGCCAATGCTTTTTCATCCCATAATTCAATTATTCCAGCTGAGCCGGTTTTAAATGAGAAAAAATGAAGGTAGGTCAAATGTAAAATACCACATTGTTGTCAGCTGGTTTAGCAACGGCAGGGGTTGGCTCCAATCCTATCAAGACAGTTTCAGCTATATTAGCTTGTATAGTTAATGACTAGCTAACTGAAATCATCCATCATCAGATTTAATCAATCAAATATAAACAGAAATCCAAGAGAGAAAAAAAAAGACTTGAGAGAAATGAAGGGAGGGTACGTTTCTCGAGTTTGGTTTCGGTGGCCATTGTCGATCTTCAAAACTCAATTAACCCTACAAGAACAAGAAGCAGAACAAGCTGAGACACACATATATTTATTTATAGATAAAAATAAACGAAAAAATAATTATTTCTTTTAGGACAGGAAATATCTTGGGAAAATATCAAATTAGTTTTTTTTTTTAAAAAAAAATGAACTGGGTCACGTTATGCATCTATGCGCAGGTTATAGCATAATGCACGAAACTGAATAAAAAAGGAGATTCTGATTCTTTATTTTCTTTCATCACCATAACCAACGTTACTACTAGTAAAATCAAAGGGGAAAACTCAGTCCTTTTCCTAAACCCTTGATTGATTAGTGATTTTTCTCAAAAAAACAATTTTTTTTTCTTTTGAGATATTTTTCGCCAAAAGATTCGATTTTTTTAAAAGATATTTTAAAAACTGTTTGTTTCCTGAGAAAAAGAAAAAGGGGCGCCACAGAAACTTCGGAAATCAAAAAAGAAAACGAGAGAACACTGAAGTTTCAAATTTTCAGAACTGTGAAAGAATTCTTAGGAGAGAAGAGAAAGAAACGGACCTTCAAGAAAAATACTGGATCGAGGCCGACCCGAAATCGAGAGACCCGATCTAACCGAAACAGAAAGGATCTTTCTTTTCGGTGTTTTTCAGAGAAAAAGAGAGGTGAGTGGAGGAAGAGAAGGGTGTGGCGGATTCGGAGTGAAGGAGTTGTAGTAGGAGGGGTTATGGAGTGAAGGAGAGATCGTACGGCTTAGATTAGATCCTGTGTTTTGTAATAACTATTATTGAGCCCTTGGATGTAGGGGTTAGCGGCTGCTTAACAGGCTCCTTCTCTTCAAGGGTTAGTCGATAGAAAAAATAAGATTTTTGAGAAACTTAAGTTCAGTCCCTAATGTATTAACGCATTATCAATTGAGTCTAAGATTGTTTTAATTGATTATTATGATAATATTTCAAAAGGCATAAATTCAATTCAGTTTTATCATATTAAAATTTATTTCAAACATATGAGTTTAATTAAGTAAATAAGTCATTGTGTTCTAAGTTATTCACTTGCAACGAATAGCATAGTATTTAATTATAATTTAGGATAAAAAGAGACATAGATAGAAGAGGCATGCTTTTTTATTTTATTTTATTTTAAATTATATGAAATTGTAAATAAAAAATGATTCTAAAAAAAATTATAAATTGGGTTTCATGATTTATTTTTTTATAGAGTTATTGCGATCTTAGAAAAACACATCGGCATAAGGTTCGGGGCTCAAGTTTTTGAGCATATATTTTTATCACATTATTAAAAAAAAATATTTAAGAAAAATAAGTGATTATTGAGAATTAGACTTTATGATTTATTTTTATATGATCATCAAGGTCTAAAAAAACTCTCAGTATTAAATCGATGCTTAGTTCTATAAGAGTCTGTTTTTTTTATCATATGAATAATTAATATAGTTAAAAAAACAAATTTATTAAACTCAATGAAGTTCATGGTAGTAGGGATGATGAGTTTACCTAGGTTAATTTTGAATAATCGAATGTGTCTTCAGCATATTACAATAATAATAAAAAAAATTAAAAAAAAATCTTTTAAAACGCAGTGCTAAACAAATACTTAGACACTAAATGCCATTACTTTATTTGCTGAAATACCCTAGTGGCTCCTACAAACACTCCCTCAATCATTTTTTTAATGTGTGTGGTATTGTTATAGTTTTTTTTCTTTCTAAATTATAGTTTTTTAAATTACTTTTTACTTAAAAAATTACAAGTGAAACATTAATTTGTATTGATTAATCAAATGTTTTTAAATTTATAATTTGAGCAAAATACAAATTACATCGCCCCACGCCGCACCTCTTAAGAGACTTTCGGCTCATTTTTTTAAAAGCTTTTTTAGTGCCCCTGATATCATCCTAGCCCTAGGTGCTAAAGTACTCTCTTTCAATCGATGGCTGCCATTTCCTCCTTTTAGATCTTTTATATATATATATATATATATATATATATATATATATATATACTTATGCTCGGATAAATTACCCGATGAACAGTCAAGTCACTCTTATTTCTTATTTATTTTACTACTTAAAAAACATTATTTTTTTTATAATATTTTCTTACCCCATACCCTACAAACTTTACTGACCATCCACTTGTATGAGATCTTTGTAGATGGTGGCATGATTTTGAAATTACCAAGTTTGTTTCGTTGATGAAAATTGCTATTTTCCAACCTTAGTAGTAGAGTGCCACATATCATCAATCATATTAATAATAAAATAATTCACCTAATTAAATTCTGATATATAATAATTAAGTAATCGATTTCTAATAATTAAACTCGAATAATAATAAAGGGATGTTGGCTATAATTTGAACAAAGCAGTGGGAGAAATGAAAAAACGGAGGAGTAAATTGTAAAGAAATCAAACAAAAAGCATGTATATTAAAAGTATATATATAATATATTAATACAAACATGGTCCCATTAAGATTTGCTAGCTCTCTCCCTCAGCTAAATTCAAGTGCGCATCGTAAATTATCTCTACATATTGATATAGACATGGAATCTCCTAAGCCTCTAAACCCTAATTCAGTCAACAGTTTTTTTCAAAAAGAAGGAACTCAAATGGAAAAATATACTTTGCACATAATCAAAGGCAAAGGCTGGAGCTAAATCAACCCAACTTTCAGACACAATTTAGATTTTAAAAAAAATATATAAAAATTAAACCAAAAGATCCTGTTTATAACTCAAACCATCCATCTCTTTCTTCTCGCCACTCTTCTTCGATTGCCGGGGAAGAACCGAGGAGGAAGAAGATCGGTGACAATCCGGCGATGTTTGGCGGGGGAATTCCGAGAGCATTTGCACCACTTCTCTCATGGTGGGACGTTCAATACTATTTTCTTGGCTACATAACATTGCTATGAAAAATAAATGCATGGCTTCTTCTTTCGGCACCATTGTTAGCCTTGGATCAGCTATGGCCATAGCATCTTCTCTGCGATTGTTTGTTGCTCGTTTGCTCCACTGTACAATATCAACTCCGTCGCCAAAGTCTCCGACCGGCCTCCTCCCGGTGAGAAGTTCCAGCAGAACCACTCCGAAGCTGTACACATCGCTCTTCTCATCAACCTTCAACGTGTACGCGTATTCTGCATTGATTAAGAGATTTGACAGAAAAAATAATGAGATTTCCTTCCTGCCTTGCTTTACAGCTCATGCTTAGTGTTAAAATGATATAAAATATAAATTATATTTTGGAATTTCATTTAATATAATTTAAGTTTTTAAGTAAGATGATTATTTATATGATATCAGAACCTTGTTGATATAGTACTTATGAGTTTGAATTTACCACCCTCATTCTATTTGATAAAAATCAAGCATAAAATAATATAAAACTGTTTGTAAGTTTAAACCTAATTTTTTTTACTTAAGAGATGAGTTAAAGAAAAAAATAATATAAATAATATCTTAAAATTTAATTTAATAATTTAAGATTTGAGGTAGATGATTACTTGATTGTATTAATTGACAACCTGTTTGTCTGCATGGTAAATGCTGCATTTTAAAATAATTTCAAGTATTTTTCCATTAAATCGCAATGTAAGAAAAAAATCTATATACCTTTAAAAGCAGGAAGACAAAGGGAAATGTCAGCATGCCAATAGAAACCAAAGCAGCCAAAAGGTACTCGTGGGTGGGAAACAGCAGGACAGGGAAAGGAACAAGAAGAAGAAAAGATGGCCCTTTACACGTAAGATCAAATAAGGAAGGCAATGCTTCAAGGCATTATAATATTTTTTTTAAAAAAAAAGAAAAACAATTTGATTAAAATAAGAGAAAGATGATGGTAATAGGTGTGCATGTCGGTTAGCTTTCACCACTCTCAACGCCTTGTTATGTTAGACATCATTGTCAGACAACAAGATTTGCTTCAGATTTCTAACACCTTAGATACTGATATCAGAAGTTTTGTAGGGTCCCTAACGACTGCTCTCCTTTTTTTTTCTTTTTCCCTTGTGTTTACCAAAAAAATTCTATGTTCCTTGTCTTGTTTGTCCCTCCGTCTCTCCGGCTGTAGCAAAAATCACGGGTGGTATTTGTAGCTGTTACTTTAGCAGAGACAGAGAAAGAGATGCAGTCTTTGCTAATTAGTGCAGCTGTACACTCGCTTTTTACAGCGGGATGAGAGAAGAGATGACCAGTTTTGTGATGAAGAAGATGGTCGTGGGATTTGAATACTAGGTATAACAAGTCAGACATCACCACTTGGAAATTTGAGCTTCATATTCTTAACCTGCCACTAATCCTAAGTTATAAAACCCAACTCAATCGGCGGGTCACACGTTATCTGGCTCCGACCAGATTAATAGAAAAACCGATGATCAGTAATTTGAATCTTGGACCAGTCCCATGTCGAGTATATTTAGTAATCGAGTTTACCAATGGAAAGTAGAGTGTTTTTCTAGGAAGCTTTCTAAATTAACCAATGTAAATTGAAATTTTTGTTTACAATCATATTAAGAGTTTCAAGTTTGTTAGATGTTCAAGAAAAATGTAAGCATTTAAATTTAAACATGTTGCAGAAAATGAAATTTAGATTGTTAAGGGAGTTGAAGATGGTGTGTACCGGGTGCTATGTAACCATAAGAGCCAGCAATTGCCGACATGCACTGGGATGCACCACCATCGACCAAGAATTTAGCCAGTCCGAAATCAGCTACATGAGCTTCGAAGCTGGAATTCAAGAGAATGTTGTTTGACTTTACGTCCCGATGAACAATCAACGGAGAACAATCATGGTGAAGGTAGCAGAGGCCTTTAGCAGCTTCAATGGCGATTTTGTACCTCAAGTTCCATCCCAAGAACAATGCACCTTTTTTGCCATGCAGTGCCTCTCCTAAGCTCCCATTTCTCATGTACTCGTAAACAAGCAAGTTGGTGTCCTTGTTGGAGCAGAATGCCAGCAATCTGACAATGTTTCGATGTCTAATGTTGCCAAGTGTTTGAATTTCTGCTCTAAAACCATGGTCATGGCTGTTGTTGCCGAAACCCAGTAGTTTTTTTACTGCAATCTCGACCCCATTTGGCATTTTCCCATGGTAAACAATCCCAGCTCCTCCTCTTCCGATCACATTCCCATCTTTCACGCATTCAATTATGTCTGTCACTGTGAATTCAAGTTTCTGGAAAGTTGTCAGCTTCCAGGAATCCGAACTGCTTTTCTTGAATGTCTTGGCCTTGATTAAGGCAGCAGTTGCGAATATCAGAGAGCATATCAGCAGGCCTAAAGCAAAGATTAGCTTGAAATTACTGGGGGCTTTTCCTGGTGTGTCGGTGACGGTGGTGAAATTGCAAGGGTTGTTAAGGAGAGGACCGCAAAGTAGAGGATTACCAGCAAAAGAAGAGGCATTGAACAGTGAGAATTGGCCAGATTCCGGGAGCTTTCCAGCGAAATCGTTGAAAGAGAAATCAGCAATGGTGAGGCTTTTCAAGGAGCCAAGGGATTTTGGTATGGTTTGGTTCAAGTGATTTCTTGACAAGTTCAAGTAGTTCAAGTTATGAATGTTGGACATATCTGACGGGATTGGACCGGAGAGGTTGTTCTGGCTCATGTCAAGAAATGTAAGGTAGAAACAGTTGCCTATTTCAGGTGGGAATCGGGCCGGAGAATGAATTTCTACTAAGATCAAGCTTAAGCACCTGGAGTTCTCCCATCATTGGCGGGATTGGGCCCGAGAATTTGTTTCCACTAAGTAGAAGAGTTTGGAGGGAAGAGAAATTTGAAAGCGAAGATGGCAATGGACCTGAAAAGAGATTGTTTGACAGATCAAGTTGCCCCAGTTTAACAGGTTTCGAGGAGCTATTACCATTTTCTGATAATGTCCCAGATAGGTAGTTGCTTTGAAACTCTGCCAGGTTCAGCTCAGGCAAGTAAATAAACCCGCTCGGAATGCTGCCATTCAAGTAGTTCTGACCCAACCTCACCTTGGTGAGACTATAACATGCTCCCAAGCCTTCTGGGATTGGCCCAAAGAGGAAGTTCTTGAAGAGAATCAGCACCCTCAACTGATTGGACGAGCACAAGTCTTGCGGGATTGTACCGGTGAGCTTGTTCGAGGACAGATCAAGAATCTGGAGCTTCCCATTTCTGCCGAGGTTGCGGGGAATCACGCCGGTGAAGTTGTTATTCCACAGCTGCAGTGTTTCCAAATTGGGCAAGTCTGCGACGTAGTCTGGAATTGAGCCATGCAGTCTGTTCAAGAAGAGATTCAGGAGGTCGAGTTGCCTGAGATTGATAAACTCGAAATGGGATTTCTCCGGTGAGAGCATTGTACGAGAGGTCAAGATTCACCAAGTTCGTCAAGTTTCCCAACTCCTTTGGTATGGAACCTGAAAGGAGATTTATATGCAGATAGAGAGTGTGAAGCAGCTTCAGGTTTCCAAGCTCGTTAGGAATCGGGCCATCCAATCCACAGCTTGAAAGATCCATGTGAACAAGATTCACCAAATTGCTCAGCTCCACCGGAATCTCACCTTCAAAAACATTGAAGTTCCCCAAGTAAATCTCTCTCAAGCTAGTAAGGTTGCCTAGCTCACCTGGGATTTTCCCATGAAGATCGTTTCCCATCAGCGAAAGATACTCCAGCCCCGCTAGTTTTCCGTAGCTTGCTGGTATTCTGCCATAGAAATAGTTTCCCACCAAGCTCCAAGTGCCTGAGTTTCTGCAAGTTCAAAATCCCAAGAGGAAGGAAAGCAGTGAAGTTGTTGTCAAAAGCATCAAACACTTCCAAGTCTGCAATACTCGTGTAGTTCCAATCCAAACCGCCATTGAATTGGTTGTTTGAGATGTTAAGAAACCGAAGCTTACTCAGCCCGACCAGCTCAATGGTACCGCTGAAGTTGTTTCCTGCGAGAGATACGCTGGCGAGCTGATCAAGCTTCGATATTTCCGGCGAGACAGAGCCATACAGATTAAAACCCGTCAGGTCCAACGAAGATACTCGGCCGCGAGAGCAATGGATTCCAACCCAGGAACAAACCGAGCTCGGACTCGACAAATCCCACGAGTTCAATACAGGCTCAGGGAATTCAAAACCCTTGTTTAAGGGAGACCAAGGCACGAAAATCATCAACCAAAGAAGCAGAAACAAGTGGTGCTTAGAAGAGAGAAGAGGGTCAAAACAACGAAGGGGACCATGTTTCTTTGGGGAAATTTCTCAGCGAGATTCGTGTTTGGAAGGAATTGGAGAGAAGGGCAAGGAGATTTAAGTAGCTGAGAGATAGATTATAGGGTTTCTACAAAAGAAAGGGAATCTGAAAAAATTCCAAGTGTCTGTTTAGGGCCAAGGAATCAAACATCTTCACAGAGAGAGTCTTCAAATACAAGGAAGAAGCTTAGCCTCACCTTTTCTGCTCATCTCTTTAATTTTCTGTGGCTTTCACCCCTTTTCTCTTAAAGAAGATGAAAGGGAAGAGGGGAGGAGAAGATTGAAATTCTTCTGAAAATCTTTTGCTCAACTTGCTAATTTATTCTTATGGAATAGTAATATTGTTTATAAATTAAGGAAGAAATTAATCATAAAGCCGTTGGATAACAGAAATTTAAAGATGAGATAGGCTAGGGGCCGGGAGAAAAAGTAAAGTTGATGCTGCTCGCTCGGCCGATCGCTGGCTGGCTGTTCTTCCTTTTCTTTTGTGTGACAAACCTGCCCTTTAGCTTTAATCAAAGGATGCTCTTTTATAGCTTTGATTCTTTGAATGGGAAATGTTGGAATTGCACTTTCAATGATTTGAAAATATATGGCTGCATTGTCCTGTTGCTTTTCATAATTGATACGCATGGATCCTCTTTTTCTTCTTCTCCATATTATGATTGCGAACAAGTGGGGATAATACTTGATGCATCTAGCTATTAATTAATTAATTAATTCCATTGTTATTCTCTACTTATTTTACAGTCTCTAGATCAATCCAATGTTGCTATGAAAGTTCAAAATGGGCAAATGATTTTATTTAGGTTGTATTTGATTTTGAGCGCAAACTGTTCTGATTCATAAAAAATTGATCAAAGACTGAACAATGTATTTCGTGTAAATTTTCTCTAAAATTGTATTAGAAACGAATTTATTTTTCTTATATCAATCTCTATCATATCATTTGAAACATGTTTTTATCATTTATGTTTCTAGAGACATCAACCAAACCAAACACAACCTAATTAGTATACTTTGTTTTTGCCATTGTAGGTACTAGCTAAAGAGTGATCATTTGACAATTGTTTGGATGACTTTGGTAGATGAGTCAGAAAATCATATTGTCCATAGAATAAGACTCCATCAGCAATAGTATCCTAGCTAGCAATGGTTATCTTTAGATGAAAAAAAAAAAACATTGACACCCTATGCATATTGGACCCATAAAAAAGTTTCCTGGCCATGTTATACGATAAGTTGGACCAGAAAAAAAAGAGTGTACTTGATCAAGAGAGAACGTAGAATTTTGTGTACTTCGATGCAAAACCTACACATTTAAACTTGTGGGATAGTTTTTGAGTGTTAATTTATCTTGAGATTGCAAACATGTGCCTGCAACAAACAGAGGGTTGTAAGAAGTAAAAGATGATGATTATTAATATATCATTACTATGTTTGTTTGTTGAATGATCAATATATAATTATGTTGTATGGATAGGTTGCATGGGAGGAGGAACCAGTGGAAGCTTTTTTTTTTTTCTTTCTTTTCCCGTCAACTTTATTCCTTCTTCTTCTTCCCTGCTCAACAGGGCTGGGACCGAAATTTGCCTTAGTTAATGTGCATTTGAGCTTTATTAGAAGATGGGATAGTCTTAAAGAGAGGGCTGAAAAGGAAAAGTAAGTGATTTTTGCTTTTGATCTTCCACTTCAAAAGAAAAAGTAAAGAAAAATCCATGACCCCTCCTCGTTCCCTCTTCTTTCACATGGAAAAGAGTGCTCTTGTATGAACTTGAACTCCATCCTCTTGACCTAGTTAAGACCTCATCTCTCTCTCTTGACCCCTCGTTCATGGGAAAGAGTGCTCTTGTATTGCCATGACTTTCACTCACTCTATCTTTTCTGCTACAAAATAATATAAATTATATTTTGATATTTTATCTCAATCAAGGTTATCAATTCTGTTTTGGTTGGAACTTTGTTTTTTTAATTAGAACAATTTTTTTTAGTTTTGAAGCGTTTAGTCTAAATCATGGTTGTTAATTGGAACATAATGTTTAATTTAAAAAAGATACAGTAAAATAATTTTTCTGAATAAAATTATGAGCATATATAATATTACGAGAATGTCATCATCAATCTTGTAAGATCATTATATTCTCTGATTGCTCTAAAATTTTAACATAATATATATAAATATGTCAAGAGACTCTTCGTGAAAATTTCTATCTCAATTTAACGGTCGGATTAAGAGATATGATTGATATTGTGAAATTATTCACTATTTAAAAAAAAATCACTATTGAGCCAAAACAACACAAGGGAAATGATACCGCCACGTTTCGGGCGGAGTATTTAGCCTAAAAATCCTGAATAGACCGAAATTTTAACCGAGGTATAAATGACCGGTTTTATCTTGTTTTTTTAACTGGTACAAAACGTTTTGACCGAAACAAAACGAAACTGAAAACCTTTCTAAACAACTTAAACTTTTAGACGAGATGATTCATTTATATGGTATCAGAGCTTTTGTTAACCCAACAATCACAAGTTCGAATCCCACCAAAAAGATAGTCTAAATTTTTTTTTATCAAAAAATAATATAAATTATATTCTAGACTATAATAATAAGATGAGATTGAAACTCTGTTTTGCTTTCATGTGTGTATTGTCGTGAAACAATGCATGGTTAATTGGCTCCACTTGTTGCTTGGTAGTTTAGTGATCTCATGGCTACGTTGGGGACTTGGTGCGAGGGAGGTGATCTTAATTTTGAGGTGTCTCTGTCTGAATTATTTACGGGCAGGTCTGCCCTCGTCGAAGAGTCACTGTCTTGTGGCTTGCCCTTACGTGGTCTCTCATTGTTTTCTTTGTCAATGGCAGGCTCGGGTTGAGTTCTTATAATATCTGTTTAGCTAAATTCCAAGAGGAAACATCTCTACTTCACTTTTGTCTAAATCTCTCACGTCCATATTCATGAAGCCACGACACCATTTTCCTTTGTTGCTGAAGGTTAGCCGATCCAAATAGCACAAAAGAAATGATCTTGTGATTTTTTTTTAATGATAAAATGATCTTATGATACGTATATATTAGCCAATATATTTCATAATATAAGTTGTTCATCTCCATTTGAAAAAGAGCGCAGATATGAAAGTGTTTGTAGCTCACCCACCTAGTTCGAGATCAACCAACTAGACCAGGTTTATTGTTAAAGAATAATATAAATCATATTATGGGGGGTTCACTTACAAGGTTAAGTTTTTAGGTGAGATGATTCTTTAACATGGTATTAGAGTCTTGTTGACCCAGCGGTCACGAGTTCGAATCTCACCACCCCCATTCTATTTGATAAAAACCAAGCACAAGGTGAAGTGGGCTTGTGCAAGTTTCAAGCCCAAAGAGTTTTTACTTGAGAGGATGTGTTAAAGAATAATATAAATCATATTATGGGGTCTCACTTACAAGCTTCAGTTTTTAGGTGAGATGGTTCCTTAACATTTATCCTGGATCAAAAAGCCAAAGTGCTAAATGAACCATCTAATAAAAAACAAAAGGGTTAAGCATGATATATATAATTATCATTTCCAGTTATGAATTAGATTAAATTTTGCTATAATAATGTTTTTGCACCGAAAACATGGTGTCTGACTCAAAAGCATTATCGTGGAACATTATGCGATATTCCATATTATATGCGAAAGGAAAGAGGAAAATTAAAGGGAGAAAAGAGAAGAACAATTGACATTCTGCCATAGAACGTGAAATAAGGTAGCATGCAAAAAGATGAGGGGGAGAAGAAGAAAGAAAATGAAGGAGAAGAAGAAAAGAAAATGAAAGAGAAGAACCAGGTTCCTTGTCTTTCTTAAAGAAATTATAGTTAAAAGCAGCTTTAGAAGTCTTGGGCCGTGGTATGGCTACAATGGCAGCTCAATCAAAGCTGAAAAGAAAGCACATTTATTTTAGTTTCTCTCATAGGAATCATGTAAAATTAATTAATATGGAAATGCATATAATTGTAGTGGAAGTAAGTGGATGTGTGTGTGTATTATGACATGGATGATTAGGTACCGTTTGATATTGTATTTCAAAAATATTTTTGAAAAAAATAAAAAAAAATCATTATAATGTATATCTGAACGAAAAATATTTTTAAAAGCAACATCAATCACATTCTCAAACAAGTATTAAATGTATTGCAACTGACATTGCGACAAAAAATTGGAAAAGAAATAATTAAGGAATCGCCATATAATTTATAGTAATCAGAAAGTTTTAACTGGTTTTTAAAGATTTTTAGATAAATAGTTCATTATACTAAATAAGTAACCAAATGACCATGCTATATTTTTTTATTTTTAAAATAAACAATATCATCAACTTAAATGTGACTTTGTTGGTAGGATACCATATTGATAGTAAAAGTAAGTCAGAACATATTTGAATTCACAACACTTTATTCTCTTTGTTTTTTAAATGGATTATAAATAAACGATCACAAATAGGAACACCCAAACACAAGATCAAAGAATCTAAAAATTATTTTCATAAAAAAAAATTTTATGGATAAAAAACAAGCAATTACATGCAGAAACACACATGCATGTGAGGAATATAGAGGTAATATTTATGGGCTTTTGGTGTGTTTTGTAAAGTTGGCAAGTGATGAAGATAAAAATTATGAATTTATAGCAACCATAGTTTTTTCCTTTCATTACTTAAATAATTATTCTCTATTCACATCTATCTTAAAAAGGAATTATAATATTTTAAATAAGTATGAAATTCACTTTTAGAAAGAAGAAAAATAAGAATACAAAAAAAAAAAACAGTTGAAAACTATTTTAAAAAATAAAAACAAATAAAGAAAAATAGTTGATTTTTTTCCATAGAAAAAGATGAAGAAGAATCAGGTTCCTTATCTTTATTGAGGAATTATAGGGAGAAAAGAAACAGCTTTTGAAGGTTTAGGCTGTGGTATTGCCACTATGACATCTGTATTATGATTTTAATCAAAGCTAAGAGAAAGCACATTAATTTTAATTTCTCACCTCTTGTAAGAGCATTTACTATGGAAATGCATATATTTATAGTGGAAATAAATATGATATATGAGTATTTTGCTATGAATGATTAAGTGTTTAAATTAAATTAAAGTCTGCATATTAATAATATATTTATGTGTATCCACTATTAGGTTATGAAAATTAATAAATGTGAAATAATATAACATTAAAAGAAAAGCTAAAACATTTGATATATATATATATATATATATATATATATATATATATATATATATATATATATATTTGTCACATATTGTAATAGTAAAATGACAATCTTGCTATGAAAAAACTCTCATATTCTTGATTTTTTAGAGGTAAGATTGTAATTTTCACTGGTTAATTTGTTATTGGAGAATTGTTAAGGAGTGTTATTGTCTTTACATTGTGTTTTTGGGTAATAAAATGACTTTTTTACCTTCAAAGAAAAAAAAACATTTAAATTTGATCAAGGGTCTTTTAAGATATTTCATCTTTTGATATAAATTAAAAATATAAATTTAGCATTGAGATAAAACAACATTAAACCATCAAGCCATTAGTCTCTCCCACCCCTAAAAATCTAATTTCAGCCATCATTATTGTTGAGGTTTTAGAGTCTATTTTTTTATTTTTTATTTTAGTCATTTTTTTTTCAATTTAATCATTTTGTATTTATTTTATCTTTGGTTATTTTTATCAAAGTTTGTATAGTTTTTAATTTTATCATCCAAATAAAGTTTATAATTCTTTCCAAAAAATTTAAAAATTACCCCAAAATAGGGCTTAAAAGAAGTCCTTGGAATCAACAATGATCGTACTCATACGATCATTCTATATGATGGGAAAATAAGAGCACAGAAAGAATTGCTAGCTGTTGGTGGGTCGTCGAAAAAACTGACCTGAGCTTTCATGAATACATAAAAAAGACTAGATCAGTTTTGTGCTGTGGGACAGATCTCATATATATACATGGCCACTGGTTTCTTGTTCTGTGCATTTTATTTTTCCTTTTTGTTTTCAATATTACATTGTTTTTTACATAATCATAATCATAGACTATGGAATATATTCAGAATAAAAAAACATTTACCATATGATTTTTTTGATTAAAAGAAGATATCCGGATCAGTTTACGTGTACCTCGACTAATCCCATGAACCCTAAAATTAATAATAATATAAGTCTCTAATGATAATCGTATTAACAATCATAAATCACTGAATTGATGATTGTATTTACCATATGATTTTTTTTTGATAACCGGGGTGTCCGGCCAGCTTACGCGCACCACAACTAATCCCCGAACTCACTGAACATCCTGCAAACCCAGTGAGCATGTAAAGTACCACGGAATGACAGACATGCATAGTAGAACTTGAACCCTGATACAGAGAAAGAAAACAAGTTCATTCAACCGCTAGGCTAAGACCCCACTTGCTTATTTACCATATGATTAAAGGCATGGGTGATGCGTGAAGAACACGATCCAATTGCCTACGAGGAAAGTGCCTCCACATCAGCTGCCCCTGCAAACCTTATCCCTTCTCATGCTATGGAAGTACTCGTTCTACTGCCAATAGCCAACGAATCCCTCGGTACTCTTCAGTATCCTTTCAAGTTCACAACTACTCATTCTTTTCTCTCTTTGTCCAATCAAATTTAGATCAAACAATCAATAAAAAAAATAATGCAATCAATCATACAAAGTCATCAATAATATTTTTAACGTGAAAAACTTCGATGTCGGAAAAAACCAGAGATCATAGTCTATTAAAATCTTTCATTATCAACAAATAATGAGTTTTTTCATTGTTTTTTCCTCAAATTTAATTAAGAGCTATATCATATATATTATCAAGAACAATTTATTTTTGAAATACAACAAAGTTAAAGAAAAAAGATCTAGATGTGTAAGATTATGTTAGAACTTTAAACTAAGATAACAAAAGATCTGATCATTGAATCAATTTAAATTTTTTCCTGTGTTGTTCTGAATTTATTGTTTTTATTATTGATTATGTTTTAATTTCTTTAATGTTTTCGGACTTGAGGCTGTTTTTTTATGACATATTTGAAGGTCATGCAACCTCTTTAAAGAGACAACTACTATATCACTAAAATTAAGAAAATAAATTTATGAATTTTAGGTTTATATATACAATCTTTTTTGCTTATTAAATTCTTAAGTTTTATGTATTTTTTTTTGCTTATTGAAGTCTTATTAAATAGATTGTAATCTTAGTAATTCATATATATATACACAACCCTATTTTAACTTCCACCTCATCACATGAGCATGTGAATTACGAAGATTACAATTTATTAATTAAGCTTCAAAGATCTATATTCGGTTTCCTCATTCTCCTAGTCTCCATAGGCTAGTGTATTTTTCCGAATTTGTTTGGTAATACAATTATTATTTTAGATTGAAAAATTATTAAATTAATATCTTTTTAATTTATTATGAAACATATGCATCGTTTATTTTTTTAATATATAAAACTTAATATCTTTCCTCAAGCTAGGCATGCATTCTTTCTATGTTGTCAAAACTATGAAAAAACAAATTAGAGAATTAGGGGGTCCAAATTTAATTATAAAAAGCAGGAAAAAAAGTTAGGGCAAAGGTGTTGGCTGGTTAACGGTATAATAGACAACATTATTGGTATCACATATATAAAAAAACAAAGCAATAACACAGAAAAAGATAAAGCTCTAGCTAGGATCTTTCGAGCTTGAACACTTGGAACACCTTTAGCCATGGCCAAATAGGTACTTTTTAGAAAAAAAGAGAGAGGATGAGAATCATTGGGAGTGGTAATGGTCCTACTTTGACATTACATTTTAAAAACGCTTTAAAAAAAATAAAATAATATTTTTTTTTGATGTTTTGAGATCATTTTTCATGTGTTGATATTAAAAATAATTGTTAAAAAAATATTATTTAGATCATTTCTGAATGAAAAACACTTTAAAAAATCAATTTCAACCACATTCTCAAACAATCACGAAATGTTCCTCCTCCTATTATGCAACTGTGTAAGCACAGGGAAATAAAAAATAAAAAAGGTAAAAGGAAGGAAAGAAGTAAAGAAAAGATAAAAAGAGATGCCTTGAATAATTGAAGTCCTGTAAATAAAGCTATCTATATATTTCAAAGATGATTTTCAATTAAATTCAATAACATTATATTTTATCCATTACCTATAATGTAAATTAAATATTTTAAAAATTTATATATGTAAAGTCAAGTCAAGTCAAGTCAGTATCATTATCTACCGGCTTCTCCAATTAAACTATTTCTTAATTATTCCAAGAACAGTTTAATTACTAATGAAGCATATTTTGGCGTAATTATAGACTTCTGTCTATTCAATTATTAATAATAATAATAATAAAAAAGCTATTAAAGGAGGGACAAATAAAAGTAGGTTAAAAGATGAAAAAATAGTGGGGTTTCTTTTCTACTATACAATGGCAGCCATGCATAGCTCCTTGATTAAAGTGGGCACAAACTACCCAGCAAAAGAACCTAAGTAGACTGCCCACAAAAACAAAGGAGAGAGCACATCTTCCTATAGTAGTGACTAGATGTTCTCACGCACTCAAAATAAAGCTACACAACTCATGACTCATCAATGGAAAAGCCTTTTTTTTTCTTCTTTTTTTTTAATGTCGAAGCACTGCAAATTTATTAAACCATGTCTGAAAGTTTATATTTTCTTATAATAAAATCTCAAATAACGTTTTCTAATTGTTAAGGAACTATCTCATATAAAAAGAGACCCCAAAATATGATTTATATTATTTTCTAAAACATCCCTCTCAAGTGAAAAACTCTTTTGGGCTTGAAATTTTCACAGGTCCACACTACCCTGTGCTTGATTTTTATTAAATAGAATGAGGGTGGTGAGATTTGAACTCTTAACTGCTGAGTTAACAAAACTCTGATACTATCTATATTAAGGAACCATCTTTACCTAAAAACTTAAAGTTTTTAGATGAGATGGTTCGTTAACACTAATAATATCGATCAAGTTACGAGGTTGAATCTTCATATTAACTGGATCATTTTAAATGAACTCTTATTTGATTTAATTTGAAGTCCAATTCAGGTTAAGAGTTGAGTCTACGAGTTATTGGTTTGATTTATTAGTCCGAGCTACATGTTTAATAACACTACTTGTATCAGCTACTATATAACAACACGTTTTTAGAAAGAAAAAATAACTCGTATCACAAGAAAAAAACTAGGTTTTTCATTTTTTCTTAGGTTCTTAGTGTCCGATAAACCCTACCTTCAAATATCAATTAATTAGAGAATACAATTGTAATTTTTTTAATATTCCCTCTTTATTTAGTAGAATGAAGTTTGAATTTTCAAAATCTATTTTGTGTATTATATATATAGAGAGAGACACACACACACAAAAAAAAAGAAGAAGAAGTAATCTAACCTCTGAAAAGCATGAACTCCACATATATTTGTTGAGCAACAAGACAAAAATCTTTTGAGAAAACCTTTGGAGGTGTCACTAACCTTGTCATTTGTCCAAGTCTTTGCACAAGAAAAAATAACCTCATAATCTTCAACATTTTTGTCTCTTTGTTGATGGGTCGTATTTATATATATATTAGCATTGCTTTTGGTTCCATCGTAAACATTCCTAAGACCATTATCACTTTAAAAGATCACATTGATACTATTTTTTATTCAAAGATTTTCTGGCTGAGGATCTCGTACGTGCTCCATGGAAATGTTAAATGGCCCTGAAAATTGCATGCACCGAGAACAGGAAACTATAAAGCACTTATTCTGTGAAATCTTGTCATCTTTTAGGTTATAAACTAAATAATTGATTTGAGCTACTCTGTAGTTGACATCCACTTTTTTTTTTTTTTACTATGTAAACAAAGTAAGTTTAGCATGTTTTCTAGCTAAAAAAGAATCTAATAATTAACTTAAAATTTATTATATAGTGGATGACGTTTTTTTTAATATTAAAAACATGATAAATTAGACTTGATTATAAAAAATAATCTAATGTATTTTCTAGCCGATTCTTTCAAATCATGGACTCAAGATTTGATGTATATTTGAGTGTTATTTAAAAAAAAAATATTAAGACGATGATATACCGGACAACACATTTAATTTTAAATATTAAAATGGATATACAATGGATTGATTTGAGTTTAATAATTTTAACCTATGAAATCCATAATCCAAGTAATGAGACTTGTGATAACCTGAATAAAATAAATTCAAAACAAAGTTAAAAAACTCAATTCACAATTAACCAATGATAATGAAAAAAATATTTAATAGAAAAAACACTAAGTAAACTTGGATTGACTTGTTTTCCTAAAATGTGATCAACCGACAACTTTCTCTCTATTTTGTGTTTTTTGGGCAAATTTTCTCTCCTCTCGAATTAAAAAAATTTCAAAAAATGAACAATATAAACTTTTGGGATCAAAATCAAAATTCTATTGAGACTAACCCAATTGTTGCATACTAAATTACTAAATTATGCTAGCAAAACTTTATCCTTTTTCAAATCTGTAGTTTTTAGGAGAATTAAGAACAATTGCCTTAGATTTTATTGTTAATTGAATTGCAAGGTGGTTTGTGAAAATCTTGTTAAAATAATATATTAGAAACATAACATATATGTATATATGGACTTGATTTGAAGATGCATCTACGTTAGGTAGAACCGAGTTGATCTTGAGTCGAGTTAGATTTAATAGCACTATTTTCATGGGTTAGTATACGATTTGGAATTTTATTTCCCAAAATAAAACATTTTTTTTTCCCTAAAGAAAGACCATTTTTTTTTATTGAAAGAAGAAAACAACATTTGTAATTGTTAAGGCTCTTGGCATACAATAAACCCTTCCTTCAAACACCAAATTAATTAGAAAACAAATTGCAATGCTCTTTTAATATTCATATTTTATCTGCTAGTAATGAAACTTGGATTTTCAAAACCTTTTTTTTTTGTATTATATATAATAATATAGAGATAAATCTCACCTCTCAAAAGCATAAACCCCACGTATATTTGTTGAGCAACAAGACAAGAACTCTTTTGAGAAAACCTTTGGAGTGGTCACTAACCTTGTCATATGTCAAGAGCTTTGCAACGTACAAATAACACCTCATAATCTGCAAAGTTTTTGTCTCTTTATTATCGATAGGCCATATTTATATTAACTTTACTTTTGGTTCCATACTTCTTCCATTATAAACATCCCTAATACAAATCTCTATTTAAAAGATCACATTGATCCTACTTTTTATTCAAGATTTTGGGGCTCAAGATCTCTCAAGATCTTGTACATCCTCCATGGAAATTTTCAATGGCTATGCTCGGAGAATAGTAGACTAGATAGCACTTATTCTGTAAAAAATTGTCATATTATGAAGCTGTTTGGGAGGGTGGTTGTACTGCTGTTTCCTCAAAATTTGTTTTTTTTTTCCATTTTAAATGAATTTTTTTGGGTGTTTTTAAATCATTTTGATGTGCTGATGTCAAAAATGATTTTTAAAAAATAAAAAAAAATTATTATTTTGATGTATTTCTAAATGAAAAGCACTTTCAAAAACAACTGCAACCGCCCTCCCAAACCGGCCCTATAACTAGGTTACTTTCTATCGTAAATTTTTGTTGTTGTTCTCATTAAACTTGAGATGAAGTTTAATTCGTGTCGAGAACTATATCTTTTTATAATCTAAGTTTCAAATTAAATCATATAAAAGTTATTCTATCATTACATTGTCTACTTAGAAAGTTCAAAGAAAGAAAATTAAAAAAATTAGTCAGCCATGGGTTTCCATTAATTTGTTTGGGACTGAGTCGCATTTCCCGTGAACTCAACCCACCCTCCATGGATGGCTGAGTGCAATTGCATTACATGGGCCAATGATTTCTTAAACCCTTTGGACCCTTTAATATTTATGCTTAGGTTTTTATTAAAAAAAATATCCTATTATAAAAGTATTAATCAAACCATCCATTAATTAGTATGCAAGAAATATGCATTTTATTTCAAGAAAATTAACTTTTTTCTGTCGCTGCTGTTTTGCAAACTGCCCACATGACTCGGGGCTTGGTGTCAAGAGGCAAACGCCATAGTCGAACCAAATACAGCTCTTTGTTCTACAGGCTGTACGGACTCGAAAAGATTGCCAGAGATCATCGTCCTTCTGATTGCTCATAAATGGATTCAACCCCGTCTACCTGTTGATTATTATATATGTTTTTTTTAATCCCATCACCTTGAGTAACATAGGAATTGTTAAGGAACCATCTCATCTAAAAGCTTAAGCTTGTAAGTGAGGCCCCATAATATGATTTATATTATTCTCTAACACACCTCTCAAGTGAAAGCCCTTTGGGCTTGAAACTTGAATAGACCCACATCACCTTGTGCTTGGTTTATATTATGCCTCACTAGCAACATTTTTGGATAAGCTAGATGTTAATTCCAATTGATTGTTGCTTGTTGTATATTACATGATTTCGTATCTCATTCAATTTAATACTGTGGAAAAATTATCTAGAAATCTTTCAAAATAATGATAAAAATATATTTGTGTATGTCAAAATATTAAGAAAAATCATGATGAGTGTGACTTATTGATCATGCTCTGGGTTTGTTCTTTATAAGTCACCGGTTTGAGTCTCGCATCAGGGCCATTGGAGATTTTAACTGTTCATTAACTTCAAGACCCGTGAGATTAATCAAGATGTGTGTAGGCTGATGTGAACACCCAAATACCAATAAAATAAAATAATAAAATAATAAGATAATATCACAGAAAAACATGTTTAATTTGAACATGATTTCCATTTTGCCATTTTTCTTGAAATGGAAAACAATATAAAATGAACACATTTTCCAGTTTTCTGGGTTGAAAAAAAATGATGATAAACTTTAAGAAATGATCGAACATGTTCTCTGATTTCCATTAGAGAAGAAAAACTAGAGAAAGAGAAGAAAATTGAAAATTGACAAGGGAAAATTGTTTTGTGTTACTGAACAGGGTCTAAGTGGCTTATTGCTAAACCGGGTTTCCTTTTTCTGGTTATTTTATATTGTATTGTCATGCACTCATGCTCGCTTCAAGCAAATGTAAATTTCGAGGACATGCAGCATGTTCTGTTTTTTTTTCTCTTCTGAATCTTAAAATACAGTGGTTGCTGATGAATTTGTGTTGCTACAGGAAATTTAAGCATGGAGGAAGAGGATAACTATGTGGAGTACGTTCCTGTGGCGAAGCGTCGAGCATTGACAGCTCAAATGATTCTTCAGAGAAGAGGAAATTCCTCAGCTCTAGAGGATGAACTCGAAAAATCAAAACTTGCAGAAGCCAAACCCAGTCTCCTGGTCAAGGCATCTCAGCTCAAGCGTGACCCACCTGAAATTAGTCGGACGGAGCTGATTATGCAATGTTAGAGAATAATATAAATTATATTCTGTAGTTTCATCTGACGGTTAAATATTTAGGCAAGATGGTTCCTTGATATGATATCAGAAGCTTGTTGACTCAGTAGTCACGAGTTCGAATTTCACCATCCCTATTCTATTTGATAAAAATCAAGTATAAAATAGTATGAATCTATGCAATTCAAGTTCAAATAACTTTTACTTAAGAGAGTGTGTTAGAGAATAATATAAATCATATTCTAGGATCTCATCTAATAACTTAAATTTTTAGATAAGATAATTAATTTGACATGCAACAAGAAAAAGAAATGATCGAGCATCTATCTGATAAGAAAACACTCATGTCAGCTCTTGAATCGGCCATGGGAAGCTGAGGTACTGCATGCTAAGCCCACCAGTACCCTTTTGGACAATAAGATCAAATTAGACTCCTCAACCAAATCTCTCATGCCATTCACCACATATCAAAAAGACTATTGAGAAATTAATTTATTTAACAATTGCTAGACTAGACATTATTTTTGCGATAATTTTATCAAGTCAATACATGCATGCTCCCACAGTTCAACACCCTGGTATGATGAAACTCATTTTGTGATATTGGAAGGGAACAATGGGTGAAGGAATTGTTATGACATGTAATGGGCATAAGGACATTAAGGGCTACACAGACTTCGATTGAGTAGGTTTACCTACACTAGATAGACAATCCACCATCAGATATTGCATGTTTGTTTGCAGTAATTTAATGTTGTGGAAAAGTAAAAAACATGTGGTTGCTCGTTCAAGTGATGAAGCTGAAATCATATTGTGATATTTGTCTTGTGTGAATTGATTTGGTTCAAGAATCTACTTACAGATCCTGGTTTCCACAATATTACACCAATGCTACTATTTTGTGATAACCAAGATGCAATACATATTGCGATAACAAAACATCTTGAAGTTGATTGTCATTTTATTCACCAGCAAGTTTAAGATAAACTTGTTTGGATTTAGTACGTGTGTCCTTGAGATCAACTTACTAATGTGTTCAAAATTCTACATTCTACTCAATTTCATCGGCAATTAATCAAGTTTGGATCAATTAGTCCACTTGATCCAATTTGAGGGGGAGTTTAGAAGATTTTGCTAGAGATGGAAGATATGACAAATTATTGGTAAGGATATAGTTTATCTATTACTTAATTTAGAGGATCTTGTAATTACAATTACAAGTAACCTTTCTTACAAATACAAACCATCAACATTAGCTAAATGAAACCATGGGATTGGCGGATCCGATGGAAAATCTACATGCACTCTTATGAATTATTTTTACTTCATAAATAGCTGTATTATTGGATGACTTAATTAAGAGAGAAGCATGTTTAGAGATGGGCGAGCTTTGCACATGAGCTCTAAGGGGCTCGACTTTGCACATGCTTATCGCAGTCTTCTCAGTCATATCAATTTTATTATCACCAACCCGTTCCCAGTCAAAGCACTGTATCAATGATCCCTAAAGTTAAGATCATCATCCGGTTTGCCCAGGACATCCCCGGGGACAAGCTCTCCTTCCCATCCCAAATGGAATCAAAATTGTATGCACCAACTCTTCCCCGATTCAAATCTCTCCGGGTTAAAACTTGTGGGATCATCCCATAATGTCGGATCTCTGTGAATGGCCCAAGCATTTACAAACAATGTTGTCCCCTGCTGGGACATCGTATCCTCCAATGGTACAATCCCGTGGATGCTAGATGTGGTGCAAGTAGGGGTGCTACAGGATATAAACGTAAAGTCTCGGAGATGATGCATCGAAGGTATTGTAGTTTTTCAAAATCTGACTCTTCGATCAAGTGGTCTCCAACTTGAGTGTCGAGTTCTGTTTTAGCTTTCTTTAACACCCGTGGATGGTTGAGTAGATTGGCTAACGCCCATTCCATGGCTGTGGCACCTGTTTCTGTTCCCCCAATCATCATCACCTGCACAAAATATGAAGTTGGTTATACATTATCTTACCTTAGGATGTAAGAACTTAATACTAAAATACCTTTTCAATTCAAAAACTCAAGTGAGTGAGCATATAGAACTGATTTTTATCTTAGTTCTATAATAGTAATATATAATTAAATATGGTTAGTTAACAGCCTATATAAAAGAAGCTGGTTAAAAAATTTGGATCCCCCCAATTGCAACATCACCTTCCCAGAATATTAAGTTAGTAAATCATTACATTAAGACGTCAAATTGATGAGTAGGATAATTTTTCCTAGAAAAAGTTCGGAATATGGCAGCGGCCATGATCGATCAAAAGAGGAGGTAGGTTTGACTAACCAGAATATGGCCTTTGATTATATCATCCGTGTAGTACTCAGGCTGTTGTTCCTGCAAAGTAAGAAAAGTGTTTATCATTGTGTTTCTCTCCCTGTCATGTCGATGCTCATCAATCAATCCTTGCAGGAACATGTCCATCCTTTTATTCAGCCTATCCAACTTCTTCAAATCCTGAGTAAAATCAACCCACTGCAAAGATTGGAATCATATCCCCCACTTGTATCATGGCAATATATCCAATAAAATCTTTCAAAATCTCCCTAAACAGCCTAGCCTCGACAGTTTCCTTGACATCTTCGCCATAATACCTCTTCCCTGCAACCATTCTCATTATAACATTACTCGTTAGGTCAAAGAACATTGACCTTAGCTCTACCTTAGCGTAATCATGGCTGGAAACACTGTAAAGTCTACGCGTTAATATATTGACTTCGTCCCTGCGGATGGAAAACAATGAAGTAAGGCGAGAAGTAGAGAAGATTTCAAGAGCGCTTATGCGGCGAAGGTTGCGCCAATGATCACCGTAATCGACTGAGCCCATGTCCGAGTTGTTGTAGTTTAATAAGTGCCTGCCAGCCAAAAAGCGAGGACGATTGGCCAAAGCAATATCGTTCTTGGTGAAACACTCTTCCACTATTGATGGAGAAGAGACGACCACGGCAAGGTAGGATCCGAGTTGAAGGGAGAATATTGGACCGTATTTTTTTGAGAGAGAATCAAGGGTTCGATGGATAGGTAACTTGAGGAGATGGAGATGGCCTATGATTGGAAGAGCAAACGGGCTTGGTGGGAGATTTCTTTTATTTCTTTTATGTAGAAAGAACTTGGTGGAAAGAAGAAGAAACAGAACGCATGGAAGAAGAGAGTAGGATAAGATTTGCATGGTATCGTAGTGTTCTTCCATGTTTGATTAACTTGTGTAGCAAATTAATCCTAGCCCCTTATTTATAAGCAATGTTAGGTGAGGAGGTCAAAGTCCATGCAATTACTTGTGATTTTAAAAAGGTATTTGGTGAACAAAGGAGAGGTAGCTTGATGGATTGCTTGATTTCAAATTATTTATCTTTATAAATTAAAAAAATTCAATTTGTGCATTGAAATTTATTTTTTATTCTGTTTTAAATTCAACATATATATATATATATATATATATATATATATATATATATATATATATGTTGAATATTTCAACTATAATCTACAAAGCAATGGAGACAAATTAAAAAAAAGAATAAAGTTATTGCTACCCATTTTGTGTGCCCACGTGAACAAAAAAACAATTAAAAATGAAGAAGAAAAAATATGAAAAAAGTTCAAAAAATATATTAAAGAGAAGAGTAATTACCAAAGACTAGTTTATGAAGATAAAAATAAAATAAATTGAAAAATTGACAAATGTATTTTCAACATATAAGGACTTTATTTACAAGAAAAAATCAATTTAAAGAGCAAAAAATTCAAAATTAGAGTTTTGATGACTAAATTAGATTTTCTCAAGGTTTATTTGAGTTTATTGAGAGCTTTATTGCCTGAAAAACTAATTTTTGAAGTCAATTTGAGCTTTAATTGATAGAAATTGAATTTTGAGCATCGAATCACAATTGTTAATAATTAAATTGGTCAAATCAAGGGTTTAGTTTCATAAATATTGAAGTTTTGATGAGTAATTGAGTTGATTAAAGAATTCAAAATCAAGAAGGAAACTGAAAAGACAAGTGAATGTAGGGGTTGAAATTGGTCAGATCAAATATGGAATTGAAAAATAAATTAAAATTTTGTTAGTCAGTTAAATGTCAAATTGCATAAATTCAAAACAAAAAACAAAAATGGAAAAAATAATTTTATAAGGGGTTTGCTAGCTTTAGGATTTACATTACAATAATCATAAATTTTTTTTTTTGGGTTAAAATGAGTTATAACAATATATATTGGAATAAATTAACAATGCTTAACAATAATTAAATGTACTAACATCAAATTTCAAAATCTTGATTTGAATTTTTTAGGACAAGGGAGAGAAAATAGTCTAAAAGAGAAAGGAATCATAACTTGAAGACAAAGAATATTGCTTTCCATTCTTATTTAATATTATTATGGATTTATTGAGAATGATTTTAATCTAAGTTATGCATGGATGAGGGGATCTTGCAATTAATTTAGTGATGATCAATTGACCTTCAAACCAAAAAATCATTTAGAATAATTTTCTTCTTGAATCACACTCGTGGGACTCATGTTTTGAGTATTGCCATATCTGGCTATTTATTTATTATATAATTCTGTAATAAATAAATAAATAAAAATACATGATAGATATTTACTGGATTGTTTAGAAAAAGTCAATGAACGATTTAATCAGCAATCTATCTATCTATCTATCTATCTATCTATTTCTCCATATCCAACCACTAGCTTTAGAGATCTAAACAAGGAAAGGAAAATTGACACGTCATGTTTGGGATGAAGTGTTTTTTTTTTAATTATTATTATTATCTTATTGCTTCAAAATAATGCACGCATTTATGCTCATTTATTGCTTCAAAATAATGCACGCATTGTTAACTTGTTTTTGTTTGTTTTTTTAAGTAAGAGTTGAAAATTCCACACATGCACTCAATAAAATAGATAGAAAAATAAATGCGCTAATAAAATATAACAAATACGTAAATTGTAACCCAAGTTTATATATATATATATATATGTCTCGACAAGACTTGATCACATGTAAGGTTTCTAAGGATGCCTTCAACTATAGCAAATCTTTGGTATCGAATTATTTTAGATTCCAAGCCGATAGAATATCTTTATTATTATTTTTCGTCCTCAATTCCATACGAAAGTGATGTTTATTTACTATAATATTATTATATCATTATTGATTAATTCATAGCATTTAAATTTTGGAGTTTGCGTGGATATGCAGTTTTGATGAGTTTCAAAAGTTATGTGAATGTTTATTTGTTATAGGGTTGTTTTCATTGGACGAATCGATGGGTGACTTCCCCCACAATAATTAATAATTAATAATAGTAGTGATATTCATAAATAAATATAAATAAAGAAATAAGATAAAGTTTTTTTTTTTGGTAAAAACCACGCGGTGTCCTAGATACTGGTCCAGACTAATCCACGTTCGCACCGGGTGGGCCCCGAAGGGGTGAAAGTGCTCTCCAAATGGCCAGCTACATACAAGAATAGAGATTGAATCTCTGACCTCTCTTAAGGGACGAGAGCGCCCTCACCACTCACGCCAGGACCCATTGGGTGAAATAAGATAAAGTTGACTTTAATTTAACATCTCTCCACACATGATGACTCGCAAAATCTTTGGCATCTTTGATTATTGCATGCGTTTAATATTATTATTTATGCTCATTTATGGAGATTTCATCAATAGCAACTACCTTTTATTTTGCTTTAATAGCATTTTGCAGTAATCGACGGTTCAAGCCGGAGCAAACTCTTGTGAGTATCGTGAACAAATCTGATCTGAAATTAAAAATTGAAACTAAAGTTTTGAGTTTTCATGGAGATTAAGTGATGAAAAAACTAAAGAGAGTGCATCTAGCTTCACTATTGATGCCACAATGTTTTTGACTTTCCCGAGATGAGATGGGGTGCGTGGAAAACAGATTGTGATTAATCATAAAATTACGATTGTAGTTTTTACTTTTTAGAAGTTATTATCTAATATTAATGTCATTAGAAAATTCAATGATTTATAGAAGTCTAGGTAAGAGGATTTGATAATGTATAAACAAAAAACATATCATACCTAGTATACCTTACCTATAATAAATTGCATTATTATTTTGATTGTTTTTCTAAGCAATTTTTCATTCATTAGTCATTTCTAAAGTTCTAGATAGATCTATCTTCATGGTAGTCTTTATCTTATTGGGTAAGAAAAGCTTAACCGTTAGAAAATCTAAAGTTTTAGCATCACATTTTATTTATTCATATATTTAATACATGAGGGTATACTCTAAAATATAATTTACAACCCTAAATATTAAAATTTACAACTACACCCTAATATGTGAGATAAAAATAAATAAATAATTGGTGAATGATTTTTTATGTTTTAGCCAAACCTAACAAATGATCGTAAACTATATATTAAAGATATCCATTTTTGTATTTTGAAACATGGGAGAAGCAATTTTTTTCTCAAAATATTTTTTTTTAGAATTTGGTGGTATGTATAAAAACAAAATATTTTTCATGTCTTTTTGAAATAAGGATTTTTTACATAGCCCGCTCCAAGTAACTTATGACAAAAGCAAATCATCAACATTTTCCATTGTTGTTGATCCAGCAATACTCAAAATATTTAATAACAAACTGGAAAGCATATTGCAAATTAATTAGCACTTGTGCTCTTACATTCATTTTGATTCGACGTTGGCTAAATGAAACCCTAAATACTCAACCATTTTTATTAAAATCGGATCAGCGGATCCGATGGAGAAACAACTTGCACTCTTATGAGTTCTTCTTACTTGATAAACACCTGTATTGTTCATCGGATGATCGTCGATGACTTACGAGAAAAGCTTGTTTCGGCGTGCTTTACACATGAGCTCTAAGGGCTCATGTTTGCACATGGTTATTCCAGCAATTCTACTCTCATTCATATCAATTTTATTTTCACCAACCCGTTCCCACTCAAAGGACTGTATAAATGATCCCTAAAGTTAAGGTCATCATCCTCTTTGCCAGGCCATCTCCAGGACAAGCTCGCCTTCCCATCCCAAATGGAATCAAGCTGTATGCACCAAATTTTCCCGATTCAAATCTCTCCGGCTTAAAACTTGAGGGATCGTCCCATACTTTAGGGTCTCTCTGAATGGCCCAGGCATTTACAAGCAAAGCTGTCCCTGCCGGGACAAGGTATCCTCCGATGGTGCAGTCGGCGGAGGCGAAATGCGGTGCAAGAAGGGGCGCTACAGGATGTAAACGTAGAGTCTCGGAGATGATGCATTGAAGGTATTGTAGTTTTGCAAAATCTGACTCTTCGATCGAGTTGTCTCCGACTTCAGTGTCCAGTTCTGTTTTAGCTTTGTTTAACACTTCTGGGTGGTTGAGAAGATTGGCAAACGCCCATTCCAAAGCTGTGGCAACTGTTTCTGTTCCCGCAATCAGCATCACCTGCACAGAATATTTAGTTGGTAACACGTTATATTACATCAGGATGTAAGAACTTGATACTAAAATACTATTTTAATTCAGAAACTTGAGCGAGCGAGCGTATAGAACTGGTTTTATATTACTTCTTTAATAATACTATATACTTAGAAGAATCTGTTTTAAGAACTTGTATTCCTCCAAACAACACCACCTTCCCAGAATATTTACGATGTAAAACTGATGAACAGGATAACTTTTCTGAGAAAAAGTTCGAAATATGGCAGCGGCCATGATCGATCAAAAGAGAAGGAGGTAGGTTTGACTAACCAGAATATGGCCTTTGATTATATCATCCGTGTAGTACTCAGGCTGCTGCTCCTGCAAAGTAAGAAAAGTGTTTATCATTGTGTTTCTCTCCCTGTCATTTCGATGCTCATCAATCAATCCTTGGAAGAACATGTCCATCTTTTTACTTAGCCCATCCAACTTCCTCAAATGCGGAGTAAAATCAACCCACTGCAAGATTGGAATGAAGTCTCCCACATTTGTCATTGTAATATGCACGAAAAACTCTTCCAAAATCTCCCGAAACATCCTAGCCTCTACGTTGTCCTTGAGATCTTCGCCATAATACCTCTTCCCTGCAACCATTCTCAGTATCACATTACTCGTAAGGTCCAAAAACATTGGCCTTAGCTCTACCTTAGCGTAACCATGGCTGGAAATGCTGTGAAGTCTACGCATTAATATATTGACCTCGTCGCGTCGGATGGAAAACAATGAAGTTAGGCGAGAAGTAGAGAAGAATTCAATAGCGCTTATGCGGCGAAGGTTGCGCCAAAGTTCACCGTACTCGACTGAGCCCATGGTGGTCTTGCTGTAGCTTAATATGCGCTGGCCACCAATAAAGTCCGGACGGTTGGCCAAAACAATATCGTTCTTGGTGAAACACTCTTCCACCAGTGATGGAGAAGAGACGACCACGGCAAGGTAGGATCCGAGTTCAAGAGAGAATATTGGACCGTATTTTTTTGAGAGAGAATCGAGGGTTCGATGGATAGGTAGCTTGAGGAGGTGGAGATGGCCTATGATTGGAAGAGCAAGCGGGCTTGGTGGGAGATTTCTTTTCTTTCTTTTGTATAGCAAGAACTTGGTAGAAAGAAGAAACAGGAGGCATGGAAGAAGAGAGTAGCATAGGATTTGCATGGTATCGTAGTGTTCTTCCATGTTTGATTAACCATGTCTAGCTAATTAATCCTAGCCCCTTTATTTATAAGCAATGTTAAGTGCTAAAGGAAGTCATACTCCATGCCAATACTTGTGATTTTGAAAAGGTATTTGGTGAACAAAGGAGAGGTAGCTTGATGGATTGCTTGATTTCAAATTATTTATCTTTATAAATTAAAAAAATTCAATTTGTGCATTGAAATTTATTTTTTATTCTGTTTTAAATTCAACATATATATATATATATATATTTATATGTTGAATATTTCAACTATAATCTACAAAGAAATGGAGACAAATTAAAAAAAAAAAGAATAAAGTTATTGCTACCCATTTTGTGTGCCCACCTGAACAAAAAAACAATTAAAAATAAAGAAGAAAATATGAAAAAAGTTCAAAAAATATATTAGAGAGAAGAGTAATTACCAGAGACTAGTTTATGACGATAAAAATAAAATAATTTGAAAAATTGACAATATATTTTCGACATATAAGGACTTTATTTAGAAGAAAAAATCAATTTAAAGAGCAAAAATTCAAAATTAGAGTTTTGATGACTACATTAGATTTTCTCAAGGTTTATTTGAATTTATTGAGAGCTTTATTGCCTGAAAAACTAATTTTTGAAGTCAATTTATGCTTTAATTGAGTTGATTAAAGAATTCAAAATCAAGAAGGAAACTTAAAAGACAAGTGAATGCAGGGGTTGAAATTGACCAGATAAAATTTGAAATTGAAAAAAAATAAAATTTCATTAGTCAGTTAAATGTCAAATTGCATAAATTCAAAACAAAAAACTAAAATGGAAAAAATAATTTTATAAGGGGTTTTCTAGCTTTAGGATTTACATTTCAATAATCATAAATTTGGTTTTTTTTTATATTTGGTTAAAATGAGTTATAACAATATATATTGGAATAAATAAACAATGCTTAACAATAATCAAATTTCAAAATCTTGATTTGAATTTTTTGTAGGACAAGGGAGAGAAAATATTCTGTAAAAGAGAAAGGAATCATAACTTGAAGACAGAGAATATTGCTTTCCATTCTTATTTAATGTTATTATGGATTTATTGAGAATGATTTTAATCTAAGTTATGCATGATGGGATCTTGCAACTAATTTAGTGATGATCAAGTGACCTTCAAACCAAAAAATCATTTAGAATAATTTTCTTCTTGAATCACACACGTGGGACTCATGTTTTGAGTATTGCCATATCTGGCTATTTATTTATTATATATTTCTGTAATGAAATAAATAAATAAATAAATAAAAATACATGATACATATTTCCTGGATTGTTAATTTAGAAAAAGTCAATGAACGATTTAATCAGCAATATATATATTTCTCCATATCCAACCACTAGCTTTAAAGATCTAAACAAGGAAAGGAAAATTGACGTCATGTTTGGGATGAATTTTATTATTATTATTATCTTATTGCTTCAAAAATAATGCACGCATTGTTAATTTGTTTTTGTTTGTTTTTCTAAGTAAAAGGTTAAAATTCCACACATGCACTGAATAAAATAGATAGAAAAATAAATGCTCTAATAAAATATAACAAATATGTATATTGTAACCCAAGTTTATATATATATATATGTCTCGACAAGATTTGATCACATGTAAGGTTTCTAAGGATGCCTTTATATATAGCAAATCTTTGGGATCGAATTATTTCAGATTCCAAGCCGATAGAATATCTTTATTATTATTTTTCGTCCTCAACTCCATACGAAATTGATTAATTCATAGTATTTAAAGTTTCGAGTTTGCGTGGATATGGAGTTTTGATGAGTTTCAAAAGTTATGTGAATGTTTATTTGTTAGAGGGTTGTTTTCATTGGAGGAATCGATGGGTGACTTCCCCCACAATAATTAGTAATTAATAATAGTAGTTATCATAACCCAATTTTAGGGTTATTCCCCAAAAACTATCCGAAAATAACAAAAAAAATAAAATAAAAAGGGGCTGGTGTCGGTAGGAAAATCAAGGTGAAATTTTAGATGTTTTCGAGAGCTCGATCGTATCTTTTTTCGTGCCCAAAATGAAGGAAAATTGCAGATTCACGGCTAATGTAATTTATTATCGGATAAATCTTCATAGAAAATTAAGTCGAAAGATATAATTATATTTTTATGGGTCAATTTGATTTAATCATTGACTAATTTAAAAGTGTAATTATGTTTGAGAATTCATTTATAGTCCAATTGAAGGATTTAATTAAGCACGATGACTTAATTATACTTTAAATTGGTCAAATTAATTTTATTAAGGGCTTAATCGATGAGAAATCAAGTTCTCAAATTTAATTCGGATTCAATTGATGAGATTGGAATTTTCAGAGACCGATATGAATTTTTCCAAGCCAATTATGCAAAATTGGGAGGCCAAATTGAATGAATTGAGAGTCTAATGGTTAATTGGAGTTTAAATCGCGCAAATCAGAAATTAAGGACCAAAATAAAAAAGGCGCGTAAAGCTAAGGTTACTCTCGAGATTTTAACGTGGATGCAATTGCACAAAATTCACAAGTTTAAATCCAATTAGGGGTGCAATTAAGACAATTATAAATTGAGGGACCAAATCGCACTTTCAACCCTCCTGAATCTTTCGAAAATTGCAAGCGTGCATGCACTGTTCAGTCACCTGACCAGTGCAGAGCATGCCGCTGCAATTTCAGGTTGTGGCAACCCATCGGTGCACGCAAGGGGCAGCCGAAGGGTTGCCTCCGGCTATAAAAGGCATGCCATGCATGCAGAGAGAGGAGAGGAAAAAAAAAGAAAGTGAGCATGGAGAAGGGAAAATTTTGGGAAAGGCTTAGAGCGAAAAAGAAGAAGGAGCAGAGTGCAGAGAGATACAGAGGGAAGGAGAGAAGAAGATGAACGGAGACAGAGAAGAAAAGAGGGGGGAAGAAATTTACGTGAATGAAAACACAGAAAAATAGAGACCTGCAGTACGTAAAAACTGAGTTAATCTTCCTCTCTCTCTCTCGGTCGTCTCTGTTTCTCTCTATCTAAAACCAGGACCCGACGTCTCTTTCTCTCCTCCAACAGCCATCAACTCCGATCACCACGCATTGTCCTGTCACCACCATAGCCTCCCTTCAACTCCAGCAGCTCGGCCATCTTCTCCGGTGAAGCAACGGGACCAACAACCACGACAGCAACGTGACCAGTGCATCTTCCGACGTCCACTCCGGCCACCACAGGCCACCATTTCTGACGCCACCATGACTAGAAGAACCACCTCGACCTCCTCTACCCAAAGGTGTTAACAGGTACGCCGTTCATCACACTCGAAAAATTTGCCATTACTGTGCATCTTCTTCCTCTGCATGTGCGCGGGGAGTGAATTGATTCACTCCCTCGCCGGGTCTGTTGGGCCGGGTCTTTGTGCCCGGCCCGAACCTGAAGAAGCCCGGACCAATGTCAGTGGGCTTAAGCCCACATGATTGAAGCCCAGCCCGAGACTAGCGGCCCGAGAACTCGGCCCGGCAATAAATGGGTCTGAAGCCAAGCCCAATATTAGAGGCTGGGCTGGCAACCTGGCTCACCAGGGCTGGGCAGCCAGCCCACTATTTAATATATATATATATATATATATATATATATATATATATATATATATATATATATATATAATTTGCATAAAAATATTTTTATTAAAAAAATGTGTTGTTTTCTTGCATACGGCCAATACACTAGCATATTTTAAAAATTGTTTTTCTTTTGAAAAAAAATATATATTATCTTGGGTTTTGAAGAGAAAATGTGTTTTAGCATGAATTTCACAAAGAAAAAAAATCATTTCTTGCATTTTGAGATTTTACAACATGTTTGTAAAATCCAAAGGGTATTGGCCAATATTTCAAAAAATATAAAAATCTTATTTTCGGGAATGATATGCTATTATTCACTGTTGGTGTTTGGATAAATAAATTCTAAGGGGTTAATATCCAAAATATTCGGCGGAGTAATATCCCATTCATCATTTAACCAACATATTCTTTGAAAGATCAAAATCATAACAGATCATAACCAAACAAAAACACCAAGCAACTTACCTGAGGTAAGGCGTACTGGGGGTGCTAAAACCTTCCCTTTACGCAACTAGTCCCTTACCCTAGAATCTCTGAAAGACCAGTTTAGGTTTCCTAGTAACCATAATACTAGGTGGCGACTCCCTTTTTCAAGAAAATAAAGATGATACCCCAAACATTGAAATCCCCGCTCACGGGGAGGGTCGTCATGACGCCGCGCTCTCGCGATGGGGTGCGACAACATGGCGACTCCCTGGGAGACTTTGGACTAGGCTTGATAATTTTGTTTGTTTATGATATGTTATTGTTTTTCATATTGCTATGGATGATTTATATTTTTTTAGAAGCTTTAGCATGCATCTTTACATCCTGTCATCATAATATGCCTTGTCATGCATCACTATTATCATTTTTGAGAGCACACACACTAAACTTTAAGTTAAGTGGGGGACTAGCAGCTTACCTATGACTTGAGTCGAGGTTGAAGTTTGTGTAAGCCCCAACTCTTTGCTGAGTGTTTAGACTGGTAGTGATTGGTATACGTGTCATCCTGCTATCTACTAAACCCCCATATCGCCTTTACGAGGGTGATCACTGGGACAACAAGAGACCCTCTTTAGAGACCAAGTAGTAAACCTACCATGTGTCTCATGTACGAGTAACTAGAACCAATCATTAGGGTGTATGCTCCCTGCATTTTGTTTTGCATTAAGACAAACTTTTCTCGAAGCGTTTTGAATTTAAGATTTTTGAGTGACATAGTGGCTATCACGTAAGAAATGTTCATTGTAGGGTTTAAGCAAAAATCAATTTTTGTTTATCATGCAATTATTACGATCACGAGTCTATAAAAAAAAAACATGTATATATATTTCAACATGCATTCTCGCAGTTTTTGTTTATCATACAATTGTCACATCTCGAAGGGTGAGTCTGTAAAAAAAAAAAACAGAAAAATTGCATATACATTTTAACATGCATTCTCACAGTTTTTTTACAATCACTCCTCGAAGGGCAAGTCTGTTAAAAAAAAAGTGAAAAAAAATTATAAAAAAAAATATGGCGACTCCATTTCAACATGCATTCCCACAGTTTGAAATAAGGGGTTCCTTAATCTATCATCCTCTAAAAGGCCAGGAGTCATTGACATTGGTAAGGAAAATTCACACCGATATAGAAATAGCATTTGTGTTTTTCTACAAGCCAAAGATAGAGTTCTCTGCTCTCCAGTTAAATCAAGTGGGACATATGCTGAGATATCATCTGCAAAGTGTTAATGCATTCATCAATGAAGATTGTGGAAATTCGGGTTTCCTTTGAAGGAGTGCGGGTAGTCCATATACGAGACTATTTTTTTTTTTTAGAAAGCCAACATCAGTCAAAGAAGTTGTTAGTCCATTTAAGTATCAATCTATTTCCCCTGCTCATGTGGAGTTTTTGCGGCGTTGTCAAATTAAGGAGTTTTATGCCGCCACACACAGTAGACGGTGTCTAAAAGGTCGGCACATGTGCACTACAAGATTACACCGCTCAAAGAAGCGAATTTGCTGCAAAAAAAAATACTAGGTGGCGACTTCCTTTTTCACGAAAATAAAGATGATACCCCAAACATTGAAATCCCTCGCTCACGAGGAGGGTCATCACGACGTCGCGCTCTCGCGATGGGGTGCGACAGTAGTAATATTCATAAAGAAAGAAATAAGATAAAGTTGACTTAATTTAACATCTCTCCACACTTGGTGACTCACAAAATCTTTGGCATCTTTGATTATTGCATGCGTTTAATATTATTATTTATGCTCATTTATGGAGATTTCATCAATAGCAACTACCTTTTATTTTACTTTAAATATCATTTTGCAGTAATCGACGGTTCAAGCCGGAGCAAACTCTTGTGAGTATCGTGAACAAATCTGATCTGAAATTAAAAATTGAAATTAAAGTTTTGAGTTTTCGTGGAGATTAAGTGATGAAAAAACTAAAGAGAGTGCATCTAGCTTCACTATTGATGCCACAATGTTTTTGACTTTCCCGAGATGAGATGGGGTGCGTGGAAAACGGGTTGTGATTAATCATAAAATTACGATTGTAGTTTTTACTTGTTATAAGTTATTATCTAATATTAATGTCATTAGAAAATCCAATGATTTACAGGAGTCTAGGTAAGAGGACCTGATAATATGTAGAGAAAAGATATATCATACCCAGTGTACCTTACCTATAATAAACTGTATTATTATTTGATTGTTTTTCTAAGTTATTTTTATTCATTAGTCATTTATAAAGTTCTAGATAGATCTATCTTCATGGTAGTCTTTATCTTATTGGGTAAGAATACTTAACCATTAGAAAATCTAAATTTTAGCATCACATTTTATTTGTTCATATATTTAATACATGAGGGTATACTCTAAAATATAATTTACACCCTAAACATTAAAATTTACAACTACACCCTAATATGTGAGATAAAAATAAATAAATGATTGGTGAATGATTTTTTTATGTTTTAGCCAAATCTAACGAATGATCGTAAACTATTTAGGATATGCATTTTTGTATTTTGAAACATGGGAGAAGCAATTTTTTTCTCAAAAATATTTTTTAGAATTTGTTGGTATGTATAAAACCAAAACATTTTACATGTTTTTGAAATAAGGATTTTTTACCTAGCCCGTTCCAAGTAACTTATCACAAAAGCAAATCATCAACATTTTCCATTGTTGTTGATCCAGCAACACTCAAAATATTTAATAACAAACTGGAAAGCATATTGTAAATTAATTAGCACTTGTGCTTTTACATTCATTTAATTTGATTCGACGTTGGCTAAATGAAACCCTAAATACTGAACCATTTTTATTAAAATCGGATCAGCGGATCCGATGGAGAAACAACTGGCACTCTTATGAGTTCTTCATACTTGATAGAAAATAGCTGTATTGTTCATCGGATGATCGATGACTTACGAGAAAAGCTTGTTTCGGCGTGCTTTACACATGAGTTCTAAGGGCTCATGTTTGCACATGGTTATTCCAGCAATTCTACTCTCATTCATATCAATTTTATCTTCGCCAACCCTTTCCCACTCAAAGGACTGTATAAATGATCCTAAAGTTAAGGTCATCATCCTCTTTGCCAGGCCATCTCCAGGACAAGCTCTCCTTCCCATCCCAAATGGAATCAAGCTGTACGCACCGAATTTTCCCGATTCAAATCTCTCCGGCTTAAAACTTGAGGGATCGTCCCATACTTTAGGGTCTCTCTGAATGGCCCAGGCGTTTACAAGCAAGGCTGTCCCTGCCGGGACAAGGTATCCTCCGATGGTGCAGTCGGCGGAGGCGAAGTGCGGTGCAAGAAGTGGCGCTACAGGATGTAAACGTAGAGTCTCGGAGATGATGCATTGAAGGTATTGTAGTTTTGCAAAATCTGACTCTTCGATCGAGTTGTCTCCGACTTCAGTGTCTAGTTCTATTTTAGCTTTGTTTAACACTTCTGGGTGGTTGAGAAGATTGGCAAACGACCCATTCCAAAGCTGTGGCAACTGTTTCTGTTCCCGCAATCAACATCACCTGCACAGAATATTTAGGTGGTAATAACACGTTATATTATTACATCAGGCTGTAAGAACTTGATACTAAAATACTATTTTAATTCAGAAACTTGAGCGAGCGAGCGTATAGAACTGGTTTTATATTACTTCTTTAATAATACTATATACTTAGAAGAATCTGTTTTAAGAACTTGTATTCCTCCAAACAGCAACACCTTCCCAGAATATCGAGGACATAAAACTGATGAACAGGATAACTTTTCTTAGAAAAAGCTCGGAATATGGCAGCGGCCATGATCGATCAAAAGAGAAGGAGGGAGGTTTGACTAACCAGAATATGGCCTTTGATTATATCATCCGTGTAGTACTGAGGCTGCTGGTCCTGCAAAGTAAGAAAAGTGTTTATCATTGTGTTTCTCTCCCTGTCATTTCGATGCTCATCAATCAATCCTTGGAAGAACATGTCCATCTTTTTACTTAGCCCATCCAACTTCCTCAAATGTGGACTAAAATCAACCCACTGCAAGATTGGAATGAAGTCTCCCACATTTGTCATTGTAATATGCACGAAAAACTCTTCCAAAATCTCCCTAAACATCTTAGCCTCTACGTTGTCCTTGAGATCTTCGCCATAATACCTCTTCCCTGCAACCATTCTCAGTATCACATTACTCGTAAGGTCCAAAAACATTGGCCTTAGCTCTACCTTAGCGTAACCATGGCTGGAAATGCTGTGAAGTCTACGCATTAATATATTGACCTCGTCGCGTCGGATGGAAAACAATGAAGTTAGGCGAGAAGTAGAGAAGAATTCAATAGCGCTTATGCGGCGAAGGTTGCGCCAAAGTTCACCGTACTCGACTGAGCCCATGGTGGTCTTGCTGTAGCTTAATATGCGCTGGCCACCAATAAAGTCCGGACGGTTGGCCAAAACAATATCGTTCTTGGTGAAACACTCTTCCACCATTGATGGAGAAGAGACGACCACGGCAAGGTAGGATCCGAGTTCAAGAGAGAATATTGGACCGTATTTTTTTGAGAGAGAATCGAGGGTTCGATGGATAGGTAGCTTGAGGAGATGGAGATGGCCTATGATTGGAAGAGCAAGCGGGCTTGGTGGGAGATTTCTTTTCTTTCTTTTGTATAGCAAGAACTTGGTAGAAAGAAGAAACAGGAGGCATGGAAGAAGAGAGTAGCATAGGATTTGCATGGTATCGTAGTGTTCTTCCATGTTTGATTAACTTGTCTATCTAATTAATCCTAGCCCCTTATTTATAAGCAATGTTAAGTGCTAAAGGAAGGCAAACTCGATTCCCATACTTGTGATTTAAAAAGGGAAGTTGGTGAACAAAGGGAGAAGTAGCTTCAAGAATTTCTTGGTTTCGAATTATACTTTGTGCGTTTAACTCTTTATTTTTATTCTATTTTAATGTTTGATTAACTTTTGTGTGTGTGTGTATATATATATATATATATATATATATACACTCCACTGTAACTTCCAAAGCAATGGAGACAATTTTTTTATAGAAAAAGACTATAGTTATTCACTAACCTCTAATCAATCTCAATCTCGTCCTTTAGATTGCATCCTGATTTTTCATACAAAACAATTTTATTTTTCCTGTCATACTACATAAAAGTTGTATTGTTAAATGTGTTGATGAATATATGATTTTGAATCGTATAATTATGATATTTGTTTCTCAAGATATGCTCGTTTGAATTTGTAGTGTGAAAGCTAAAAATCTCGTTGCAAATAGGATTTCAACCTGATTTTATAAATTTGATTAGATGTCCAAACAAACTCAATTTTCTTTTGAAATTATAACTTATTGGAAAGATTTATATGTTTACTTTAAATTTCATTGAACCCACTTTCATATACTGAAATTATAACTACGTGAAAAACTTGTCACAAGAAACAAGGTTCGAAACATAAAATATAGAAATTCTTATCTTTTAATAATTTATAGAACTTTTATCAACAAATATTTTAAAAGACCAAATTCCCAATATGTTCAGATATGGGATGGCATATACCGCAACAAACTCTTATGTGCCTATATTTTCTGAGATGATGCTCATAATCATGAATATATCAAGTCTAAAGTATAATTTGAAACTAACACTTTTGCTAATAAAAATAATTTTTTTTATCATGATGAGTTGCACAAAAAGACTGACTGTACCATAACAAAGTAAAAATTAAATTAAATAATCTCTTAAAAAAATTTAATAATTAATGTCAAAATTTAAAAGAAATTATTTTTTCAACCTCAATCAACCTTTTTAAGCAAGATTACGGTTTTAAAATACCTCATTGGGATTCTTCATATCGATTGGAATATTATGTCAACAAGATCAGTCATTTTTGTTGTGGAATGGGATTAGCGAACAGCTTCTTCTTCTTATTTTTTTTTAATTATTGTAATCTAGTGAGTTTCTCTCTCATTTCTCAAACACAAGGACTAAATTGTGAATACAAAATATTTTTAAGACTAAATCATATAATTTTCAAATAAAAAGGATAAAAAATGAATTTCCACAAAATCTGAAGCCTACAAAGCATTGCCACCATTGTTTTCTAATTTTAATTTTGATCTCCTAACAAATCTGATTTTTTTTGTGCTAAATTAAGAACCAACTTAGTGTCAAGATTTGTTTTAGACTTTCTCACGGAACAAAACCATCAATCAACGCAATATAAAAGGATAAAATTGAAGGAAAAAAAAAGCTTGAGGGAGAAACTAAAAAAAATAAAATAAAGGATCCTAAAAATATATATAAATAAATAGCTACTATTTCACCTCACTTTCAATTTTGACCCCTTTATTTTTAATTCTTCACAAACAATCAAACCATCTTCTTCTTTGCAAAATCAACAACTAATTTAATATCAATATTTTTTTTTGAAAAGGGCCAAAAATCAAAAGCAAAGAGCAAATCATTAAGTTCAATTACCAATCAATACAATATGAAAAAATGAGGATGAAAAACATATTTTGATAACAAAGTAAAAAAAAATTAAAGACAAAAAACGCCACTCAAAATCATAAATTTTGCTGTCATAAATCACAGTGAAACACCAAGGTGCCCCATTTATTCCATTTTTAAATTTTTTATGTAATATATAAATTAAAAAAAAGGTGATACATATGTATTTAATGGATTTTGTAGAAAAAGTCAATGAACGATTTAATCAGCCACCTATATTATACATTTGTCGACATGACAAACTATAATAAAACAGATGTAAATGAAAAATAAAATATAGTAGGTGTAGAAAAATGAAAAATCAGCATTCCCAAGTTAATATTATATATATATTTGTGTGCATGTGACAAACTATTAAACTCTTGTGAAAAAGAAAGGAGAGTTTATTTAATTTAACATGTCTCCACTTGATCGCATGCAAGCCCTACTATGCCTTACCTATAGCAAATCTTTGGTGCCAAATTATTTCAGATTCCAAATTAAAATAATTAATAATAGTAATTTAATATTAAAAATATTGAAACTAACGCTTTGATTTTCCATGGATATTGAATTTTGATGAGCTGTGTTGTTTTATTTGCAGAAATTCTATGGATGACTTCTCCGTTCATAGAAACTTCCAACAAAATAAGCTTTTTTTTTCTTCTACAAATAAGCCAAAATCGATCACAAGCCTTCAGCTCGAAAATATCTCGTCACAACGAGCATGCACTGATTTGGAATCGCAAAACGTTAAGATAAATAGGATGAAATGTTCATTGTCATAGAATAAATATATAAATAAAATAATTAATAATAGTAATAATCTTCATAAATAAACAAGTAAGATAAAGTTGACTTGATTTAACATGCTTCCACATGACTTGATTGGTAGTTCAATATTTTCTATAATTAATTAATTGGTTGGTCTTATGTGATATTATTATATTTATATAAAACATATTTATTAATAATAAATACTTATTTTATATTTAATATTCATATACAATGAATTGACTCACATGAAATTCCATATGGTGTTTATAAAATAATTTAAGTGAAAGTTGTGTAAGTGATTTTTAGACTTGAGATCATTAAATTATCTTCTATTTTGATCCCATTACACGTTATTTTGATTGAGGTAACAAAGCTGGGTATAATATGAACTATATATAAGTATTTGAGTGATCATGAGATGATTCATCACCCTAGATGAATTAGAAAAAATATTCTATTTTTTCTTAAATAGTAGTAACTAAGAGATGATATTTGTTAAGAGTTTCAAATCTTATCCAAACGATCAATGATTATAATGTTGAGAGCAAACATGATTTAAAATTGAAGACATAAACGATGTATTAATGATAAATCATAATATTATTAATGAAATATATTAATTACATTGAAAAACCAGTCACTGAAAAGCTAAGTTAAACCACCAATGACTTTTCTAATATTTGAGGGATCATAATACATTGCTAGATGTTGTACCTGATATTCAAATATAAATTAATAAATTATTGAAATAGTTTAATTGTAATTATTGTTTATATTTGAACTAATATATTAGAAATTTAATAGGCCACATACATAACAAGCTACTAATTAGGAATTAAACTAACAAGTATGATTGATTGAAATATATTATATAAACTCAGAACTAGAAGATGACTACGTTGAGAGGAACTTCCAACAAAATAATCTTTTTTCTTTTCTACAAATAAAGCCAAAATCAAGGAGTACGTGAAATTGAAATTGCTAACTTTTTGCTTGAAGCGTATAGATGTGAACGAAAAGGAGATGATCAAGGTGACATGAGCTTGCAAGTTCCTCACGCATTAATGCTGTCTTCGTCCACACACAGCAAGGCATCAAGCAAGCAACACGGGGAAGGACTCTTCCAAGAAATAATTTAATTTAATTTCTTGCTTCTCCATCGGTGTTCTATCAATATATTATAGTGATATTTTCTTAAACATTCCTAGATATATCTTATAGGATTTTGGGGATCTTTACTATTCGTGAATAATTTTATTTTATTATTTTTTAGAGAATAATATAAATTATATTTTGATGTTTTCATTTAACAACTTATGTTTTTTGATGAGATGGTTCCTTGACATAGTATTGAAGCCTTATTGACTCTGTTGTCACTAGTTCGAATCACACCACTTTCATTCTATGTGATAAAATTAAGCACAAGGTAGTGTGAAACTATGCAAGTTTCAATCCCAAAAGGTTTTCATTTGAGGGTGTGTGTTAGAGAATAATATAAATCATATTCTGTAACCTCACTTAACAACTTAAAGTTTTAGGTGAGATGGTTCCTTGATAATTTTTTTCTACATGTATGATTTTCAAGAAACCAATACGAAAATATGAAAAAATCCTTGATACTACTAGATGCCTTTAATATAATTATTCATCCTAATTTAAAAACATGTCATCAATAGAAACTATTTTTTAATTTAATTTAATATTATTTTTCAATATTCGATGGTCTTCGAGCAAACGGTTTTTTTTTCATTGTCTGAAATGATTCTTTCAAATCATGAACAAATCAAATATAAAAATAAAATTTAAAAGTAAAGTTATTTTTTATGGAGATGAAAAAGTGATGAAAAAACTTCACGTAGAAATTAGAGTTTTCATGTCTAAGTTTAAGAGCTTATTTGGTCATGAAAAATGAAGTCTTCTAGTGAATAAGGGACTCTACAATGCTGAAGTGTAGAGAAGGACATATACAAGACATGGGTGATTTTGTGTATTTATATATTAGACCTTGGAATTTCTTCACAAAGAAGAGATTGTATTATTGGTTGAAAAATTAGTTTGGCTGACCACAGTAGCTCTTAAAGCCCTATTGGGATGGGGAAAAAACCCATAAAAAATTAAAATCCTAGAAACCTCAAGAAACTTATTTTTAAGGTTTGAGATAACTACTTATCTTGTTAAAAAAAGAGAAGAAATCAACTCAAACGAAGATAATTTTTCAGACCTTAATTTGCCTTCTTGGACAAGATAAATTGACCCTAAAAGGTGTGGTGTGGTGACAGAGAGTTTGCCATCTGTATATCAGGTCTCGAGTTCAAGTCAGAGTGTGTATCTTTTATAAGATCTGTTACAACCAGGATTTTAATTAACTCACTCAGTTGAGCCCACAAAATACGTTTTTAAGGAGGTGGGTTTCTTCACCCCCAAAAAAATAAAAAATTAATTGAAAATAAAAATAAAATTGTCTATGTGGAACTTCTCTAAGAAAATATCTCCACATGACTTGTTGACTTGCAAAATGTTTGGTACGTTTAATTAAGAATTCCCTTTAATACTATTAATTTGTAATCCTCATTTAAAGAGATATCATCAATAGTAACCGACTTTCAATTTACTTTAATATTATTTCGCAATATTTGACTTTCCATGCCACAACAAGCTCTTTTCTTTATTATTGTGAACAGATCAAAACTGAAAGTGAAATTTGAAGCTAAGGTTTTGACTATTCATGGTGATGGGTGATGAAAAAAACTTCAAATAAAAATTAAAGTTTTTATAGCTCGGTTGATGGACCTTATTGGTCCTGAAAATAAATCTCATGATGAACAAAGAACTGTAGAATGATGAAGTCAGTGTGTGTATGCGTAAAGGAAGAAACATACATGAAAAGATAAATTTATAAGAAACTATAAGAAATTTCATCAATGTCATCAGCACAAGTTGCAGATATGAACCTCAAATTCGATGGTTTATTTTCACTATTATTAATGATAATAAAGTATGTCTTCTTAGGAGTTTACTGTCCAAAATAACTTGGCTGATTCAAAATTATGGGCAGCTGACAAGCATGTAGCAATCATTGATAGATGTTAGAGAATAATATAAATTATATTATGGTGTCTCACCTAACAGTTTAAGTTTTTAGGTGAGATGGTTTCCTTAACTTGGTATTAGAGTCTTGTTAACTCAGCGGTCACGAGTTCAAATCTCACTACCCTCATTCTATTTGATAAAAATCAAGCACAAGGTAGAGTGAGCATGTGTTCAAGTTTCAAGCCTAAAGAGCTATCTACATGTATTTGTAGTATGTGTTTTGCTAGCTCTCTTTTGCTTCTTCTTGTTGTTTAACTGGTGTATTTTCCAGATAACTCATTGGATTGCGTTTTCTAGGGTTTATCTATTTTGCTTGTACATATAAAAATAATTAAACCCCAGATACACAACCAGTACTGTTATTAAGAACAAAAAAAGGGAAGTCTCCAGGACGTGCGACAATGACTTTGCACAGATCATGAATAAATAATAATAAAAAATAGTATTAATTATAATATTAGAAACTCCCAGATCATGAAGAAAGAAGATTTTGAAATCAAGTCTTTGATCTCGCATGGGTATGGAATTTCGATGAGCTGGATAAGTTGAGTGAATGCTTGTTTTATTCGCTGAAATTCTATGGATGACTTCTCCGTTCATAGAAACTTCCAACAAAATAATATTTTCTTCTCTGCAAACAATCCAAAATCAAGGAGTCTGTCCACGCACAGTAACGCAGCAAGCATGCACCACGGGGAAGGACTTTTTTCTAATTCTCCCTGGCCTCCAACACGTCCTTTTTTTCCCTCCTTTTCTATTATCATCACTACCCACTCCCAACTCATAAGCATTGATGTTAATTTAGTTTTGTTTGAGCTGAAATGGCTGAAATTTTTGTATCAATTAGAAAAAAATAAGATAACATGACATAATTTTTATCTCATTTAAACTTCAGCTCATTTTGGAAATTCCATTCTAATTTCAGCTGAAACGTTCTGGTTTTGTTCCATCCGTTCTGTTTCGGTCAAATAGTGTTTTTTTAAATAATAAATAATTTTACAATATAAATCATATCTCTTAATCCGACCGTTAGATTGAGACAAAATTTTACGAGTCTCTTGACATATATATATATATATATATATATATATATATATATATATATATATATATTAAAAATTTCAGAGCAATTAGAGAATATAATGACCTTGCGAGATTGATGAGGACATTCTCATAATATTATACATGTTAAGTTTTTTTTGTTCAAAAAAATCATTTTATTGTGTTATTTTTTAGATTAAATTGCACAATTCTAATAATTTTATTTTTGGATTTGAAGTAATTTTTTTAAATATATATATATATATAGTACAACCCTGAAACGATGCGCAAAAACGCGTCAGAACAGAAACATTCCATTTCAATTGAAAAAACAAAGCACCATTCGAAACAGAATTAACAACCTTGCTTTCAAGAAGTAATATAATTTAATTTCTTGCTTCTCCATATCGGTATCCTCGCAAAATATTATAGTAATATTTTAATTTTTGTATTTATACTTGACCAAACCCAAAAAAAATCAGCCTATAAAGTCTTCGTGTTTATCTTATTATCATGAGACAAGGTGCATGGTTTCTTCTTGATTTTTCTCACCAAAACACCAGAAGGAGGAGGAGGGAGTAGGATTTCAATAGCTGTTGCTTTGCTTTGGTTTACAAAATGGGCAACTGCTTGGATTCTTCTGCTGTTAAAGTAGTGCCTACTCAGAGTTCACTTACTCCTGGTAGGTAACACACTTTTTCCTTGTGTGTTTGGTAAAGGCCTAAGAGCCTAATACGTGATATTAAAAGTATATTTATTAATTATAAATACTTAATTTATATTAAATATTCTTATAATATTTCATTAATTAATTTAATATTTGATTTATGCATTTTGAGTAAGGATAAAGTTCATGAGATACAAATGTTTTACATAATTAAGAAATTTGTATTGCTCATACCATTTATTATTACTGAAATATTCTTGGTCGATGTTCTTTTAAATACTGGATATTTATTGGACAGTTTGTGCCTTGCAATAATCTAGCCTTTAAATAATTATTCAAAGTAAAAAAAAAGTATCATAATAAATCCTTAAACAATCTTGTATCTATCCAATAGGGTCTTCAGGATTCCTAAATAATTTTGTTTTATTGTTTCATCTACATATATAATGATTAGAAAACCCAACATTAACTTTTAATTATAGGATGCCTTTAATATAATTATCCATCCTCAATTAAAAACATGTCATCAATAACAACCATTTTTTAATATTCGACTAACCATGCTAGAGAAAACGATTTTGTTTTTTTAAAAGATGCTTTGAAAACATGAACAAATCAGACATGAAAATAAAATCTAAAACTAAAGCTTTTATTTTTCATGGAAATGAAGTGATGAAAAAACCTCACATGAAAATTAGAGTTTTCAAATCAAAGTTGATGAGCTTATTTGGTCATGAAAAAATAAGTCCCCTAGTGAACAAGGGACGCTATAATGCTGAAGTCAATATATGTGTAGAGAAAAACATATACAAGAGGAGAAAAAATTGTCAACAATGTTTAGGTATGCCCAACTTGTTGAGAGAGCAATGAAACACTTTACTTGATACTACTTTAATAAATATATCTGTCAATTGATCCTTAGATCTAACAAAATGAAAAATCGCATTCTTCTTATTGAGTTTTTGTTTGATGAAAAAAGAAATGTTTCTCTACTTCCACATGTTTAGTTCAATCATGTTGAACTATATTATTGTCTATGACATTCGAGGCTTTGTTGTTATAGTATATCTTGATCTTACTCTTTATAGGATATCCTAGCTGCTTAAGTAACACCTTTATCTATAGTATTTCACATAATCATTTGGCCATCCCTGTAAATTCATCTTCAGCACTAAATAGATCAACAACATTTTGCTTCTTACCTTTTCAAGTCATCGAGTTTCCTCCAACAAAGGTAAAGTATCCTGAAGTAGACTTTATATCAATCATATTTCTTGTGCAATCTACATCAGTATAACCATGATGTTGAAGTGATTATTATTTAAGAAAAGAATTCTTATTCCCGGAGAGGATTTTCAATAACTAAGTACTCCCAATGTTGCCTTCATATGTACTTCACTTAGGTTGTGAATGAATTGGCTGACTAGACTGACTGCATATGCAATATCGAGACGTGTATGTGAAAGGTGCATGAGTCTTCCCACTAATTTTTTGAAATCGTTCTCTATTTATGGGAACTTGATCTCGATATTCCACTAAACAATGATTTTGTACGATTGGTGTATCCACAGGTTTGCAATCCAACATACTTGTCTCAGTTACTAGGTCTAATACATAACACCTTTGTGAGAGGAATATACCAAGTTTTGATCTGTATACCTCGATGCCCAATAAATACTTCAACCCATCAAGGTCCATTTCAAATTCACTGTCTAGATACATGTGTAATTATGAAATTCCTTCTTCATCAATTTCTATGACTATCATATCATCAACATAAGTAATAAAGGCTACTTTTTCCCCTCATTTCTTTTCAAAAATAATCTGAATCCATGTTTTCGCACTGCTAGATTGAATCTTCCAAACCATGCTCTAAGAGATTGTTTCAGTCCATAAAGTAATTTTAGAAGCTCGCACACCACATTTTATTTTCTTCCAATAAAACCAAGATGAATTCATATACACTTTCTCCTCTAGATCTCTATGAAGAAGTATATTTTTTACATCAAATTGATGTAAAAGTCAGTCAAGGTTTGTTGCAAGTAATAAGGAGTTCTCACCTAGTATCATAGTTACTAGAAAATGTAACTGATTTATAATAATTGCATTTCTATTCTCCATTTATTGTATGTTAGGTCAGTAAGTTTTGGTTGTTTGATTTCACTGGAGATTTTATCTCTACCCGAGATGAACATCTCTATGAGCTATGACCATAGCTCATAATTATGCCCATTAAGTTTGATTACAGGGACGACAATTGGTAGGTCAGGGTTTTGGGTAGAGTTGGTTTGAGTGTCAATTCTAGGATCTGTGGTTGTAATTTGAGCATGGTTTTATGGGTTCGGTTCTGTCATTGTTTTAGGTTGTTTGTGATCTAAAAAGAGTTTAGATTTGGATCGTTCGCTCTGATACCATGTCAACAATGTTTAGGTAGCTGGAGATAATTTGTTTATATCAATTCACTACAATACTTCTTTATTACATAGAACTTGTATATATACATGTACAATAAATTCTATTTAAAGATGGAAAACTAAGAATATCAATATACCAAAATCTTTCCTAAACATGATTCTTGATTTCTAGTTTTTGTGATTTGTAATATTTCCTAAACTAACAATTAATCCTTTTCAACAAAAACGATATCATAGTTAAGGAGAGTGCATCTGGTCTCACTTTCATGGTCTTTGTCTAGCTTTTCTAACCTTTTAATGGCTTTTTTTTCTGGCTAGGAACGACTTTCAAGTTGTATTTATGACTGGCTATAAGTACCTATTGCAAGGGGATTTCGTATATTTATATTAGGCCTTGAAATTTCTTCATATAGAAGAGATTGTATTATAGGTTGAAAAATTGGTTTGGCTGATCATAGCCATATAGGAATGAAAAACAAAAAAAAAAAAAACACCATTTTGACCTCTTTTTGTTTATCAAAAAACCATAAAAAAATAAAATCCTAGGAACCTCTTTTTGTTTAACCTGATTTTCTTATATTAAATCCGGATTGACCTATCCGATCCAAAGTATACAAGCACTTTTTTACTTGTATTTAAGTTAAGGGGCTATGAACCTCAAATTCGATGGTTTATTTTCTCTGTGAGAATGAAGTATGTCTTCTTAGGAGTTTACTGTCCAAAATTACGTGGCTGATTCAAAATTATGGGCATGCAGCTGACAAACATGCAGCAGTCTCATTGACAGTATATATTTTTCTACACTGCCATGGATCTTGCAAATTACTCAATCGATTCATTGACTCATCATTCATGCCAACGATTGCTGGACAAACCTTACAGCAACGGTGTGTCCTGGTTAAAGGAAAATTTCAGAGGAAGGCTATCTCCATGTTATATATCTACCAGCATCGATCTTGTAGGGGCATTCGGCTAACTCGTCCTGTTATTGCATTAGGAAGTAAAAACTTTGTATTGAAAAACTATTTCAACTCAAAAACATTGTTAGTATCGACAAATCAATTTTATGCCTTAAAAAGATTATGTAATGAGCAAGAGAAACATAAATGAACACTACATTTCGAGTTATCACGATTAATCAATAGAAAAGGAGGTAGGTAGATTGATTTGGACTAACCAGAATATGGCCTTTGATCATCTCATCCGTGTAGTATGCAGGCTGTTGTTCCTGAAAAGTAAGAGAACTGTGTTATCAAAGTGCTTCTCTCCCTATGATTTCGATGCTCATCAATCAATCCATCCTTGGAAGAACATGTCCATCTTTTTAGCGTAACCATGGCTGGAAATGCTGTGAAGTCTACGCCTTAATATATTGACTTTATCGCTTTGGATCGAAAATAATGAAGTTAGGCGAGAAGAAGAGAAGATTTGGCGAAGCCCCTTAATTTTGTTTTTTAATTTTATCCTTTAACATTTAGTTAATTTACAATTAAGTTTTAAATCTGTTTTGATTTATTTTTTATAGGATTATATAAATCACAAATTTGATATGTTAGCTTGTGTGGATCAAAATCAATTAAATATGTTATTATTCTATTATTAAAAATAAATATTTGATTTTAAAAATATTTTTTAGTTAAATTATGTTCTTACGAGTTATCCAAATTTCTCTTAAACCCTTACAATTAACCAAGTTACGTAGAATTAATTTTCACACAATTTATTTAATTTTCATTAAATAAATATAACATTTAAATATTATTTATATTCAAGAAAAACCTTAACTCACCCGCAGCATGGTTTTTTTTTTTTGTCTGGTTCACTTAAATGACGTTTCTTTTTCACCTCTTTCTTCAACTCAGTGTTATTATTCTCTTTTTTTTTCCTTTTTTTAAAAAAATTAGTCATTAATCATCAAATTCATACAATTTTGAATTATTTTTTCAAAATTTCTTTTCAATTAAGCCTATTATGACATTCAAAACCATCCTTCTATATTGGTGCATTTTACATCTCAATCTTTGAACTTCCAATGCAAGCAATTTCAGCCAAATTAACCCCAAATCTCAATTGTTTTTCTTCAATTAAGCTCCCAATTATATTAATCGGGTCCTAAAAACTTAGTGTCTCTTTCATTTTGGTCCTTGGTATTTGAATTCTTTTAATTTTAGTTAAATTGGCTCAAATGTCAATTTTTTCACTTCAATTAAGTACCCATTTATATTAATTGGACCTCCAAACTTTGCGAAAATATTCATTTTGGTCCTTGACCCTTTAGTGCTTTCAATTTTAGACAGATTGACTCCAAATATCAAAATCTCCTCGTCAACTCATTCCCCAATTGAAATAATTACCCCCTCAACCTTTGCCAAGTCTTTCGCTTTTGTCTTTGACTTGCAAATTTAGCTAGTTTTTCTCTTAATTTTAATTTATTTTCCTCAATTAGGCCCTCAATTAGATTAATTGGACTTCTAAACTTTGCCATCTTTTTTGTTTTGATCCTTGATCTTTCAATTCTTCCAATTAAAACCAATTACAATCCGTTCTTCCAGTTTTCTTCAATTAAACCTAAAATTGCATGCTCACATAATTTTTCTTTTATCCTCTAGAAATTTGATTTTTGTCCTATCTCTTTTTTATAATGAATGTTTTAAAAAGAAAATCAAAATCAGGAAAATTTTGAGGGATCAAGAACTTGGGCTATGACAAGAAAAATATAAACAAACACAGGAATCAATTATAGACACCGATATAATTTTATTTACTTTTTAAAAAAATGTCATGAGATTGACGATCCTGGGTGAGGTCGATTCAGAATTATGGGATCTTTTTTCTAGAAAATAGGAAGGTCAGTTGCACAAAATGTACTTCTAGATAATTGCTCCATAGATACTATATTTATATAAATGATAAAAAGAAAAAGAAAAATCATATAACAAAGGGAATTCTTACTTAAAACAAACAATACTTCAATCTTAGAAGAAGCATGAAATACTTCGGAGAAAATCATAATCAATCATTTTATAATCATTATAATAATTATGGAGATAATTTGATTTTTAGATGTTCAGATTTATTTCATTGTAGAAATAAAACACATGATGTCGCAATCCTTTTCTCTTACAACTTATATATTGGTGTATTCAATTAATTATACTTTTTTTCTATTATATTGATTTTTTAATGTTATTTATATTGAGTTTTTAATTTTTTTTGAACTTCACCATTATTTATCAAATAAATATTTATGTTATATTTGTCGAGTTTTGATATAAGTGTGTGTGTGTGATATAAATTAGGGGTGAGCAAAAAAATTTAAAAACTAACTAAACCAAAAAAAACTGAGAAAAAAAATCGATTAAACCGATTAGATTTTTTTTTAAGTTTAGGTTCGGTTCGGTTTTTGGCATTTAAAGTAAAAAATCGATAAACCAAAATTGAACCGGTTCAAACTAAAAAAAAATATGCTATAATTTTTTTTATTCCTGTGGTTCAATTCCTTTTTTTTTTTTTTTGCTTCCATTTTGGTTAAATGAGAGAAAGGAAAACTTTGGTTAAAGTTTAAAAAAAAAAATCCAAAACTTTTTTTTATGGCTTTTTGTTAAAAAACCGAACCAAATCGAAACCGGTCGGTTTAAACCAGGTTCAGTTCGAGGTTTTTTTTTTGTTTGGTTGTTTTTATTGATAAAAACCAAACCGAACCGAAAAGTCTTACCCCTGATATAAATGGATATATATGGAGTCAAGTTTTGATTGGATTTGAAATTTGGTTTGATAATATTCATTTTTTATTAATTATTATATCGAAACTCCTTTAATTTCATTTAAGTTGGGTAGGGTTATTAATCATTGTGCTTGGGTTAAATTCTCACTTCTAATTATCAAAATGATTTGTTAAATTCCTAGAATTTATATATTCAAATTCTGAAACTAGCATCTAACGGAGTATAATAAATTTCTCCAACTATACCTAAACTAACAAGGACGTTAAACTTTTAAGATAGGCTAGGATGGGATTTAATATTAATTAATGAGCAAACTAATCCCTAGATATATTATCATTGAATAAAAAAATTAAATCAGTTTGAATTTCTCTAACACTTTCTTAAAAACGGAATGCATTTTAAAAAAAAACAAGTTCATATGAATCAAAATTGACACTTAATATGTAAAGAGAAAAAGTGCATAGTAAGTTTGCTGTTGAGTTAAGACGTGTATCTCTTATAAGAATCTGGAACAACTATAAAATACAGCTTTTAAAAAGATGGAGTTTTCCTCATAACAAAAAAAAAATATATATATATAAAGGGAAAAAATAAATCAAGAAAGTTTATCACAAAATAAACTCTTAGGATTAATTTGGTGTATGTTTTATTTTAATTATAAATTTAAAAATATTTGGTTATTCAGCATATATACTATAGCTTTATATGATTATGAATTCTAATTAAAATTATTTTATCAAACCATAACTTTAAAATATAACACCATGTCAAACAAATCCTTAAACCAAGAATTAACCGTTGAAAAATTTCCTGCTTTAGGTTCTCAAGCGTGCTCATGTACTAAGCACTAAGCAGCACAAAACGCTCGCTTTGATGAGGTTTCAAGACCTTGGATGCCTCGATGATGACACAGAAAACAAAAAACTCCAGATTCATACACAGTATCAGAGGATTCGTTCATGAAAATTGTGAATGTTGTACAAGAAAATGAAAATGAGCAGGCAGTAAACAAGAGAATAACTGGTTGGTAAAATGGTGGGAAAGCGAAGGGTTGCTTCGTTTGGAGACTAGTGTTTGAAAAAGATGAGAAAATAGAAAAAGCTGAGAAAAAAACATGCTTCGATCTATTTTCAACGGCTGCTTTGGAGTGCTTTCTTGTCATGGGACCCTTTTCTTTCTTTTGCAAATGTCTTACATGGAAATGGGAAGCAATCATCTTTCTTTTGAGATGACCTTTGCGCATGAAAATACAAAATTTCTTGTAATTTTGACATTTTAAAAAGAAAAAGGCACTTCTTGATTTGATAGAGCACCATTTTAAGCTTCTTTTTGGGATGGATTCTTCTCTTTAATTTTGATTAAATAAAAAAAGAAGATCACAAGTTATCGTCCGGGGTTTCTCCTCTAAATATCTTTGCATTATGGTAGCATTCTGATTATATCGTTCATACTCAATTATATATATACATATATATATATTAACAGAGAGATAGAGAGAGAGAGATGCAATACAAGTTTCATGGAGGAATTGTAGAATTGGCCATCTCAAAAAGATAATTAAAGAAGCTCGGACGAGAATGCAAAGAAGAAGAGCAAAAGGGCATTTTTATTTATACAAATGATATTCTTATTTATAAGAAGTTGGGAAATTTATATTAGATTTCCATTATATATAAATATATATGTGGGGATTTTAATGTGGAAAGGTGAAGATAAATAAAGGCTTTGATTTCATTCTCAGACAAGGTGATTGTCTAGTTGACAAAAGGGTCTCAATCAATGTTTTGTGGGTAAAAGAGCTTTCTTTTCCTGGGTTCTTTTAATAATTTATGCTGCAATAATTACTCTATTTGTTTTCCAAAAAACAATTCAAAGTTTTCTTTTTTAGCTGAGAGAGGATTCTTAGCTTAATAGTAATCTCTCTCTGCCTATGTGGGCAGCATGTTTTTAAAGTTATACTGTTAAAGGTTAGGGTTTTGTCAATAGTATACATCTTGGCTCTAGTGTTTCTGACAAAAGTTATGGGGTTCGCTCTCAACAGGTGGTTCAAATTTTCACTTTACTTTTTTTTTAATTCTCGATAGCAATGTGGTCTAGATCATCAACCTTTTCAAGATCTGTTCTTTTGGCCACACAGCCATTCTTTCTTCGCTCGAATCATGGCAGTTTGGTACTGCATAGCTGTAAGGTCTCATCGATTCTCTCTCTATCTTTCCCTCTGAATTTCTTTTCTCTCCCTTGTGTTTGGCCTTCTTTCACATGCTCTTGTTCTATAGCAAACCCTTTTCAAATTAAATTATAAATATAGCTTGTTGCAGCGGCCTTGAGTGCTGGCTGTTGTCGTAGCATAACCTACTGGTGTCCTTGCAGCTTTTTCTTTCTTTATATTTAATGGGAGATTATGTGAGATATTGCTGTGCCTTTCCCATGATTACATCTTGATATTTAAGCTGGATTTGAGCTGGGAACCTAGGCATTGATCCCATTAAAATGAGCTTTAAAATCGAATCCAGAAGGTAATTAATTAATAGTCAAAATGGGCAATTGGTGATTTCCATTAGCACTAACCAATGTGTTTTTTCCTCTCTGTAATATGGCATTACTCTTGATGATGATTATAATCATACATCATGTGAAAAAATTGATAAATGGCCAGTCACTTGGTGGTCATAATTATTTGTTAGTTCATAATTACAAGAGTAGTTGATAAATCATAAACTCCAGCAGCCTACAGGTTAATTGTGGGGTTAAGGTTAGTGTAATGTAATTCAGCACTCAAAAGGTGACAACTTTTTAAAGGCACCAATAGACCACTCTTGTTTTTAGCTCTCCAGACATGAAGGCCCATGCTTTTGATTTCTTAAAATATGCTTCTTGAGACAAGGTACAGTAATCAATAAGTTAGGCATCAGGATCTTGAACTCAAAACTTGTACTGCTAGCCTGGGATTATCATATAACTTTGTCTTTACATTTTCTATTGGAGTATAAAGCTACTCGGGCTCTGCTACATGACATAAAGTATTCATTGAGAAGTGTAAATGTCTTGTGTTTCCAGGGCAGCTAATACCCTATTGAATCTCAAGACCTGGATGATGCATGATTCTACTTCTCTGGTCCAAAATCAAATGCCTTACAGCTCCTCCAAATGATGAGGTCAGGTTACACTTTATATAGCTATCTATGATCATAATCGTGCAGCAAATTAGGAGCAGCTCACCTATTTCACCACACCAAAAGAGGAGCATCAACTGAAGATCATCAAAATTTGCATCACCTTCTCTTGAATATTTGCGAGCAAGAAAACTTTCATGTTAGTTCTAGTTCTATCTCCTTGTCATTGGTTTTTTCTAGCATGAGCTTCTTCGATCAGAATTGTATTGTCTCAAATATCTTGGTGTTACCTGACCTCACATCTGGTATATCACAGGTGGCATCATTTTCACCTTGTCTTCTGAGTTTAATCTTTATCTGTGTTTATAGACAGCAATTATTTAGTGGGATTAGATGATCCTCTGGCAATATACAATCTCTGTGTGCTGATGAATGTCCACAGGAATTCTTGTCTACACAGAGTAATTAGTAGGCCGCATGCTCTTGCCTTGTAGTGATCATTACCACTCTTTATGTAGTGTGATGGGAAATGTTTATGACTTAACCATTCTTGTGAACGGCAAAGTTTATGAGAATTAAAACAGAAGGTAGCCTAGTATTTGACAGAGAAAGATCCTTGTTGGAAATCGAAGGGTAGTAGTTGAAATCCAAAGGCAGATGCAAAGGTCAAAGCTCCTCCAGAAAAATGGCATTCTAGTCAAGATTCACATGAACACTTTCCTTAGGAAGGTCAGGTTCCCTGGATTTTATTAGGGGTCTGGTTTCAGAAACTAGACCGCCAGTTATTCACTAACCTTTTCACCTAGCTTATTGAATTCGGTCAAGTCGTCCTATCTGCAATCAAATAATCATTTTCTTCAGCATTGTGTTGAATTTTGTTCTTATTGTTGATGAAGGACGATGGCCTTCTTCCTTCACATTGTAATTGCTAGTGTGTGTGCATGTTGAAATTTTGTAATCTTTGTTAGCTAAGCAATTCCATTACTCATCGTATTGCTAATTTTTTTTCTTCAGGGACAATGAGTGACCACAGGACCAGAGACAGGAAACAACTGCTGGATTTCAGTCTCGAGAAGCTACAAGTGTTCATTTGATAATTCAGAGTTGTGCAACCCATAATAGCCCTTCAGGAAGAAAGATAACAAGAAGACAATGAGTGAGCTAGGTTCTGAAAGATCAAAGCCATGGAACATATACTCAACTTCAGACCCTGCAGCACCATCTCAAACAGGAGAAATTGATAGGGAAGCTCCATGGAAAAGTTTCGGAACATCCATGAATGCCATTTCTTTTGGTTTTGTTGCAACAGCAATCTTGATATCAATGTTTCTGATAATGGCCATCTTTGAACATCTGTTTAGGCCTAATCCTTCCTTCTCTACACCTCAAGAAGTCACCAATGGTTCTTCAGAATCAAGACCACTGCAAAAACTTGGAAATCCTCAAACAGTAAGTCTTCTCGAAGCATTTAAGTTGTGTATTTCACTTTTTTATAAAACGAAAGCCAGGTACTATGGTAATGTCTGGCTGTTATCTCGACGCAGAAGAGACAAAAACATCAGGGATAGAGAGTATATGCCCCTCTTGTACTTACTGTTCTTAAAGGAAAGAATTCAATCCAAGATTGACCAATTATTTTATATTCTTGTCTTCGTCCCTCTAACAAAAACACATTTTTGTTCTTTTTGTATCTGTTTTCTTTTTCCCAAAACACTAACCACAACCATTTTTTTTTCTGTGACCTAGTGTGTAAGAAGCCTGCTAGCTCCATGCTTTTAAGGATTGATGAAATTAAGTTATTGGCTTTGTGACAGGTTCCAGCAGCTTATGCATCAGATTTTTCAGTAGTGATGCCTGGACAGCAGCTTCCAACTTATATTGCCCAACCAGCACCCTTACCTTGCCCAAGGGAAAAGATTTATTGGCCTAACCATGAAAACATAGTGTAATAATTGTATTTGATCATGCAGTGGAAGTAATGTTATACTATCTATCTATATCCAAATGTTTCATCACTACTATGCACTCCTCATTCCTTAGCTTTTGTTACCAAATGGGACTAACTGATGAAAATCTTGCAATTTTTACTTGAAAATTTGACCATTCCTGATAAATAAAAAAATGCCCTTCGTTGACCAATCAAGCCAACTTGAGGGGGCAATTCATGGGCTAAGATGCTCTGTCAGAACTGTTTGATTCATCACAAGAATTTCCGGTGTTGGAAAAAAAAAACTCGTCAGAATGCCAACCAGCAAATTTTATCCCATGAGTACGATGCCTTGACAGTGAATAAATCTGCACACGAAACTTAGCCATTTTCCAATTATCATGTTTTGTAGAAGCACACTGTTCTGCATGTTAAATGTTACAGAAGACGATGATGATTCAGAATTCCAATCCAACGCCAAAGCTTTCATAATAAATGGCACAACTTTGGCCATGATATCCTTTTAGATCCTCAAAAACTCCATTTCCTTAGCACACAAGCTACAACAGCTTGCTAAAGGAACGATTTTTGTCCGAGGTTCTGCTCTTCTGTCTCCTATCTGCAGGTAACATGATAGAATATATCTCTTGAACAAAATTCACCTGGGAGAAACAACAGGTGAACCTTGATAATGATTTGATGGAAGTATTAATCTAGTTGCATGATCCCTGACTGAAGTTCATCTGGATGTTCAATCTATTTAGGGAACTCGTAATCATGTTAAATCACTTGAGGCATCATTTCCTACCTTTTTTCTGTATATCCTCTTAAATGTGCGGTTTGCAAATGGTAAATCCTTAGCTATCAATTGACCGTTACTGCTCTGAACGATCTTTGTGACGAAATTGCTGGAACTAGGGGTTTTGGACATTTTGCTTGAACCGATATCAAAAACTAATGCTATGGTTAGACTCGTGTAGATCTGGGAAATGAAAAACTTGATCGGAGGAAAGTATATGCTGAGATTCAGAGGAACAGTTGTGAGGTCTTGAGTTCCAACCTCCCTTAATATCCTAAAAACTAATCAGCAAATAGTCCAATAATCAGATTTCAATCACTAAAATACTTAATAGTAACACGAAAACCACAATTTAGATTAATCCATGATAACCAAATTGGAAAGCTAGGTCCTCCAAATTTCTCCATGATCATTTAAGTTGAACACTACGTTATTCTACATCACAATTCACCAAAAATAATTTTGATAGATAAGAAAGAAAAAAACAAATTCATTCAAGTACCACAGTAGCTCCCAATGCTTGAAGTTTTTCAATAATGGGACCAGCCTCTTCTTTAGTTAGACCCTTCTTCAAAACCACAGGCACTTTCTCCACCAAATCCTTGGCTTCCTTCAAACCCAAATCAGTAAAAGTCCTAACTTCCTTTATAACCTTGATCTTGGCCGCTGCATCAAACTTCTCCAACTTAATATCAAAGGCAGTCTTCTCAGCCGCCGCAGCCGTCTTCAAATCCCCAGAGGCGGATCCAGGTGCAGCCGAGCCTGATAAAATGGCCCCAGAGACAGCAGGGCCATAACGACCAAGACCCATTTTATGTCTGAAAAGAATGGCATAGTCGTGCCTCTCGATCTTTGTTAGGTCAAGTAGTACGTCAGCAATGCGTTCAAGTTTTTGGGTTTGGGTTTCCGAGGAGGAGGAGCGGGAGATGATGGTGATGGGTTTCTGTATGAATGGGAGGAGTCGTCTTTTCAGTGTTTTAGAGGCAAGGTTTGTGGTTATGGAGCTCATCTTCTTCTTCTTCTTCTATGGCTGAAATTATGGGTTTAGAGTGGAGGAGGAGGAGGAGGGTTTTTCATATTTGTCGGCGCTTGGCAGAGAGGAAGAGACTAGGGTTTTCATCCGGGCAGCCGCAGCTCATTACCTCGATCTAATGTTTTAAAAAAATAATATAAATATGATAATATTTAGCGTGGCTTTGTGTGTGGCGAGGTGATTCTGTGCGGAAGAAGAAGATGAGAGAACAAAGCGGAGGGTTTTGGGGTTATAGAGAAGGTGAACGAGGGTTAGGTGTGTTGACACGTGGCATGCTCTGGAAAGATCTGGGGCTGCCCCGTTAATGTGTTCAAGCCCTGCCCGTGGTAGCGTGGCTGCTGCCAGCCCAGCCCGATTTTAGGTGGGCTGACAGCCAGCCCACGAAAAAAAATAAAAAAAAAATACAAAAAATTGCAAATAAAAAAATATTTTTTTGTGTTTTTTAGGAAAATATAAAATGTTTTTGTTTTCATGCATACAGTCCAATATACTAGCATATTTTGAAAATTCTTTTTGTTTCAAAAAAATATATATTATCTTGGAGTTTGAAGAAAAAATGTGTTTTAGCATGGATTTCGCAAAGAAAAACCATTTCTTGTATTTTGAGATTTTACAACATGTTTATAAGAATCCAAAGGGTATTGGCCAATATTTCAAAAATATCAAAATCTTATTTTTGGGAATTTATTATTCACTGTCGGTATTTGGATAAATAAATTCTAAGAGACTAATATCCAAAATATTCGGCGGAGATAATATATTATTATTCACTGTCGGTATTCGGATAAATAAATCCTAAGTGGTTAATATCCAAAATATTCAGCGGGGATAATATGTTATTATTCACTGTCAGTTCTTAAGGAGTTAATATCCAAAATATTTTGGCGGGGATAATATGTTATTATTCACTGTCGGTGTTTGGATAAATAAATCCTAAGAGGTTAATATCCAAAATATTCGGCGGGGATAATTTGCTATTATTCACTGTCGGTGTTTGGATAAAAAAATCTTAAAGGGTTAATATCTAAAATATTCGACCGGGTAATACACCATCATCATTTAACCAACATATTCTTTGAAAGATCAAAACAATAACAAATTATAAGACAACCAAAACGTCAAGCAGCTTATCTTAGGTAGGGCGTATTAGGGGTGCTAAAAAATTTCCTTTACGCAACCAGTCCCTTGCCTTAGAACTTCTGAAAGACCAGTTTTAGGTTTTCTAGTAACCATAATACTAGGTGGCGACTCTCTTTTCCACAAAAATAAAGATAAGACCCCCACATGAATTCCCCCGCACACGGGGAGGGTCATCACGATGTCACGCTCTCGCGATGGGGTATGACATCTCTTATAAGAGCTTGAGACAGTCAGGAGTTTTACTCGCTCAATTGGAATCACAAAGTCCGTTTTCCAGAGGATGAGGTTTCCTAGAATCCACACACACACACACACACACACACATATATCACATAATCTCCCATTAAATATAAAGAAAGAAAAAGTTGTAAGGACACCAGTAGGTTATGTGACGACAACAGCAAGCACTAAAGTAAATAAAATTATATCGGTGTCTATAACTGATTCCTACGTTTATTTTTATGTCTTAATCCCTCAAAATTTTCCTAATTTTGTTTTTTTAGATTTTCGTTTTAAAACATTCATTATAAAAAAGAGATGGGACAAAAATCAAATTTTCAAAGGATGAAAGAAAAATCATGTGAGCATGCAATTTTAAGTTTAATTGAAGAAAACCGGAAGAAAGGGTTGTAGGTGGTCTTAATTGGAAGAATTGAAAGATCGAGGATAAAAAAAATAATATGGCAAAGTTTAGAAGTCCAATCAATCTAATTGAGGGCCTAATTGAGGAAAACAATTGAAATTAAGAGAAAAACTAGCTAAATTTGCAAGTCAAAAGACAAAAGCGAAAGACTACGCAAAGTTTGAAGGTCCAGTTAGCTGAATTGGGGAATAAATTGAAGAGGATATTTTGATATTTGGAGTCAATTTGGCTAAAATCAAAAGAACTAGAGGGTCAAGGACCTACTTTGTTTCGAAATTCAAATGGTAATCAATTTTTCCTACATGCCTTTAACAAAAAAATGGATAAAGAAACACAACACAGAAGTCAAACACACTACAAAAATAAGGGCGATTAGCAACAGATTTCTGCAACAGAAAAAATCTGTTGCACATTGCAACGAAAATTTCATTGCTAATTATTACTTAGCACAATGGATAATTCGTTGCAGATAAATTTGCAACCACAGATTTACATCGGATAGTTTCCCAATGTAAATTCCATTATTAATATTTATTGGCAACGAATTTCTTTATAAACAGTAACGGATTGATCAATTGTTGTTGACCCTATTTTTTTATAGTAATAACTTACATCATATTGCAGTATTTCAAGAATGGAAAGCAAACGCAATCATCTCAATCAATACAAACTACAATCATAAACTCTCAGGAAGCAAAAGAGCCAAGGCAATCTTGAGCTTCATGGAAACATAAACAAACACAAATTTTAGTGACAAATCAGAAAGAAAGGTTGAAATTAGAATAAAATTGTAGAACTTGAATTGAGTTAAATCATATCATCCATACTCAAGTCCATCATTCCACATTATAATTACTCGGGATCTTATCAAATTCTTTTGTCCTATAAATACTTTAATGTGTGTTCATAAAAGAACAATTGTTGCTATGAAAACAATAAGTCAAGAGCTCCATAATGAAAATAAAATATCGTTGTTGTCATAACCCATTTTTGGGTTATTCTATAAACTCTACATGAAATAAAAAAAAACAAAAAAAAAGTGGAGGTGTTGGTGGAAAAATCAAAATGGAAATTTTAGACATTTTCAATAGCCTGATCGTACCTGCTTTGTGTCTAAAAATGCAGATTCAAAGGTAAAATAATTTATTATTGGATAAATCCGGATAAAAATAAGTTGAAAGACATAATTATATTTTTTATAGGCCAATTTGTTTTAATCGTGGGTTAATTTAAAGTATAATTATGTTTAAGAATTAATTTAAGGTCCAATTGAAGGATTTAATTAAGTGCAAGTACTTACTTATACTTTAAATTAGTCAAATTAATTTTATTAAAGGCTTAATTGATATAAAAAAAAATCAAGTTCTTGAGCTTAATTCGGGTTCAATTGAGAAGATTAGAATTTTCGGAGACCAAATTGACTTTTTTTCCAAGTCAAATGTTTGAAGTCAGAGGAAAAATTGAAGAAAATTGAGAGTTTAATGGTCAATCGAGGGTCAAATTGCATAAATTTAAAACCAAGGACTAAAGTAAAAAAGAAGCATAAAGTTAAGGTTGCTATTGATTTTTTATGGGGATGTAATTGCACAAATTTAAAGGTTTAAAGCCAATTGAGAGTGCAATTAGAACAATCACAAATTGAGGGACCAAAACGCATTTGCACCTTTCTCCCAAAATCCTGCAGGCATGCTGCTACAGCTCACTCGGAGGCAACTTATCGCTGCACGTAATGGGCAGCCGAAGGGTTGCCTTTCTTCATCTATAAAAGCCAACACCAACAAAACAACTAAGGGGGAGAGAGAACAAAAAGGGAAGATACTGAAAAACATACAAAAAACATTGAGTTACACGAGCATAAAATAACATAGGGGACATGAACAAAGACATAGAAGACCCAAAGAGAACAATGGAGGAATAGACAAAGAAAGAAAAAAGACTAACGATTGTTGCATCTCCTTCCTCGACATTGCCCCCCTGCCACAGCCACAGACATCGACGACCATCCCTTCACCATAGATGCTCACAGTAGTCATAAGCACCAACCTATTTCCATGCTACAACAATCCATCTCTGCTTTCTCCTTTAGCCACGCAGCAACAAGTCTCCAACACGGGCCAACCTCTTGGTTGTGTGTGAGTTTTTGCCGTCAACTACCACCTAGTCTCCTTCCTCAGCACTAGGGACCTCATCGTGACCTCTAGCAGCACCAACCAGCTTTCGGCAACGCAACAACAGTTTCCAACTAGACCAGCTTTTATGGCAGCTCTCTTGACCACCACAGACCACCAATTTCGATGTCACCATTCACTCTACACTGTTCACATAATACATGAACAACACAACACAATTTATTTCTTTTTTCTGTTTTGTTCTTTAATTGGACTTGTTCTGGGCCCAGCCCAGTTGGTTGGGTAAATCCAACAAAGTTGACCCATTTAGAAACCATAAGCTATGAGAGATAAAGAAATCATCTTTTATGTGTTGCTGAGTTTGTAGATATAATATATATAGGAGGTATTTGGTCATTTACGGTAATTTGGGATTTTTTTTATGATCGAAGATACTTGTTAAATTTACAAAAACAATCAAGGCAAGATATAATTTTAAGTAAAATATTCGATACTTTCTGGGTAATTTTTCCTTAGTTTAATGAATTTTATTAAATCAATATTTTTCAAGTGTAATTTTAAAATTTAAGTTGACATTAAATTTTAAATAATGGATTTCTCAAAGCCAGGCCAAACCACTTTGGTGGGTCAAATTTAAGATGAATTTCTTAAACAAGATTTGTAGCAGGTGAGCAGGTCCAATCCTCACACCGTGGTTTCAGTTTACCAATAAACCACCTCGATGTTTTCATCCGGGCAGAGCCACTGCTCAACCCTGGTTTCAAACGACCATCATCCCTGCCCTTGAACACATAAACGGGCAGCCCTAGATCATTCTAGAACATGCCACGTGTCAGCACACCTAACCCTCGTTCACCTTCTCTATAAGCCCAAAACCCTCCCCTTTGTTCTCTTATCTTCTTCTCTCACACAGAATCACCTCACCACACACAAAGCTACACGAAAGTTCCTTCAATTTTTGTCTCTCGCAATCTCTACTTCTTTGTATCTGGGGTTATAAACAGACAACAATGGCTTCTTCAGCTGCCCAGATTCATGGTCTTGGTGTCGGTAGTGGGATTAGTAGCACATCTTCAAGAAAACCCAGCTTTTCTTTTGCACCAAGGTCAGTTTTTTTTGGCCAAAACCTTGGAAAAACCACAGCTACGTTCTTAAAACATACGAATAACACTTCAAGAAGAAGGTATAGTACCGGGCCGGTTAGGATAGTGAACGAGAAAGTTGTAGGGATTGATCTGGGAACAACCAATTCGGCGGTGGCGGCGATGGAAGGAGGGAAACCCACGATAGTTACAAACGCGGAGGGGCAGAGGACTACCCCATCTGTTGTGGCGTATACAAAAAGCGGGGACAGGCTTGTGGGGCAGATTGCGAAAAGGCAGGCGGTGGTGAACCCGGAGAACACCTTCTTTTCGGTGAAGAGGTTTATTGGGAGGAAGATGAGTGAAGTAGATGAGGAGTCTAAACAGGTTTCCTATAAGGTCGTGAGGGATGAGAATGGAAATGTGAAATTGGAGTGCCCTGCGATCGGGAAACAGTTTGCTGCTGAAGAGATTTCAGCTCAGGTATATTGAGACTGCTTCTTTTGACCTTTTTTGTCTGTGTGTCTTGGTTGCTGCCTAGTGATGCTATTGGATTTGGAATTATGGGTCTGCTGTTTTTCCTAATTACTTCAGAGTGGTGAGGTTTTATGTTGAATTTTGGTGTTCAAGAATGTTTCTTTTGTGGGAATGAGTGTTCTATGGGTTTAAAATTAATTTTCACTTGCTAGTAGATTTGGGATTTTGGATAATAAGGTGTTTTTGTGCTGGGGCAAGCCTCTTAGTACATGGTGGATGCTTCACAGTTTAATTGCACGAGTTATCTACTTTGTGCTCGTGTTGCATGCTATGTTGGTGTTATGGTTTGGTCTACCTTAAACGTTTAGTCCACCTTAAACGTATAGTCCTTTTTTCTTATGACGGAAGTACAATGAAATAAAATCTCAATCCTGATGTTTTATGGATTAATTTTTGGATAATGAGCTCATAGCTTGAGTATTGTCTTTCCATACGGTACTTGTTGGTCAATTCAAATTTCTTATGTGTCTTTTTAATCATGTAAATTTAGGTTTTGAGGAAACTTGTGGATGATGCTTCAAAATTCTTGAATGACAAAGTGACCAAAGCCGTTGTTACTGTGCCTGCTTACTTCAATGATTCCCAAAGGACAGCCACAAAGGATGCCGGTCGCATTGCTGGGTTGGAAGTTCTTCGAATCATCAATGAACCTACTGCTGCATCGTTAGCATATGGATTTGAAAGGAAGAACAACGAAACAATCCTAGTATTTGACCTTGGCGGTGGTACTTTTGATGTTTCAGGTATCTTATTGTTGTGGGTCTTTAACTGCATTAGTTTTACTTTGTGCTTTTTGGCAAAAGCATGAGTTTTTTGTTCCTATCATAATTGAAAATTAAAAGATCACAAAAAAAATTTTTTTTTCTCTATCAAAGGAAAATACTCTGAATCTCCTTTATATTTATGCAGTGCTTGAAGTTATGTAAAAACCATTTTGATGCAAAATTAAAGCAATTTTTTTTTAAAAGAATTCAAGCGACTCCCATAAACGACTCCATTATATTTATGCAGTGCTTGAAGTCGGTGATGGAGTCTTTGAAGTGCTTTCTACTTCAGGAGATACACATTTGGGGGGTGATGATTTCGACAAGGTTGGGCCTGCTCTTCTTTATTCAAGTTCTATGTGTTTTGGTGGATTTAGTTCAAGTGAATTTCATTGCGATCTTTTTTATGTAGAGAGTTGTTGATTGGCTTGCTGGTAACTTTAAGAGAGACGAAGGTATTGATCTTTTGAAGGATAAACAAGCACTTCAGCGCCTAACTGAGACAGCTGAGAAAGCTAAGATGGAGCTGTCTTCTTTGACTCAGACAAACATCAGGTACTTCTATTATGCTTGCTGTCTGCTCTCTCTTTCTCTGATTTACCTTAAATTTCATCTGATAAAAGACTCTTCTTCTGCAGTTTACCTTTCATCACTGCCACTGCAGATGGCCCCAAGCACATTGAGACCACCCTGACAAGAGCCAAGTTTGAGGAATTATGTTCTGATCTGATTGACAGGTATTTTATTTAGCACTTGATACGTTATGTGCATCCAGCTATCATCTGCATTGTTGTCTTTTCAAACTCCTGTGGTGCAAGCTTATTACTGTTACCGACATGCTAAGCAACTGATTTTGTACTTTCCACCAGGCTTAAAACTCCAGTGGAGAATTCCTTGAGGGATGCCAAACTGGCCTTTAAGGATCTAGATGAAGTGATCCTTGTTGGCGGATCAACACGTATTCCAGCTGTACAGGAGCTTGTAAAGAAGTATACTGGAAAAGATCCCAATGTCACTGTCAATCCCAGATGAAGTTGTTGCCCTTGGTGCTGCAGTTCAGGTGAGGATACTTCCCTAGTCTTAACAAAGAGATGCTGTCATTTAAAGCTACAGTCAACTACACAGTTAAAAAAGACAGCATATATCCCCACATGGCAATGTCTGAAGCTATGTGGTATAATTTCTTGTGAGCTAATCTGTGTTCCTGTTTGACTCTAGGCTGGTGTCTTATCTGGAGATGTCAGTGACATTGTGCTGCTGGATGTGTCTCCATTATCTCTTGGTCTGGAGACTCTAGGAGGGGTTATGACAAAAATCATCCCGAGAAACACTACTCTTCCAACCTCCAAATCAGAGGTTTTCTCAACTGCTGCTGATGGACAGACAAGTGTTGAAATTAATGTTCTCCAGGGTGAACGAGAGTTTGTGAGGGACAACAAATCTCTTGGCAGTTTCCGCCTGGATGGTATCCCACCAGCTCCACGAGGAGTTCCTCAAATTGAAGTGAAATTTGATATTGATGCTAATGGTATTCTCTCCGTAGCTGCTATTGACAAAGGCACAGGGAAGAAGCAAGACATCACCATTACTGGTGCTAGCACCTTACCCAGTGATGAGGTATGTTTGTCAATGAACAATTCAATTTGGATAGCATTTTGATACAGCATTAGCATGATGCATGTAAAGTTCTGGTCGAGGTATTCATTTCATGTTTTGAGCTGCAGTGCTTCCTTGCTACTTCGGTCAAAACCCTTCACTTTGAGTGTCGTGCCTGCTCTTTGAAATAGGATCTTCATGTTTTAATATGCTCGCTGGAGCCGATCAATTGCTCTCATGGTAGAAAAATATTTATTGACTTGTGAATTTTATGCAGGTTGAGCGGATGGTCAGCGAAGCTGAGAAGTTTTCAAAGGAGGACAAGGAGAAGAGAGATGCCATCGACACAAAGAACCAGGCTGATTCTGTTGTGTACCAGACCGAGAAGCAGCTTAAAGAGCTAGGGGAGAAGGTTCCAGCACCTGTCAAAGAGAAGGTGGAGGCAAAACTCCAAGAGCTGAAGGATGCAGTTGCAGGTGGATCAACTCAAGTGATGAAGGATGCCATGGCTGCCCTTAATCAAGAAGTCATGCAACTCGGTCCAGTCCCTGTACAATCAGCCAGGTGCAGCACCTGGTGCTGGCCCTGCCCCTGGCGGTGAAGCTGGACCCTCAGATTCATCGAGCAAGGGACCTGATGGAGATGTCATCGATGCAGATTTCACAGACAGCAAATGAGATGGAAAAACTGTTGGCTGGTTTTTCCCTTCTATAGCATGAAAATGTGTTTAAAGAAATTGATTTTGTAGGGGGATTGGGTCTGGTATTAAGTTGGGTCAAATTTCCAGTCATTTTTGCTCTTTCCAAGTGAGAAAAAGGATTGTTTTTAGGAGTATAGAGGATTAAACACCAACAGCAACCTTTTAATAGCTAAAATTTTGGGGTTTATAAGCCTTGCTCGTTGCTTAGTGCTTGCTTAGATACAGGGTAGCAAATTGTTGGTTTATAAGTTTTCCATGTGCATGCCTGTGTTTAAAGTCTCCTGATATTATCTGGGTTCAGAGCTGGCCAGAGTTCACGGCTGACAGTAACTCGATTTTTGCTGCTTCCATGGAAATATATACTCTTAGAGGATTTCTTGCTTGTAAAAATATATTCCTCCAAGTATTCATGCTCCGAACCTGTGCAGGTTTCTATTTTCCCTGATTATATAATGAGATTTCGTTCTCTTTCATTACTTTTTAGGAACTACAAATTACTTTTCAGTAGAAAGAAAATAAATTATGTGAAATAATTTGTTTTGGCCGTCCCCAGTGGCAAAGAATGTGTGAGCCTGTGAGCGTCGTGAGGTGATGTGGAAGGTTGGTAACCATGTGGATTATGTTGCTGGTGGTGGGGATGGTAGATGGTGGTGCTGATGGAGATGGTGGCTGTTTAGGCTGTTGCTATGGTGGTGCTGATGGAGATGGTGGCTGTTTAGGCTGTTGCTATGGTGGTGGGCGGTGTTTACATTGCATAGACTTGAAGAGCTATGGACTCTAGGCATGGGGTTTCTACTAACATGATAACTATTCGTTCATGGGTCACAGAATCAACAGTGTTGCTTTCTGGAGAAGTAATTTCTGGAGTTGATTTTTCTATCGCAGCAGGATTTCAAGGGAGCAAGAAGAAGGCTCGTAACTATGGAGTTCCTTCACTTTCATGACGGTCATATTGTCACCTAAGATCGATCGTGAATCGATAATAAAGGATTTGTGATTTGCATGATAAGTCTCGAAGTTCAAGTCTGAACATGCATTTCTTGTAAGAATTGAGATAATTAGGATTTCATTTGTTCATCTGAATTCATGAAGTACGTTTTCCAGATAATATGATTTGTCACATAAAAAAAAATAATAGTCATATTCATCAAACATATGCCTCAGATCCTCATTGGTTTTTATAAACACCAAAACATCAAGTTCTTCAGGTATAACCTGATACTTTAGGACCATGTCTTCTTCAGACTCTGCGAAGCTTCTATTTAAGCTCTACATATCACAAACATGACCATATAAAAGAGTGACATACAGATCGAGTTAGGTGTGTGTATCCTTTATTAGAGCTGGGACAACCGGGACTTTACTTGCTTACCTGAGCCCGCAAGATGTATTTTTACAAGGAGCAAGGTTTCTTACATAAAAAAATGATTGTCATATTCATCAAGCATAGGCCTCATATCCTCATTGGTTCTTACACACCAAAACATCAAGCTCCTCAGGTATAACCTGATACTTCAGGACCATTGTTTCCATTTAGACACTGCGTTAAGCTTCCATCTTAAGCTCTACATATCATAAACAGGACCATATAAAAAAGTGACACACAATTTGAAAAACACTTAAAAGACACGTTTAACTACAAAACAAGCATTCCATCAGTTTCTTAAAGAATCCTCATCTTTCAATATAAAATAAATACAAGAAACCTAACATATAAATCATTTAAAGATGTTTTTTAATCCTAAAATTTAAGGAAAAAAAGATTGTAGGTCCCACACCAACACCCTCATCATCACTAGCACCTGAACCTTCACTAGAATTACTTGCACCACATGAAAATCAACATCACAACTTTTGTCATTCTTAACAATACCTGTTTTTGCAATTGCACCCTTACCATCGCTAAACCAACACCATCATCTTCGAAATTTAAACCTTCTTCCTAAATAATCAATATAACTTTATTATCATCTTTGTCTTAAAAAAATCTTGTCATTCTTAACATTTAGTTTGCTTGTATAACACTCATATATTTTCATTTATAGTGAAGTAAAATAAGGATCTTGTCCTCGAGGGAGTGTGACGTTATGACAAATAGCTTGCGATTTACATATCAGGTATTGAGTTTGAGTCAGGACGTGCATTCTTTGTAAGAACTCTGAGACAATCAGGGTTTTACTCGCTCACCTAAACCCATAAAATACACTTTCCATGGATGGGATTTTCTCGCATCCAAAAAATAAAATATCAGGATCAACATCAATACAAATATAGAATTTTTCCTTCTTTTTTTTTCATGTATGTTCAATATCTTCATGTCAAGACATCATCAACTATTGTAAATAAACAATATGTTTGTGTACAACATATGCCAAAGAAGTTATTATTCATAACATACAAAACAATCCAAAATATACAATAATGTTAGGGCATTTTGTTTTTTTATGCATAATTAAACACTAATTAAATATGTTATAGTAAAAGAACATAAACTTAGGGTTATATGAGCAACACCATTAATTTTTAATTTGGAGATTTTGTTAGGTTTTAAATAAAACAACCCATATTATCCCACTTTTCCTAACTTCTTGAGTTTATGAATATTGAAGAATGAACAAAAAGTAAATTAGGGTTATATAAGTTCCATAGTAACCCTAATTTAAATTTTTTTTTGTTTCATTTGATGTGAGTTTAAGATTTTTTTTTGTTGATTGAAGATGTTTTCTATAATTTACAAAATAATAATTTAAAGTAAACTATTTGAATTTTTACTTAGTTTAGTCGATTTAATGAAATTTTACAAAATTAATATTTTTCAAGTTTAATTTAAAATTTAAGATTTCATGAATCTCTCAATCTAGATTTGTTGTTGAGATGGTCAATAATTGTTTTAAGTGTATTTAGAAAGTGTAGTTGAGATTATATTTTTAAAAGTGTTTTTTATTCAAAAATCCATTAAAATAATTTTTTATTTTATTTTTTAAAATTATTTTTGATATCAGCATACTTAAAATAATCTAAAATTACCAAATAAATTTAATTTAAAATAAAAAATATCCAATTTTTTATAAAAAAAAATTTAAAATAGTTTTAAACAAGATTTAAAATCTAAACCACTTTGGTGGGACAAAGCATCACCTCTATTCAATCCTAACACTTGGGTTTCAAATTTACTAAAATATTATCATGAAAAAACCATGAACCACCTCGATAATTCCATCCGGGCAGGGCAGCAGGTCCACGGCTCATCCCCGGTTTCAACGACAATCATCCTGCCCTTGAACACATAAACGGGCAGCCCCAGATCTTTCCAGATCATGCCACGTGTCAGCACACCTAACCCTCGCTCACCTTCTCTATAAGCCCAAACCCTCCCCTTTGTTCTCTTATCTTCTTCTTCCACACAGAATCACCTCACCACACACAAAGCCACACTAAAGTTCCTTAGTTGTTTTGTCTCTCTCCGTCTCTAGTCCTTTGTTTCTGGGGATTTAAGCAGACAAAAATGGCTTCCTCAGCTGCCCAGATTCATGGTCTTGGTGTCGGTAGTGGGATTAGTAGCACATCTTCAAGAAAACCCAGCTTTTCTTTTGCACCAAGGTCAGTTGTTTTTTTGGCCAAAACCTTAGAAAAACCACAGCTACGTTCTTAAAACATACGAATAACACTTCAAGAAGAAGGTATAGTACCGGGCCGGTTAGGATAGTGAACGAGAAGGTTGTAGGGATTGATCTGGGAACAACCAATTCGGCGGTGGCGGCGATGGAAGGAGGGAAACCCACGATAGTTACAAACGTGGAGGGGCAGAGGACTACCCCATCTGTTGTGGCGTATACAAAAAACGGGGACAGGCTTGTGGGGCAGATTGCGAAAAGGCAGGCGGTGGTGAACCCGGAGAACACATTCTTTTCGGTGAAGAGGTTTATCGGGAGGAAGATGAGTGAAGTAGATGAGGAGTCTAAACAGGTTTCGTATAAGGTCGTGAGGGATGAGAATGGAAATGTGAAATTGGAGTGCCCTGCGATTGGAAAACAGTTTGCTGCTGAAGAGATTTCAGCTCAGGTATATTGAGACTACCTCCTTTGACCTTTTTTGTCTGTGTCCTGGTTGCTGCCTCGTGATGTTATTGGATTTGGAATTATGGGTCTGCTGTATTTTCCCTAATTACTGAAGTGGTGAGGTTTTATGTTGAATATTTGATGTTGAAGAATGTTTCTTTTGTGGGAATGAGTGTTCTATGGGTTTGGAATTAATTTTCATTTGCTAGTTGATTTGGGATTTTGTATAATAAGGTGTTTTTGTGTTGGGGCAAGCCTCTTAGTACATGGTGGATGCTTCACAGTTTAATTGCACGAATTATCTACTTTGTACTCGTGTTGCATGCTATGTTGGTGTTATGGTTTAGTCTACCTTAAATGTTTGGTCTTTTTTTTCTTATGACGGAAGTACAATGAAATAAAATCTCAATCCTGATGTTTTATGGTTTAGTTTTTGGATAATGAGCTCATAGCTTGAGTATTGTCTTTCCACATGGTACTTGTTGGTCAATTCAAATTTCTTAGTCTTTTTTATCATGTAAATTTAGGTTTTGAGGAAACTTGTGGATGATGCTTCAAAATTCTTGAATGACAAAGTGACCAAAGCAGTTGTTACTGTGCCTGCTTACTTCAATGATTCCCAAAGGACAGCCACAAAGGATGCCGGTCGCATTGCTGGGTTGGAAGTTCTTCGAATCATCAATGAACCTACTGCTGCATCGTTAGCATATGGATTTGAAAGGAAGAGCAATGAAACGATCCTAGTATTTGACCTTGGCGGTGGTACTTTTGATGTTTCAGGTATCTTATTGCTGTGGGTCTTTAACTGCCATTAGTGGCAAAAGCATGAGTGTTGTGTTCCTGTCACAATTGAAAATTAGAAGATCACAAAAACATAATTTTTTTTGTCTCTATCAAATGAAAACTCTCTGAATCTCCATTATATTTATGCAGTGCTTGAAGTTAAGTAAAAACCATTTTGATGCATAATTAAAGCAAATTTTTTTTTGTTGAAAAGAATTCAAGTGACTCATATAAACAGCTCCATTATATTTATGCAGTGCTTGAAGTCGGTGATGGAGTCTTTGAGGTGCTTTCTACTTCAGGAGATACACATTTGGGGGGTGATGATTTCGACAAGGTTGGGCCTGCTCTTCTTTATTCAAGTTCTATGTGTTTTGGTGGATTTTGTTCAAGTGAATTTCATTGTGATTTTTGTTATGTAGAGAGTTGTTGATTGGCTTGCTGGTAACTTTAAGAGAGACGAAGGTATTGATCTTTTGAAGGATAAACAAGCACTTCAGCGGCTAACTGAGACAGCTGAGAAAGCTAAGATGGAGCTGTCTTCTTTGACTCAGACAAACATCAGGTACTTCTATTTTGCCTGCTGTCTGCTCTCTGTTTCTCTGATTTACCTTAAATTTCATCTGATAAAAGACTCTTCTTCTGCAGTTTACCTTTCATCACTGCCACTGCAGATGGCCCCAAGCACATTGAGACCACCCTGACAAGGGCCAAGTTTGAGGAATTATGTTCTGATCTGCTTGACAGGTATTTTATTTAGCACTTGATACGTTATGTGCATCCAGCTATCACCTGCATTGTTGTCTTTTCAAACTCTTGTGGTGCGAGCTTATTACTGTTACCATCATGCCAAGCAACTGATTTTGTACTTTCCACCAGGCTTAAAACTCCAGTTGAGAATTCCTTGAGGGATGCCAAACTGGCCTTTAAGGATCTTGATGAAGTGATCCTTGTTGGCGGATCAACACGTATTCCAGCTGTACAGGAGCTTGTAAAGAAGTATACTGGAAAAGATCCCAATGTCACTGTCAATCCCAGATGAAGTTGTTGCCCTTGGTGCTGCAGTTCAGGTGAGGATACTTCCCTAGTGTTAACAAAGACATGCTGTCATTTAAAGCTACAGTCAACTACACAGTTAAAAAAGACAGCATATATCCCCACATGGCAATTTCTCTGACATTATGTGGTATAATTTCTTGTGAGATAATCTTTGCTCTTGTTTGACTCTAGGCTGGTGTCTTATCTGGAGATGTCAGTGACATTGTGCTTCTGGATGTGTCTCCATTATCTCTTGGTCTGGAGACTCTAGGAGGGGTTATGACAAAAATCATCCCGAGAAACACTACTCTTCCAACCTCCAAATCAGAGGTTTTCTCAACTGCTGCTGATGGACAGACAAGTGTTGAAATTAATGTTCTCCAGGGTGAAACGAGAGTTTGTGAGGGACAACAAATCTCTTGGCAGTTTCCGCCTGGATGGTATCCCGCCAGCTCCACGAGGAGTTCCTCAAATTGAAGTGAAATTTGATATTGATGCTAATGGTATTCTCTCCGTCGCTGCTATTGACAAAGGATCAGGGAAGAAACAAGACATCACCATTACTGGTGCTAGCACCTTACCCAGTGATGAGGTATGTCTGTCAATGAACAGTTCAATTTGGATAGCATTTTATACTGCATTAACATGATGCATGCAAAGTTCTGGTCAAGGTCGTCATTTCATGTTTTGAGCTGCAGTGCTTCCTTGCTACTTTCAGTCTAAACCCAACAATTCAAGTGTCGTGCCTGCTCTTTAAAATAGGATCTTCATGTTATAATGTGATTTCTAGATCTGAATGCTATGATACTCTGGCTTATAGCATAGGTTCACCAAGTACGGACTAATTAGTTTGGCCTTTCTATAGTTGATCAATTGGTCTCATGGTAGAAAAATATTTATTGACTTGTGAATTTTATGCAGGTTGAGAGGATGGTCAGCGAAGCCGAGAAGTTTTCAAAGGAGGACAAGGAGAAGAGAGATGCCATTGACACAAAGAACCAGGCTGATTCAGTTATCTACCAGACTGAGAAGCAGCTTAAAGAGCTAGGGGAGAAGGTTCCAGCACCTGTCAAAGAGAAGGTGGAGGCAAAACTCCAAGAGCTCAAGGACGCAGTTGCAGGTGGATCAACTCAAGTGATGAAGGATGCCATGGCTACCCTTAATCAAGAAGTCATGCAACTCGGCCAGTCCCTGTACAATCAGCCAGGTGCAGCACCTGGTGCTGGCCCTGCCCCTGGCGGTGAAGCTGGACCCTCAGATTCATCGAGCAAGGGACCTGATGGAGATGTCATCGATGCAGATTTCACAGACAGCAAATGAGATGGAAAAACTGTTGGCTGGTTTTCCCTTCCTCTATCATGAAAATGTGCTTAAGAAATTGATTTTGTAGGGACTGGGTCTGGTTTAAAGTTGGGTCAAATTTCCAGACATTTTTGCTCTTTCCAAGGGAGAGAAAAAAGATTGTTCTTAGGAGTATAGAGGATGAAACACCAACAGCAACCCTTTAATAGCTAAAATTTTGGGTTTAAAAAGCCTTCCTCGTTGCTTAGTGCTTGCTTAGATTTAGGGTTACAAATTGTTGGTTTATAAGTTTCCATGTGCATGCCTGTGTTTCAAGTCTCCTAATGTAACTTGATTTTTGCTGCTTCCATGGAAATATATGCTCCCTCGAGGATTTCTTGCCTGTAAAAATGTATTCATGCTCCGAACCTGTGAAGGTTTTATTGTCCCTGAATATAATGAGATTTCATTCTCTTTCATTATCTTCAAGAACCACAAATTTACTTTTCAGTAGAAAGCACTATAGGCATCGATGAATTAATTTAGCATAGAACTCTTCTCGCAGCATTATCGACTAAGACATCTTTATAGGGAAAATGAAAGTCATCTTTAAGGTTCAGTCTTTGTAATCCATGCATTCCTTTATATACACATACATATGTATGTATGTATGTATGTATGCTTTCCTCGATTATAATAAGAGTAAAAATCTTCAATTCTTTTTTATCATGTTTAGTACCCATATTTATTACTTCTAACTCTTAAGATTTCTCATATTTTTAAACCAACTTGATAAAAATTCTTAGCTCATATTTTTTTTTCTATTATTCATTACCTATTGCAATTGTATTATCAAAGTTTAGCCAATTATTCCTAGTGTAATGAGTTTATGGGTTGATGAAAGATTCATTTTTTGAATCCCTGAAAGCATAAAGTGCATTTGTATGGAAAAATAAAAGGAGGTAAAATATATTTTGAACACAAGAAATACATGATTTCATTCAAATAAGGATTATTTATATAAAAAAAATCTTGCTTCAAATAAGTTTAATACAATGATTTTAAACCAGATTTGGACTTACGATTTTCTCTAGCAATTCATCGATTATTTGCTTGGTTAAGAAGTTTTGAATCCAAATTTTCTTACACATGTAATGATCTTCATATTACTACCATGTTGTAAGAACTTCTTTTGTTTGTAGCTTAGTACAAATTTTGTTCTGATTCAAATCTTTGCTGCCATAAATAAACTTCAAATTTCATACAGCAAATTGCATTAGTAGAATTTAAAAGGATAACAGACATGAACCCTATAATTATACAGCAAAAATGACATACATTCTTCCCAAATCAGTACAAAATAATTCATTTCTTCTACAGCTTTGATCTACAATCTGTCAGCTACCTATAAATAACATGTTGTTACGAAGTAAAAACTAAATTAATCTGATGAAATAATATAAAAAAAAACAGAAATTACTTTCATTCCCAAAAGAATGTTGATAAGAGTAGTTTTCTTTTATATGTATAAATAATTATAATCTTGATTTGCTGGCTTAATTAGATTGCTGGTTGGAGCCTGTGTTTATTTATTTTTTAAGTGTTTTCTGTTTGGTTTTTATTATTCAAGAGGTTTCTTAAATTCTATTTTTAACCTCTTCGTCTCCATTATACATTTCCCTCCATTTTATGAGAGAAAAAAAATAAAAAAAAATCAAGAACTATCAGTTTCCTTGAAGCCATGGCCATCAGATTTTTAGTTTTTTTTCAAGTTTTTATTATCTATTCTACTTCTCTTCTCATAATTCTTCCTCAGAATTCATGCAATGCATCAAACACACCCAAACTCGAGCAGTGTGGATTCAACGCAATATATAATCTTGGGACTTCAATCTCAGACACAGGCAACTCAGCTGTAGATAATCCTTCTACTTGGGCAAGCCAGGTTTCCTTATGGAGAAACCATTCATGAAGCTACTGGCAGACCCTCTGATGGATTGCTGATAATTGATTACATTGGTGAGAAAAAAACCTGTTTCCTTTCCTCTATCTTTCGTAAAAATCATTACTTTTAAGATCAGTAATCAAGGCTGGGATGATATGAAAAATGCTGCGTCCAAATTTTGCAGCAAAATCAGCCGATCTCCCCTTAGTCGTTCCCTACAAGAATCTGAGTGCAGCACATTTGTCAGCATGTCATGGAGTTAACTTCGCGTACAGTGGCGCTACAGCCTTATCAAAGGAAGCTCTGGCCAAAAAGAATATCACCCTAGAGTTGATGAATCCTTCTCTCGATCGATGTACAGCTTGGATGGGCTGGATGATTATTTCGAAGGATTCTGCCATAATGTCAAAGAAGGTTACTATAATATACTTCCCTAGCTCTCATCATATACAGAAAATTATGCCTCTAACTTTGGTTAAACAAGACCATAAATTTCTCGATACTTAGGTTTACAAGCAGTTTCTTAGAGAATAATATAAATCATTTCTGGGTTTCACCTAACAGCTTAAATTTTTAGATGAAAATGGTTCTTTAACATGGTATCAGAGTCTTGTTGACCTAGTGGTCACGAGTTAAAATCTCACCAACTCCATTCTATTTGATAAAAAAAAATCAAGTACAAGGTAATGTGAGTTTGTGCAAATTTCAAAGTCCAGAAAAGCTTTCACTTGAGGAAGTGTGTTAGAGAATAATATAAATCATATTCTAGAGTCTCACTTAACAGCTTAAACTTTTAGGAAAGATGTTTCCTTAATACAGCTAATGTGTGTATGTGTGTGTGTGTTTATCTTAGCATTTAGACTTTATCTCTGGGTTTGCACTGGAAGATTAGGCTGAATGTCTGGTTGGTTCCTGTTATCTTACACTTTGTTACGTTTGATAGATTGTATGAAGGCTATCAACTCGTCACTTTTCATGATGAATTTCGGAACCAATGACTATGGTTCTGCATTTAGACAAAATCATAGCATGGAGGAGATAAAGAAGAATAACTTGGTGTCTGACGTTGTGGAGGCTATGAAACAACCTCTTAAGAAAAGGGAGCTTTTTTTTTTATATTATTTATATTATTATCCTTTTTTTCTTTTTTGTGATCATTGAGAAACCATACATTTTGAGTTCTCGATTCTTAATCATGTTGCTTTAAATGGCTACAGAAAATCATCAACCGTGGTGCTAGAAAAGTTCTTGTCTTTGGAGTAGCCCTAGATGGGTGTAGGCCGATCTCATTAGCCATGCAATCTGCTAACAAATCTGCCACTTATGATCGATTTGGCTGTGTACAAGACAACAATGACTTCTGCAAGTACCACAATGAAGTTCTTCAAGAAGGCCTCAAGGAATTAAGAGAGCAACATCCTGATGTGCAAATAGTTTATGGTGATCTTTACAATGCAATGCAATCGGTTTTCGATAACTTTAAATCTCTTGGTGAGTGCTTTTTTCCCTTCATACACAATGATGTGTAGCAAATCACCTCTATTTAGTGTTTTTAGATAATGTTTTTAAATAACAAAAATAAGAATCGTTAATAAAACTGATCTAATTTAACGGGTAAAACCACTTATATATCAACTCAAACCCTAGTTGATGTTCGGTTTCGTTTAAATTCGGGTTGACCTAACTGGTTAATTTAAAAGATTTAAATCCTTGTTTTACTAAAAGAACAAAACGATGTTGTTTTGGGATTGTTTCATTCTAGCAAATCCAAAATCCAAATCAAACAAATAAGATATTAATTGTGGATATGACATGTTTTACTTCTTTTTAAATAATAAAAATAAACATTGTCAATGAAACTGGCCTAATTTGACGGAAAAAACCACTTATACGTCAACTCAAACCCTAGACGATGCTCGGTTTCGTTTAAATTCTGGTTGACCAAACTGGTTAACTTCAAAGATTTTTATTTTTATTTTTATTTTCTTTGCCATGTCTAGGATTCAAATCATTGACAAAAGCTTGCTGTGATGTCGAAAGTAGAGAGAAAGGTAAAGCTATCTTGTACAAGGATAAGCTCTGCGGAGCTCATGGAACCAAAGTTTGTCCAAAGCCTGAAGAATATGTCTACTGGGATAATGCACATTGGACTCAAAAGGCAAATCAGCTGCTGGCCAGCTGGATCATTCAAGACATCTTCCCCAAGTTTCAATGCAATGCTTGACATGTATAGTTGAAGTATTATTCAAATACATGTTCTTGATTATTTTTTTTGTTAACCGGGGGGTGTCAGGCCAGCTTACGTGCACCACAACTAATCCCCGGACTCACTGAATATCCTGCAAACCCAGTGAGCATGTAAGGCACCGCGGGGGTGACAGGCGTGCATGGTGGGACTTAAACCCTGGTGCAGAGAAAGGAAACAAGTCCCTTCAACCGTTAGGCCAAGACCCCACTTGCACTTGATTTCCTTCTTATATAATTTGTTTATGTTCATGATTCTTATATATATTTTTTAATGAAATTTGTTTGTTGCTTTAGAAATTTATGATTGTATGATAGATTTTAGATGCAACCAGTTTTTAAGCCGCGGGTGGGTCGTATTTTGATCTAAAAAAAATAGATGTGAAGGTTTTGTTGACATGTTTTCATAGTTTAAACTTATGTAAACATGTATTTAAATTAATCAATCAAATTTATATTTGTGTAAATAAATAGATAAAAAATTTATTAGCGATAACTACAATTAAAGGTGGAAAAATCAAGAGATATATGCATTTAAAAATATTTGATTCGACGACATAAGAGATTCAAATGGTTGTGTTTATTAATTTTTTTATTAAAATAATCTTTTTATTAAACCAAACAGCAATTAAAATAGACTCACGTGTGAGATTGAATAAATAAAATATCATGCAAGCCTCCATACACACGCACTTTAATATTTTTAAAATTGAAGTTCATCTGCATAAAAGATAAATTGAATTGTATTAATATCTTCAAAATTTAAACACATACAAATTTTTTTTTTTAATCCTAATTCAAAAAAAGCCTAAAAAATCATAAATAAGCGATATTAATTGAAATATATAAATTTAAATAATAATAATAAAAAGACATAATAAAAAAGTATCAACTAAAATAGAAAAGAAAGGCCATATCTTAGAAATCTAGGTAAACTACATTGTTTTTTTTTGTGTGTGTGTTTATTATGGTCCGATGATGTTTGTTTTTTTGTATTGGTATATCATGATGGGTTTTTTACGATAAACAAACCCTGGTTTTTTTTTTTATTGACGTATCATTTATATTATTGTTTTATAAATTGATAATAATCCAAAATCTAAATCAAATATGCATATTTTACATATTTTCCTTAATGATATAATTGGTCTTCCAACAACAACTACGTAAAATATAAGATAAAAAAAAACATGATTATATTCGAGTATTTACCTCTAATTTGAACTATATATCGTAAAAATAAAATGAGATGTATACTTTAATGTTGATCACAACCATTTTTATACGAGAGGATAATTAGTTTTCTTACTGTGAGCTTTGAAAAAACTGTAAAGATCCTTTTCTATGTTAGCCATCACCCAATAAGATTTATATGCTTCCTTTTGTATAATGTTCTTTGTTTGTGGGATTTTGGACTTTGCAATTTAGCAGAATTGCATAGAATTATATATATATATATTACTATATATACCTACTCCTCTACCCTACAGTAAGAAAATATTTTACTGTCTCAGAAACAGCTTCACCCCTTCTATCCAGTAATTTAAGACTACGTACGTTATATAAGGTAAGGCAATAGGTTGAACATATCTTTATTCGAAAAGAGGAAAGAGATAATTAAATTAAATATCACTACTATTTTTTTATCAATCCTTCTTATCCCACCTACGTCAGGCATTTTCAGTCTAAAAAGTGGAGATAAAAGGGCTTAATACGACTTGCTTAATCTTATTAATTCACTCTTCAAGTAGAGAATTTAGCTTAAGAGAAGGGAAAGGAAGATTTTCAAGAATATGGTAAACGTGCAGGCATGTGATCATTCTTTGTTTTTCATTAATAATCTAAAACCATTAATCTCATGAGGTTTATGTTTTGGTCAGGCAAGGGAACAACTGCTGCAGCTGATCATGAGTTCTTCCACCACCGCCATGCATGCTGCCATGAGCTTTCTCAATTTCGTGCTGCTAGCTCTTCTCCCGATGAAATATCAAAACGAAAAACTTTCCCCGTTTGATGCGCACGGTACCATTATGTTGCTTTACATTTTGGCCTCCATCATCTACTCCACAGCTTTGATAGCTCTCTTGCTACGAGCCCACCACCAGCTGCCGGAAACACCTTGTCTTGCCGCCGTCGAGCACATCTCCCTCCTCTCCGGAGCTCTTGCTTGTGGTTTGCTCCTCTTGATACTCGCCCCTCCTTTTGGATACTTTCTGCTGGCTTTCTGTGGCGTTCTCGTACTTGTGCAGGCACTCCTTCGATCCTACCAGCAAATAATGGATCATTTGCAAGACGTCGCAGCTATCTCAGAAAGAGCTCGAGACCTGATCCTGAAAGTTTTCCATCGTTCAGGTCGTCAGGAGGCTCGTGACCAGGCACATGCCATGGCAAGTGTTTGCTTTCAGAAATACTGGATCCATCATTTACTGCAAATTATATGTTAGATAAAGCATTTTTTTGTTATCATATTTGTTAAAGAATGGTACAAATTATATCGTGAGATCTCATTTAACAGTTTAAGCTTTTAGGTGAGATGATTCATTGACATGGTATCAGAGCCTTGTTGACCGGCCGTCACGAGTTCGAATCTCATCACCCTCATTCTATTTGATAAAAATCAAGCACGAGTTGATGTGTGTTTGTGTGCAAGTTTCAAGCTCAAAGGGTTTTCACTTGAGGGTGTTTGTTAGAGAATAATATAAATTATATCTTGAAACCTCACCTAATAGCTTAAATTTTTAGATGAGATGATTCCTTGACAATATTAGGTATTGACCCATGGCGTTGGCCGAGTCAATATAACCCGACTATGTTTTGAATCTTGACTAAATTACAAGTATTTATTAACTATGTTATCTGTATTGTATAACCGTGTTTAAGTTGATTTTATTTTTCAATAATATTTCAGGTTTCTCAATCAATGATCAGAGTTCTTACAGATCACAACTCGACTGATCAAGGAAGTGGAGATCACAATACAACTCCAATTGGTAGTGTATAAATCGGTTTCGTGGCTTGCATAAGTATATCAATCAGATTTGGCTGGTCAACAAAAATAGTTGCCTTGATTTAAAATAAGTTGGTTTTTCGTACAAGACTTTATAATAAAGTCATATTTAATTGTGTGTGGTTACTAGTGATTGATGAAAACTAATTATTGCATCATATGTTTGTAAGAATGATATTAAATAAGACTTTATATTATTATAAAATCTTGCCAAGTGCTCTCAAAAAGCAGAAAACTGTTCTAAGTCAATCCATGATGTTGTTGGCACAAATCCCACGAGCTGTCAGATATTCTTCAACATTCTTCTGCTAATATGATTGTTGATAATTAAGTGGACCTATTTTTTATCCCACATAAATAAACTGCAGGGCGGGGGCAATATGGAATCTCTTGCCTCAAGGTATAAAATACACAAAATAATATAGAACAAACAAGAGATCAATCTCGTAAAGAAAATTTAGGTTTTTGAGTCGGGAATCTAATAAAATTGACTTTGTATCAAATGAACTTGTATAACTCAAGATATTTAGGTCGTAAAATGTAAATTTTGACTTTGAAGACAATAATTTCCATACTCTTTATTTCTTTATTTTTCTTGCCATAGATTTCCAGGAAAATATGGATGTTAGATTTCTAATGCAGTGGAATCATTTTATTTTAAGTTTTATAATTCAAGCTCTGCACAAAATATTAATTGAAAATAATATACGTCAAACATGATTTTGCGAACAAGATGTGATATTTTAGATTAAAGTTTTTTGATGTTTTTATATCATTTTCATGTATTGATATTAAAAATAATTTAAAAAAATAAAAAATATATTATTTTGATATATTTTTAAATAAAAATTATTTTTAAAAATAACCAACCAAACCCAAATACACGTCTTAACATGACAGATTCTCATGCACTGGAGACTCCAAAAGCTTGGAGTAGCGAATAAAAAATCAGCATATATGGAAAGTATAGCGATGAGAAGGATCACACATTGAAGAATTTTTTATAGTAGATTGGTCAATGATGCTGATGATAACAAAAGGCAGCAAATCATGGGACAGCACTGACAAGGCAAGTCATTTTATGCTAAAACCCGACGAAGAAAAGCAGAAATGACGAAACCAAAATGACCCTTCAGGAATAATTTAAGACCAAAGTAGTAGCATTATTGATAAAATCTAATACAAGATCGACAGGGAACGATGATCTTACAATTGAAAAGAAGAGAGAGACAGCACCATCAAAAAAAGAGTAGCATCTAGTTTAAATGTTGTCACACTTCAAAATAGTTCATAAGATTGTTGTTCCTCTTTACTCTGACAATCTAAGAACGTCTACAAAGCTTAAAAAATAATCTTTAATTCATCTAGTTCAAATTCAAGAATATACTTATTCAATATTTTTTTTATATAATTTTTATAAAAGATTCACTTGGCATCACCGATAAGTCGTTAATGTGATTAAAATTGGTATTGAGTTAGTAATCGTTATTTAGTTTCTATAAGATATAAAGTATATTGAAAGAAAAAATAACTTAACCTGGAGGAATCTGTTAAGGAACCATCACACCTAAAAGGTTAAGTTGTTAGGTGAGGTCCCAGAATATGATTTATATTATTCTCCAACACCCCTCCCCCCCTCAAGTGAAAGCTCTTTGGTCTTGAAACTTGCACAGGCTCACACTACATTGTGCTTGATTTTTATCAAATAGAATGAAATTGGTGAGATTCGAACTCGTGACCGTTGGATCAACTAGATTCTGATACCATGTTAAGAAACTATTTCACCTAAAAATTTAAGCTGTTAAGTGAGGCCCTAAAAACCTCATAATATGATCTATATTATTCTTCAACCAAAAACATAATCTAATAAACATTGATTAAAGTAATTGTGCAGTTGTGTGGAAGCAGTTCACAAAATGGTCAGACTACTGCTGGGGTAAACACTGATTTTTATGCAGGAACAGGTTCAGATGTGCAGGTTTCAGGAGCAGCACACTCTCGGTCCGAAACCGACCCGACAGCAGGTTCACCACCACCTGCAGTGCAGCCGAGCTCCTCCCCGAGTTCACCTCCTGGTCTAAAGCTTTGTGTTGATCTCTCCTCTTATCCTCTTAGCACACTCGGTACAAAGTCTCGCTTCTCCTTGTCCCGTTGTTTCCAAACACCCCATGGTTCTTAGTCGAGACAGCCAAAGACGCATTGATCACCAGCGGCCTCCTCTTCGCCTCCTTCCATCGGGTAGATACTCATCCCTCACATGAGCCACTTGTTTTTAATGATGCAAAGCAGATATGAGGCTTGGTATAATGCAATCGTGGAAATTCAAAGCTCGCGTAAACGGCTATGGACTTTGGTGCCGTTTCATCCATCCATGAATGTTGTTGGTAGCCGATGGGTCTACAAAATTAAAGCGTAAAATCTGATGGTAATATTGAGAGGTATAAGGCACGCTGGTGGCAAGGGGCTTCACTCAGCGAGGAAGGTATTGATTACTCATAAATTTTTTAGTCACGTTATCAAGCAGAGCAGCGATGCGCTTGGTATTCTCCATTGCGGTTTCGAGTGGTTGGAAAATTCATCGACTTGACATTCATAATGCCTTCCTTAATGGCGTACTTGATGAAGAGGTTTACATGAAACAACCTCCGGGTTTTGTTGATTCTGCTCTCCCGAGGTCATGTATGTCGATTGCATAGAGTCTTTATATGGCTTAAAAGCGAGGCTCCACGAGCATGGTACCGCAGCGTCCCCGAATGACTTCTTATTGTCCATTGGTTTTCGTGCTTCTAAAGTGGACACCTCATTGTTTATCTTCTCAGTTGGTAGCGACATTTGCTATCTCTTGGTTTATGTTGATGATATCCTGCTTACGGGTAATAATGCTTTTCAGCGCCTAATTCGGTTATTGAGCTCGGAATTTAAACTTGAGACTTGGGTGATGTTCATTATTTTTTTGGGGGTTGAAGTTCGGACTACTAGTATGGGACTTATGCTTTGTCAACATAAGTATACACTTGACATTCTCACGCGAGCTGGTATGTTATCTTGTAAACCTGTTGACACCCCTATTTCGGCATCCAAAGCCACCATTATGCCTGATTCTTTGTTTCCTGATGCTACTCGTTTTCGGCAATTGGTTGGTGCTCTTCAATATCTCACTTTCACACGTCAGGGATATTTGCTTTGCTATTAGCCGGGTATGTCGGTTATGCATGCTCCCTACGAGAATCTCATTGAGCTGCAGTGAAAGCGCATCTTGCGTTATCTTACGTGGTACTGACATCACATGGTTTACACATTACTCGCGGCTCTTCTTTTTGCTTTACATGGATTTCTTGATGCAGATTAGGCGGGTAGTATTGAGGGACGGAAATCTACGGGTGGTTACCTTGTGTTCTTTGGTCGGGGCGTCGATTTCATGGAAATCGGGTAAAGCAACGCACTTGTTGCTTTCGGTCTTTGTCGAAGCTGAATATAAGGCCTTAGCGGATAGCGCGGCTGAAGTTATTTGGCTTGATACTTATTACGAACCTTGATTCCGACCACCTATGCTCCTATCATTTGGTGTGATAACCTTGGTGCCACATACTTGTGCGCAAACCACGTCTTTCATGCTCGCACAAAACATATTGAGATTGATTATCATTTTGTCAGAGATAGAGTTGCGAAGAAAGAGATTCGGATCCGGTTTATTTCCTCCAAGGATCAACTTGCGATGTTTTCACTAAGCCACTTCAGGCTCCTTCATTTCACGGCTTTTCAGGGTTCAAGCTTGGGTTGATTCTCCACCCTCGGCTTGAGGGGGTATTATAGCATGTAATTAAATAGGAAATATTGTAATCTCATTCTTATGTGGTAATCTCCACCATTACTATTGTATGTTGCCCTACACATATATATAGAAAGGATTGGCTAACTATTAGGTTAAGCCTCCTAATTATTTCTCAACTGTCAGCATGTCATGGAGTTAACCCCAGCGTGCGATGGCTACTGACCTTATCAAAGGAAGCTCGGCAAAAAAGAATATCACCCTAGAGTTGATGAATCCTTCTCTCGATGTACAGCTTGGATGGCTGGATGATTATTTCGAAGGATTCTACCATAATGTCAAAAAAGGTTACTATAATATACTTCCCTAGCTCTCATCATATACAGAAAATTATGCCTCTAACTTTGGTTAAATCAGACCATAAATTTCTCGATACTATGGTTTACAAGCAGCTTCTTAGAGAATAATATAAAACATTTCTGGGCTTCACCTAACAGCTTAAATTTTTAGATAAGATGATTTTTTAACATGATATCAGAGCCTTGTTGACCTTGTGGTCACGAGTTAAAATCTCATTACCTCCATTCTATTTCACTACTAGAAAAGGGGTGTGTTTGCAACGGCAAAAATCCGTTGCAAAAATTGGAACAGAATTTTGTTTAGCAACGGATTTTCCGTTGCTAAACAAATTCCGGAATAAAAAAAAAACACTTGGTTTGCAACGGATATGTCGTTGCAAATTTAATTTGCAACGAAAATCCGTTGCAATTTAAAATAATTTACAACGAATTATCCGTTACAAATAAAAATTGCTTTTCAAAATACTTTAAATACCTGCAGGCGCCCATACGTATGTTTTAAATTATTTAAGTTGAGCGCCATTATTCTTCTCTCTCGATTTTCAGCTCTGCATCATCGAGGAAATGGCAGTTTTGTTATCAACAGTAGCAGTGACCAAGACAAGATTGAAGCTTTTTAACGACAATGGAATTAAACAAGAAATATCTTCAATCCCGATTAATATTTTCACTGGTGAGTTCTTTCTTTTACTTTTTTTGTGGCTTTTTAATCCTTTGGAGGAGTATGTTGTAGATGACTTTGATGGTTTTGAAGGTGATGAAGAGGAGTTAGAGGATGGCATCGAGGGTAAACTTGAGAAAAGTGATGAGAAGGAAGGTAATTTGGAAACATGGGCCGAGTTTGATTTGGATTCTGACGAATTTGAACCCTTGTTAGAAGATGAAGAGGGTGATGTTTCTAACTTGGATGGTTTTAGTCCAGCTGGGGTTGGATATGGTAAGTTGTGCCTTTCTGTCCTCTCCATACAGCAACCACCCAACCACACCATACACTCCTCCACCCCCAGTTTCCGGCAACGACCCAACCGCAACCCATACAGCAAGCAACGAGGTCAAAACACTTCCTCCTCCTCCTCTCTCTTTCTCTTTCTTTGAGGTCTTAAGGAAACCGTTCTCATAAAGATTTCATTTTTTTCCAACTTTTACTCGGTCAAGTTTCCTTTTTTAGAACAATTCTGAAATGGGTGTTTGTTGTTTGAGGTCTTTAACGTTGTAAGATCTGAGGATTTATTTATTTATTTATTTATTTATTTATTTATATATTCTCCTCTGCAAGCACGATGTGGTGGCTTAACTAGTTGAAGAATTGGGATTCTAATTTTCCTTCCTCTTGAGATCCCCTGATAAATCTTTCCTTTCCTTTTCCTTTTGCTTTCAGTCAGTCACAGACACGGACACGTTCTATTACAGAGGAGATAATAGAGAAACAAAGGATGAAAAAGGAGCAGAAAAAGATGTCCAAAGCAGAGAGGAAGAGGTTGGCTAGGGAGTCTAAGAAGGAAAAGGATGGGGTTACAGTGTGTGCTCGATGTCAAGGCACATTCTTCAGTTCACCAAAGTTTTGCACCACCAGTAAGGCCACAAGACATGATAAGCAGTGCAAGATTTGATCATGGTTATGTGGGTCTGCCAATATTTATGGAGGATGAAGAGGCAGAGTTGTTATGGCCAGGTAGTTTTCGAGATTCTTCGCCAGATCTCACACTAAAACTTTGAGACTTTCAGGACTTTGATTGCAGTATTTCTTCTGTAATATCATCTCTTCTTGTATAGCAAGTACTTGAGCAAAGGACTGAGCTTTAATGTCAGTGTATAAGAGCTTCACAAGGAGTATTTTGGAGCTTCTGTGTTTGTTATATCTATGTGATTGAACTTCGAGGTTTTCTGCCTTCTTTCATGGCTTTAATACCAAAGCTCTCGGCTTTATCACTTGAAAACAACAAATTTTCCGGTATGCAAAACATGATTCTGGGATCCAATTACCTGAGAGCTACACAGTAATAATGAACATCTGTTGCTATTTGCAACGGAAATTCCGTTGCAAAGTTTGAATTTGCAACAGACGTTTGCAACGGAAATTCCGTTGCAAAATTTGAACTTGCAACGGAATATCCATTGCAAACGTCTGTTGCAAATTCAAACTTTGCAACGGATATTGGCAACGGATTTTCCGTTGCCCAGCCGTTGCAAATTCACTTGCAATGGATTAAATTTGAAACGACGTCTTTCTAACGGATTGTTTCCGTTGGAAATGTTGTTGCTAATTAATATTAGCAACGACTTTCTTTGTTACTTACAACGGATCGCTCCGTTGCAAATAGGCCTATTTTTTTGTAGTGTTTGATAAAAAAATCAAGTACAAGGTAATGTAAGTTTGTGCAAATTTCAAGTCCAAAAAGCTTTCACTTGAGGAAGTGTGTTAGAAAATAATATAAATCATATTCTGACGTCTCACTTAACAGCTTAAACTTTTAGGTAAGATGGTTCCTTAATACAGCTAATATATAGAGATTAGGCCTGGAAATTTGAATCTGGTTCCTGTTATGTTACACTTTGTTACGTTTGATAGATTGTACGAAGGCTATCAACTCGTCACTTTTCATGATGAATTTCGGAACCAATGACTATGGTTCTGCATTTAGACAAAACCATAGCATGGAGGAGATAAAGAAGAATAACTTGGTGTCTCATGACGTTGTGGAGGCTATGAAACAAGCTCTCAAGGTTCGTTAATATGTTAAAAAAAAAGGATTATTATCCTCTTTCTTTTTGTGATCATCGAAAAATCATACATTTTGAGCTCTCGATTCTTAATCATGTAATCTTATTTTATGGTAAATAAATTACATTTTGAGCTCTCAAGGTACGTTAATATGTTAAAAAAAGGAACTTTTTTTATATTATTTATATTATTATCCTTTTTTCTTTTTTGTGATCATTGAGAAATCATACATTTTGAGTTCTCGATTCTTAATCATGTTGCTTTAAATGGCTACAGAAAATCATCAGCCGTGGTGCTAGAAAAGTCCTTGTCTTTGGAGTAGCCCTAGATGGGTGTAGGCCGATCTCATTAGCCATGCAATCTGCTAACAAATCTGCCACTTACGATCGATTTGGCTGTGTAAAAGACAACAATGACTTCTGCAAGTACCACAATGAAGTTCTTCAAGAAGGCCTCAAGGAATTAAGAGAGCAACATCCTGATGTGCAAATAGTTTATGGTGATCTTTACAATGCAATGCAATCGGTTTTCGATAACTTTAAATCTCTTGGTGAGTGCTTTTTCCCCTTCATACACAATGATGTGTAGCAAATCACCTCTATTTAGTGTTTTTAGATAACGTTTTTAAATAACAAAAATAAGAATCGTTAATAAAACTGATCTAATTTGACGGGTAAAACCACTTATATATCAACTCAAACCCTAGTTGATGTTCGGTTTAAATTCATTACCACTAAATGAAAATCTTGACACCCAAAAAAACAAAAAGAAAAGAAGGAAAAAACCTACTCCTCTACCCTACAGTAAGAAAATATTTTACTGTCTCAGAAACAGCTTCACCCCTTCTATCTCAAAACAGTAATTTAAGACTACGTACGTTATATTAGGTAAAGCTATAGGTTAAACATATCTTTATTCGAAAAGAGGAAAGTGATAATTAAATTAAATATCACTACTATTTTTTTATCAAACCCTTCTTATCCCACCTACGTCAGGCATTTTCAGTTCAAAAAAGTGGAGATAAAAGGGCTTATTACGACTTGCTTAATCTTAATTCACTCTTCAAGTAGAGAGTTTAGCTTAAGAGAAGGGAAAGGAAGATTTTCAAGAACATGGTAAATGTTCAGGCATGTGATCCCATGCCCATGGGGAATATTAATTAGTTTGTAATATTCTTCGTTTTTTTATTAATAATCTAAAACAATTAATCTCATGAGGTTTATATATGTTTTGGTCAGGCAAGAGAACAACTGCTGCAGCTGATCATGAGTTCTTCCACCACCGCCATGCATGCTGCCATGAGCTTTCTCAATTTCGTGCTGCTAGCTCTTCTCCAGCTGAAATATCAAAACAAAGAAACTTCCCCGTTTGAGGCGCACGGTACCATTATGTTGCTTTACATTTTGGCCTCCATCATCTACTCCACAGCTTTGATAGCTCTCTTGCTACGAGCCCACCACCAGCTGCCGGAAACACCTTGTCTTGCCGCGCTCGAGCACATCTCCCTCCTCGCCGGAGCTCTTGCTTGTGGTTTGCTCCTCTTGATACTCGCCCCTCCTTTTGGATACTTTCTGCTGGCTTTCTGTGGCGTTCTCGTACTTGTGCAGGCACTCCTTCGATCCTACCAGCAAATAATGGATCATTTGCAAGACGTCGCAGCTATCTCAGAAAGAGCTCGAGACCTGATCCTGAAAGTTTTCCATCGTTCAGGTCGTCAGGAGGCTCGTGACCAGGCACATGCCATGGCAAGTGTTTGCTTTCAGAAATACTGGATCCATCATTTACTGCAAATTATATGTTAGATAAAGCATTTTTTTGTTATCATATTTGTTAAAGAATAGTACAAATTATATCCTGGGATCTCATTTAACAGTTTAAGCTTTTAGGTTAGATGGTTCATTGACATGGTATCAGAGGTTTGTTAACCCGGCCGTCACGAGTTCGAATCTCAATACCCTCATTCTATTTGATAAAACTCAAGCACGAGTTAATGTGTATTTGTGTGCAAGTTTCAAGCTCAAAGGGTTTTTCACTTGAGGGTGTATGTTAGAGAATAATATAAATTATATCTTGAAACCTCACTTAAGAGCTTATATTTTTAGATGAGATGAATCCTTGACAATATTAGGTATTGACACACGGCGTTGGCCGAGTCAATATAACGTGACTTTTTTTTGAATCTTGACTAAATTACAAGTATTTAATAACTATGTTATCTGTATTGTATAACAGTGTTTAAGTTGATTTTATTTTTCAATAATATTTCAGGCTTCTCAATCAATGAACAGAGTTCTTACAGATCACAACTCGACTGATCAAGGAAGTGGAGATCACAATACAACTCCAATTGGTAGTGTATAAATCGGTTTCATGGCTTGCATAAGTATATCAATCAGATTTGGCTTGTCAACAAAAATAGTTACCTTGATTTAAAATAAGTTGGTTTTTTCGTACAAGACTTTATAATAAAGTCATATTTAATTGTGTGTGGTTACTAGTGATTGATGAAAACTAATTATTGCATCATATATATGTTTGTAAGAATGATATTAAATAAGACTTTATATTATTATAAAATCTTGCCAAGTGCTCTCAAAAAGCAGAAAACTGTTCTAAGTCAATCCATGATGTTGTTGGCACAAATCCCACGAGCTATCAGACTTGTTTACGAGGCTGGTCGATTGTTTGAGCACCACACCATTGGTTACTTCATCAACATTCTTCTGCTAATATGATTGATGATAATTAAGTGGACCTATTTTGTATCCCACATAAATAAACTGCAGGGCGGGCAATATGGAATCTCTTACCTCGAGATATAAAATACAAAAAAAAATATAGAACAAACAAGAGATCAATCTCATAAAGAAAATTTAGATTTTTGAGTCGGGAATCCAATAAAATTGACTTTGTATCAAATGAACTTGTATAACTCAAGATATTTAGGTCACAAAATGTAAAATTTGACTTTGAAGACAACAATTTCCATACTCTTTATTTCTTTATTTTTCTTGCCATGGATTTCCAGGAAAATATGGATGTTATATTTTTAATGCAGTGGAATTATTTTATTTTAATTTTTATAATTCAAGCTCCGCACAAAACATTAATTGAAAATCATATCTGTCAAACATCGATTTTGCAAACAAGATGTGATAGTCATGCTCTTGAGCAAAACTGATTGTATATTATATTATCCATCCACAGGTAGCTAGGGTTAAAACAACTCTAGACTTCACACAAAGAACGGTAAATAATTTGATAAGCAGCCTCACACGCATAAAGGCTATTTAGCACTGTATTTCAAAAATATTTTTGAAAAATCAAATTATTTTTTATTTTAAATTAAAGTTTTTTGGTGTTTTTATATCATTTTTATGTGTTGATATTAAAAATAATTTTTTTTTAAAAAAAAAACATTATTTTGATATATTTCTAAATAAAAATTATTTTTAAAAATAACCAACCAGACCAAAATACATGTAGTTAGATGACAGATTCTCATGCACTGGATATTCCAAAAGGTTGGAGTAGCGAATAAAAAAGCAGCATATATGGAAAGTATAGCGATGAGAAGGATCACACATTGAAGAATTTTTTTATAGAAGATTGGTCAATGATGCTCATGATAACAAAAGGCAGCAAATCATGGGACAGCACTCACACATTTTATGCTAAAACCCGACGAAGAAAGAAAAGCAGAAATGACGAAACCAAAATGACCCATCAGGAATAATTTAAGACCAAAGTAGTAGCATTATTGATAAAATCTAATACAAGATCGTCAGGGAACGATGATATTACAATTGAAAAGAAGAGAGAGAAAGCACCATGAAAAAAAGAGTAACAAGCTAGCATCGATTGGTTAAAAATTAGATGTTGTCATACTTCAAAATAGTTCATAAGATTGCTGTTCCTCTTTACTCTGACAATCAAAGAACGTCTACAAAGCTTAAAAAACAATCTTTAATTCATCTAGTTTAAATTCAAGAACATACTTATTCCATATTTTTTTTATATAATTTTTATAAAAGATTCACTTGGCATCACCGATAAATCGTTAATGTGATTATACTTGGTATTGAGTTAGTAATCGTTATTTAGTATCTATAAGATATAAAACATACTGAAAGAAAAATTAATTTAACTTTGAGGAATCTGTTAAGAAATCATCTCAACTAAAAACTTAAGCTGTTAGGTGAGGTACCAGAATATGATATCTATTATTCTCCAACACCCCTCCCCCCCTCAAGTGAAAGCTCTTTGGGCTTTAAGCTTGCACAGACTCACACTATCTTGTGCTTGATTTTTATCAAATAGAATGAGGTGGTGAGATTCGAACTCGTGACCGCTAGATCAACAAGATTCTGATACCATATTAAATAACCATTTCACCTAAAAACTTAAATTGTTAAGTAAGGCTCTAAAAACCTCATAATATGATTTATATTATTCTTCATCCAAAAACATAATCTAATAAACATTGATTAAAGTAATTGTGCTGTTGTGTGGAAGCAGTTAACAAAATGGTCAGACTACTGCTGGGGTATATACGTCAATCTATTGACTTGTGACTACAAAGTTAGAGTGCAATGGTGACCGGGAAATTCCAACGATAAACAATTATTTTACTTTCACGTGGCACTTCACTGGTGAAGAAAGATGGTTTTGAGGTGTTGCTCCATCAATTAGAGGTGGCAGAGGTGGAGGTGGTGGAGTGTTTTTATATAAGTGTCTACGGCTACTGTAGGTGCTCATTGCACTGCTCATGGATACATTTTCTCTACTATTGTTGTCTGCAGCATAGTTCTTCTTTGTAAATGAAAAAAAAAAAATATTATTGAAGGCAAATGGTTCCTTAGATTTCTATTTCTTTTAAACTTGATCTTGGAGGGGAAGCAAAAGTTGTTGAAAGTTGATGATGCATGATCCTAAAGCTTGTCAACTTTTTGATAGAAATAGATAAGGTTGATTTCAGTTTTTCAATTATATAAATGGATTTAAAAGTAATAGTAATAATAAATAAAATTATATATTTAACTAGGTTTTTCATTATGCCCTTTGTTTTGTACAATCAAAATTTATGTTACTTAAACCTTTTATTTTGTACAATCAAAACATACATTAACAAAGATAGAAAAGAGAAATTAAGATTAAAGGGGAGATTTGATCTAGGGCTAAAATATTTGTTTTATCTTTCAAATGAATTTTTCAATGCATTTTAGGGTTATTAAGAAAGGTTTAGGATTTAGAATTTTTATAATATTTGATTTTTAATCACTTTTAAAGAGGGAATGTTATACTATAGATGCAAGTGGAAGCTAAATAGAACAGTGATGGCACATCAAACACATGAATTTAACAATCCAAAAAGACTTTAGATATGAACCCTAAATTCACAAGTTCATTTTCTGAAATTTAGATATATATTCGCCACCACTTTAAGAGGTTTACAAGATCTTTAAATAAATCAGAAAAAACTACCTCTGCTTGAAAAAAAAAAAAACTAAAATCCAATAGCATTCATGAATTAAAATAAAATCTAAAATAAAAATAATAAAACCAAGAAATCTTACAAAAAAAAAATAACAAAATTGGTCTAATAGAAACTTCTAGGCCTAATTCTAGAAGATCCAAAAGTCTAATAAGCAAGATAATGGGTTCGTATATGATAAATTTCTATAGAATCACCTAGAAAAAATTGAACTCGATCCAAAGATCAAATTTGATGTTATCTTAGTTTTAAAAAGCTAATCTAGTTTATCACGATCAGGCCTTCTCTTGGTCCTAAACCTATCCTAGTGCTCGATAAAAACATTTGTTAAGCCACCCATATAATATACTTGGATCAAACCCTCATTGAATAGTTTCATCCATAGATAATCCTGGCTACTTAAACACTCAATTATTCAATATAAAATAGACTCCAACACTCCGGTAGGACATGTTATCAGCAAACTATGCTTAGCTACTTCATAGCAAGTTATCAAGACCAAATCCTACTGCTAAAGTTCAATTGAATTCCCACCAAAGATTACTCATAAACTTTAAATCAGGAGAGAATGTTGAATTTTATGATCTGAACAGTAAGTGTTTAAAACAGTTACTGTTCAGATTGAAGAATAAAATTGGTAGAATTCTTGATAAATTAAACACTGAAATTAGGATCAAAATCACATAATCTTTATTGAATTTGAAATGCCTATATATAGGCTTACAATGCAAATGAATTGAAAACCATAAATCTCTCAACAATCCGAGAGATTTGGATAAAACAAATTTTGAAATTCAAAATCTGTTAAGAACAATAGGTCTAGCTAAACACAAACGCTACAGCTAATACATTTTAGAAATCCTACAGCTAATACGAAATCTTCTTATTCAAAGCTGATCTCACTGGAAATCTAACACTCCTCCTTGAGTTTAGCTTTGGACATCCCTATCTTCATCTTCAAAAACTCCAATCTTGCTGGGGACAGAGCCTTTGTCATCAAGTCTGCAAGCTGCACTTCAGTAGGACAATGATGAACTTTAATGAGCAAATTTTTCTCAGCTTCCCTAATGGCATGAAACTTTACATTTATATGCTTGGTTCTCCCATGCTGCACAGGATTCTGAGCAATTGCAATTGCTGATTTGTTATCGCAGAAAAGATCAACAGGTGAGCTAAGTTCTTGGCCAAGATCCTCTAATAATTTCTTTAACCACACTGCTTGATTTGCTACAGCTGCTAGGGAGATATATTCTGCCTCAGCTGTAGATTGGGCCACCACTTCTTGCTTCTTTGCATTCCAACATATTGCTCCCGTACCTATTGTGAAAATATAGCCTGAGGTACTCTTCATATCATCTACACTTCCTGCCCAATCACTATCTGCATAACCATTTAACTTAACTCCTCCTGTTTTCATGTACCAGATGCCAAGATCACTTGTCCCTCTTATGTATTTTAGTACTCTCTTGGCAATCCCCCAATGAACACTAGTAGGAGAGCTCATGAACCGAGAGAGCAGACCAGCTGGGAACATCAAGTCAGGCCTTGTTGCTGTCAGGTACAATAAACTACCTACAAGGCTTCTAAACATGGCTGGTTCTTCAAGTCTTTCACCATCATTTTTTGAAACCTTTTCGTTTAGTGCCAATGGGGCTGCAACTGCTTTGCATGACTCAAGATTGAATTTCTTGAGTATGTCAACTGCATATTTTCTTTGGGAAACAAAAATCCCTTTGCTGCATTGTTGAATTTCCATTCCTAGAAAGTAATTCATAATGCCCAAATCAGACATCTCAAACACCTCTTGTATTTCCCTTTTGAACTCTGCCATCAGCCCTTCATTACTACCTGTCACAAGCATATCATCTACATACAGTGACACTACCAGCTGCACTTCATCTTTCCCTTTTTTTAAGTACAAGGTAGCTTCATTCTGACTTCTAGTAAATCCCAGCTTGATCAAATGTGCATCAACCCTGCTATACCAGGCTCTAGGTGCATGTTTTAGGCCGTAGAGTGCCTTGTGCAGCTTGTACACCTTATGTTCATGGCCACATACTTCAAACCCTTCTGGTTGGCTGACATAAATGTCTTCATCAAGGATTCCATTTAGGAAAGCAGATTTCACGTCAAGGTGGAACACTTTCCACCCTTTTTGCCCAGCCAATGCCAACAACAACCTAATGGTGTCATGTCTTGCAACTGGTGCAAAAGTGTCACCATAATCCACTCCTGCTACTTGAGCAAAGCCCTTCACAACCAGCCTGGCTTTGTGCTTGAAAATTGAACCGTCAGGTTTGAATTTGATTCTAAAGACCCATTTACCACCAATCTCCTTTTTGTTGGAAGGAAGATCTGTTAATTGCCAAGTTTCATTCCTCTCAATAGCATCAATTTCTGCTTTCATGGCATCTATCCATGCTTGTGAACTTGCTGCTTCATTGTAATTAATAGGTTCAGCATGAACTAAATTACATCTTTCATAAACATCTGACAATGTTCTCACCTTCAACACTGCTGAATCTGTAGTTCCTTCAATGGTAGGTGGATCATCATCTCCCTCAGCTGCTGGTAGAAGAGCTGGTGCATTTTGGTGATTGACTTCTCTTTGTCCCAATTCCAGTATGCGTCTTCATCGAAATGAACATCCCTGCTGACTTGCACTTTGGCTGTGATCAGGTTGTAAATCCTGTACCCTTTAGAGTTTGCTGCATATCCTACAAGGATCCCTTGTTCAGCCTTTTCATCAAGCTTTCCTCTCTTCACAGATGGCACATGAATATAGCATGGTGATCCAAACACTCTCAGGTGTTTGACAGTGGGCTTGACACCAATCTATATCTCAAATGGTGTGCAATCATTCACAACCTTTGTTGACAATCGGTTCAATAAATACACTGAGGTATTCACTGCTTCAGCCCATAAAAACTTGGGTAATTTTTTCTCAAACATAATGCACCTTGTCATCTCCATAACTGTCCTGTTTTTCCTCTCCACCACCCCATTCTGCTGGGGTGAATAAGGTACTGTTAGCTGGTGAATAATCCCAACCATTTTACAGAATGTGTTGAACTCTTCCGAGGTGAACTCACCTCCATTATCAGTCCTCAGTACTTTGATCTTCTGTTCACATTGATTTTCCACCATGCTTTTGAAAGTCTTGAACATTGACAGAGCCTGTGATTTATTTCTCAGAAAATATACCCAAGTCATCCTGCTAAAGTCATCAATTAGCAACATGAAATACAGATTATGACTTAACGATGCAATGCTCATTGGTCCACAATTATCTGAGTGGACCAGCTCCAGCTTCTGTGTTGCTCTTCTTACCAAACCTTGGGGAAAAGGTTTTTGATGCAACTTCCCAAGTTCACAGCTGCCACATGTATGATCATTCACACATATTTCTGGTATATCATCTACCATATTTGCATCATGCATGAGCTTCAAAGATTGCATATTAAAATGACCATATCTTTTGTGCCAAATTAAGCTTTCATCAATTTTGGCAGTAAAAACATGTCCTTCTACTGCATCCATCTTCAAATAAAAACTATTGCCATCCATTTCTAATCTTGCCATTACTGAACCATGTGCATCAATAATAAGACAAGATCTGTCTTTAAAGAGGATTTCACACCCACTTTTCAACATTTGTGCAACACTAAGTAAATTTTGATCTAATTCTGGGATATACAAAACATGATTCAATAGTTTTGTACCTTTCTTAGTGTTGACAGCAATGGTGCCTCTCCCTCTTGCCTGAACAATATCACCATTGCCAAGCTTGACTTTAGGCTGTATTGTAACATCAATTGATGAGAAAATTTTCAAATGCTTGGTTATATGACTAGTACATCCACTGTCAATGAGCCAAACATTGAAACCATGTGAATTTGAGGTTTGTGAAGCCATGAACAGGTGCTCATCCTCCCCCTTTTCTGCTTCTGTTACGAGTGCTTGTTGCTGAATAGGTTCTTGAGACAATTTCTTCTTTGCTCTACAGAATTTCTCACTGTGGCCCAGAAAATTGCAGAAGTTGCATTTGACAACAGGCTTGTTCTTATACCAGCAATCCTTCTCATCATGATTGGTTCTCTTGCAGTGAGAACAAGGTGTGAAGACTTGTCCTTATGTAAGCCTTTCAGTTTTAGCCTCTGCACTCTTGAAAGGTCTTTTGATCACCATATTAGCAGAATTTTTCTCCCTGTATTTTGCTTGAAAAGCACCTTCAATCTCTTCTTCATCCCTCATTAGAATCCTTTGCTCTTGAACAAGTAATTTACTTGTTAATTCTACAATTGAGAGTCTGTTTAAATCACAAGACTCTTCAATGGCAGAAATTTTTGCTTCAAATTTTTGCGGCAAGGAAACCATGATCTTTTCCACCACCTTTTTCTCTTCAACCACATCTCCAAGTAACCTCATTTGATTCACAATATCCATTAACCTCCCAGAATAGTTTTTGACAGTTTCAACATCCTTCATTTTCATCAATTCGAATTCCCTTTTCAAGGCAAGAAGTCGAACTGTTTTAACTCGAATGCTACCTTCAAATTCTCCTTGAAGCTTGTCCCATACAAGCTTTGGTGATTCCAAATCCATGATTTTGGTAAAGATGTGATCAGCTAGGCCAGAATGCAAACAGGTAATGGCTTTGTCCTTCTTTAATTTTTCTTCCTCATGTGCTCGTATTTGAGCAAGGGTTGGATTTGCTGATAAAGGAGATGGACCAGCATTGGTTGAAACTACATTCCACAGCCCTTGAGATCTCAAATAAAACCTCATTTTGACAGCCCAAATATGATAATTTTCCCCTGAGAACAAAGGAATTGCAGAAACATTGTTGCTCGAAGTAGACATTTTTGAAGGAAAATAACTCACTGTTTTTCACTCAATTCACCCCGTGTTTAGCACTTACCCTCTCTGTGTTTCACTCAATAAATTCCCCACAGTCCCGTAGAACCAAAATGCTCTGATACCACTGTTGAATTTTATGATCTGAACAGTAAGTGTTTAAAACAGTTACTGTTCAGATTGAAGAATAAAATTGGCAGAATTCTTGATAAATTAAACACTGAAATTGAGATCAAAATCACATAATCTTTATTGAATTTGAAATGCCTAAATTTGAAATGCCTATATATAGGCTTACAATGCAAATGAATTGAAAACCATAAATCTCTCAACAATCCGAGAGATTTGGATAGAACAAATTTTGAAATTCAAAATTTGTTAAGAACAATAGTTCTAGCTAAACACAAACACTACAGCTAATACATTTTAGAAATCCTACAACTAATACAAAATCTTCTTATCCAAAGCTGATCTCACTGGAAATCTAACAGAGAAAACATACACAGGGCTGATTAAATAAGTCATGCTTGCTTTGGCTCCATGTTCTCAATAAATGTCATTTTTTTCTCCCGGACTGCCATTGGATGGTGGAGCCCTGAGGAGGTGAAAGCAGAGACAGACTTAGTATTTCAGAGGAAAAGAGACAGTCTAGAACAACAATGGTAGTTCAATCAGAAAATACTTCCTTCACTCAATATTTGTGTTATCGAATTTGGCTATTCGATTTTTTTATGTCAGTTGGAGCCAATTCCTTCTGAGAAAGCGCTCTCCACCCAATATCTCTTCGGTAGAACCCTCCTGACTAGTTGATTTCCTCAACTGCCTGATAAGCTCTGTCCCGGGCCTCTTCAAGATCTCTTCCGGTGGCAGTGACCCCAAGAACACGGCCTCCAGTAGCGATGAAGTTGCCGTCTGAGTTCAAAGTTGTTCCAGCAACATTCTCAGCCTCCTCAAGGTTTCGAATCTCAGTCCCCAAGTACCCCTTGCTTGCCATAACCACCACCATGGCAGCCCCTAGAGACCATTTAAGGGAAACTCCACTTAGCTCTCCTCTACTAGCTGCGAGCAAGACTTGTGCTAGATCCGATTCCATACGAACCATCAACACCTGCACATCAATGCAAAAGAATCCCCCATTAGTTTTATGTCGCAACTTCACGCTTCCAGCAACTTTTGCGCGATAATCATGACAACTAAAATCTGATGGCCAATTTATAGTGTGTTCAACCATGCATATGCACAAAAAAGAAAATCAGCGCAGCCTCCCCGCTCATCATCGCTAATAGATAACCCTACTGGATATTGCTTTAGTTTATGCATAGTCATAATTTGAAGGTATGAAGAAACCATATATGAGTTATACTATGTTGTTTATTGATAATTTGAAACAAGTATTCAAAATCTTGAATACCCACTAAATGAAAATCTTGACACCCAAAAAAAAAACAAAGAAAAGGGAAAAAACCTACTCCTCTACCGTACAGAGAACTCAACCTTGGCGACATGAACATCTTCGTCATCGTCAATAACAATAAGCTAAGGCGATGGCGATGGCGTAATAGGGCCATCATGAACCCTAATATTCTTCTGATGATATTCAATCTCAGTGGAGAGTTGACAGCTTGAACTCGGATTATTCTGCTGCTGAACTTTCTCCATTAAATCATAGTATGCTCTCCTGAAGAAAACAAGCTCTTTTGCTGCATTAGAGTACCTTTGATAAAGAACATGGTTATCGCAGTCGAATTGTTTCTTCATTTCATCAACTTGCTTGTCGTGCTGTCTCTTCATCTCATCAATTTGCTTGTACAGATCGTTGACGGTCTTCTTTCTTTTCTGATCCTTTCATTCTTTGGCTCCAGCCACTTCATCACCACCTTATTGGCAGCTTCCAAGGAGGACATTCTTCGAAGTTTGCAGCGAACAAAAACTATGAATATTGACTAACTGTGGTGGGAATTTGAAGATGAGACCAAGTTGATAGATAGATAGATAGATAGATAGCGATAAGGATTAGATAATAGGAAAGAAAAATTCCCATTATTAGAGGGATAGGGTTATGAGAATGAGGTTTTCCTCCTGCAGTTTCTTTGCCAGTAATGGATATTGCTCCAGTTTAAGAAAACTTTGCACAGCTATACCATTAGAGAGTCGTATGCCATTGATGATTCTGATTTTTACTTCCTAATTTAGCCATTTGATGGCAGATTATCTAGATTTGAAAACGTCCGAACGCCATTCTACACTGGGTTTGGTTAAACTTGGCCCCCAGATTTAAACCAATTCCTTGACGTTCATGTGGTGCCAAAACTATGGAGCTTCAATATCTCACAGAAGCCAAGTTCTAGCGTGCAAAATCACTTTGCAAGTTACTGGAATCACACCAGAAATAAACTCAGAAAACAGAATTTATTCAATTGGAAATTATCAACTGTCATGTCTCCTTACAATCTTCTTCTTAAATAGCTAAATTCTGACATGACTTCAATCTTAAATAGGAAAGCGATAAAATAGGAAATTAAACAAATAATTGATGGCAGTAACGGGTCTGAACAATCAAGGGGATTTGAGCAATTTAGAATTCTAGATTTGATGAATCTCCCAGACTCCGAAGGTGTGCTGATTACGGGTTCTCTTCCAAATTTGGCTCAATTGAAATATCCACAACATCTATGCTGATTCCCTCTTGATCTACAACGACTACTTGAATTGTGTTGACTGAAATTCCCCTTTGATCTGCGTCTTCCTCCTGATTTGCATCAATTGCCGCCCCTCCTGAAGAACTTGATTGGGAAACCTGAAATATCATTAAAAAATAAAATCAACTTAACCATGGTTATAGAATATAGTGATTAAATAATTGTAATTTAGTCAAGATTCAAAAAAATATTCATCTTATATTTGGTTTAACTTGTCTATCTCTCTTGACGTGGCTAGACCGGGTTCAATACCTAGTATGATATATATACATATATATTGCTTTATCTAACATATAATTTGTAGTAATGATGATGTAGTGTTTTTAATAATATATAAAATAGAAGTAATATTCTGAAAGCAAACACTTGCCATGTTAAGAGGACTTGAACGATGGAAAACATTTGGGATTAGGTCTCGAGCTCCTTCTGAGATGGCTGCGACGTCATGGTCCCTAATTTGCTGGAGTGCTTTCACAAGTACGAGAACGCCAAAGAAAGCCAACAGAAAGTATCCAAAAGGAGGGGCGAATGAAACCCCAGAAAAATGCTCCAGGAAAGAGCTGTATACTTACAGATGAATAACCAGAGATACAATAATCAGGATGCCGGAGCAAAGCTAGCGAGGTCTCTGCAACCAGAACAAACAGATGTAAAACAAGCTGATATGTTAATATATTACAGGATGAAAGAGCAAGCCACAAGCAAGAGCTCCGGAGAGGAGGGAGATGTGCTCGAGCGCGGCAAGACAAGGTGTTTCCGGCAGCTGGTGGTGGGCTCGTAGCAAGAGAGCTATCAAAGCTGTGGAGTAGATGATGGAGGCCAAAATGTAAAGCAACATAATGGTACCGTGCGCCTCAAACGGGGAAGTTTCTTTGTTTTGATATTTCAGCTGGAGAAGAGCTAGCAGCACGAAATTGAGAAAGCTCATGGCAGCATGCATGGCGGTGGTGGAAGAACTCATGATCAGCTGCAGCAGTTGTTCTCTTGCCTGACCAAAACATAAACCTCATGAGATTAATTGCTTTAGATTATGAATAAAAAACAAAGAATAATACAAATTAATTAATATTCCCCATGGGCATGGGATCACATTAATAAAAACAAAGAATATTCCCCATGGGCAACGGTGACCTTGTTTCTGATTTCCGGCATTGGTAGCCGTACCCCTGCTTAGCAGCAATAGAGAAATAGGAGAAGGGACGGAGGAGAGAGAAGCTTTGAATAAGAATAAATAGTGCGAGGAGGTCGGTGATGACAAGTTGGTGATGTGGAATTAGATGTGCACAGAATATTCCCTTTTTCAATCCAGACTCATTGAAGGTGAAATATATTATTTCAGGCAGACCTCCAATGATCTAAAAGGAAAAGGCGGGCGAGCCGCACTGCCGCTAGAAATGGAAGGAAATAATAATGTTAAAACCATTTTTTTATTTTTTGCTAATTACTCCAGGCTAAAGAAAAATCATTACGAAAGGTTAATTTTTGTTATTGTGGGAGAGCTTATCTAAGAAAATGCTGAAATTTCCTTCTTTTCTTCGTTCTCATTTGATTTCTTTTTTGTTTTAGCTGATAAAGATTCTGGCAGCAATGGCTGAAAGTAATTCCTGCTCCGTTGTAATCTAATAGTGAAGCCTATTTCTCAGGTGGGGACCTTTCATAGAATAATAATTGTCGCGACGGTGATTTTTGTGCGCGCTTCGCGCCCCGCCATCCCCTCGTGATTTGGGAGGACAACGACGCGCGGTGAAATGGAGGATTGTTTTTATAGTCGTAAAAATTATGACTATAATTATTAGGAGTCGCCACCTAGTATTAAGGTCACTAGGAACCTAATGGTCTGCGAGAGTCTTGGGTAAGGGGACTTGTTGTGCAAGGGAAAGATGTATCACCCCCAGTGCACCCTACCTAAGGTAAGCTGCATTGTTGTTTGATTGCTTTTTCTAAGTTTATTTTTTTTTACACTGCATTTTCAAAAAAAAAAAATTGTCTGCGGGTGTACTTTACAATGTAATTTTACGCCGCAGTTGAAAATCTTTTTTTCTTATCTACGGATGTACTTTACAATATAATTTTACACCGTAGTAAAAATATTTTTTATCTGCGGGTGTACTTTACAATGTAAATTTACACCGCGAAAGCTAAAACAGAATAATTGTTAAATTATTTTTGACATTTTGGCTGAATACCAATGGATAATAGTAAACTGGTTACGATATCCAAATTTTCGTTTTAAAAATATGGAAAAAGATGCAACATATTTTTTTACGAACAATATGATGGAAAAGCTTTGAAATCTGGCCGTATGCACGAAAACAAAATATTTTTTGTTTTTTTTTCTCTTTAAAATGTATTTTTTGTATTTTTTAGAAAATAAAAAATAAAAAAAATTCGGGCTGGGCCTGACCCAACTAAATGGGCTGGCCCAGCAGAGGCTGGCCAAGGTCCCAAGCCTGTTGGCCTTGGGCCCAGCCCAGCCATTTAGGCTGGGCCGAGAAAGGCTGGCCCAAAGGCAAAATAAATAAATAAATACGCGCACAGTGCAGTGAATTAATTCACTGCACTGTCACGTGAACAGTGTTATGGTGATGGACTGACCACCGTGAAAGGATCACCTGCCACTGCCACCGGGTAGAGGACGTCGAGGTGGTTCTCCCTGTCATGGTGGCGTCGAAAATGGTGGTCCGTGGTGGCCGGAGGGAGCTCTTGAAGTCGCCGGTTTGTGCTCTGTTCGAGCTTGCTGTTGCTGCTGCTGTGCTTTTCTTCGCCGGAGCTGGTTGCTGCCGTTGGAGATGAAGGCTGGTTTGTTGCTGAAGAGAGAGGAGGAGCTTCTGCACCGTCAGGGAGAGAGGGCTGCACCGTCGGGGAGAGAGAACTGCACCGTCGGGCTGAGAGAGAGAGACGGGAGTCTGCAACTAGAGAGAGAGACGTAAAAACAGAGAGAGAGAGGGTGATGTTGACGAAGAAGAAGATGATATTTTTCCTTCAGATTTGTTGGGCGTGTTTTTGATGCCAAAAATCAACGTAATTTGCCTAGAATTTCTTCCTCTTTTCTGTGTTTTCTTCCCCAGTTTTTCCCTCGGTTTTTCTCCTGTTTTCCTCCCAGTTTTTCTTCTCCCCCTCTGCAGCGTTCATGGCTGCCTTTTATAGAAGCTTGGCCTGCCACGGTGGCTGGAATACTGTGGTTGACGTCGGCGTGGTAACTTGCTTCCAACTGGATGGTTGTTGGCAGCGGCTCAGGCGGGCTGTCGGCAGCTTGCCGGTGGCTGGTCGGTGGCTTGCCGTTGAAAATGGTTAATGGACAAATACATTCTGGTCCTTCCATTTGTAATTGTATTAATTGCATCCTCAATTAGATTTAAATTGTAATTTTGTGCAATTGTACCCCTGGCCGAATTTCAACTTAACCTTAACCTTTGCGCGCCTTTTTCATTTTAGTCCTTCTCTTTTGATTTGTGCATTTTGACCCTCAATTGACAATTAAACTTCAATTTGACCCTTAATTTTGCACAATTAGCTTGGAAAAATTCAATTGGGTCTCCAAAAATTCCAATCTTCTCAATTGAGCCCGAATTAAATTCAAGAATTTGATTTTTTGTCAATTAAGCCCCTAATAAAATTAATTTGATCAATTTAAAGCATAATTAAGTCCTTGCACTTAATTAAATTCTTCAATTGGACCCTAAATTAATTCTCAAACATAATAATATTTTGAATTAGCCCATGATTAAACCAAATTGGCCTATAAAAAATATAATTATGATTTTTGACTTAATTTTTACCTCGAATTTGTATTTTCTCTCATTTTTTGGCACAAAAGAGATACGATTCGGCTCAGAAAATATTCCAAATTTCCACCGTGATTTTCTACCGACACCAAATCCCTTTTATTTTATTTTTGTTATTTTTATTTTATTTTGGGGAGTAACCCAAAATTTGGGTTACGACAATAATAATCAATATTGTATGCTGGGAAGCTTTGGATTTTTTGAATTTTTTGAATTTTTTGGATTTAAAATTATTATTAAATAGTGCGAGGAGGTCTGGTTTGCCTATCCATCCCGTCCTAACCGTGTGTTCTCCATACAAAGTCCAGACCTCATTCATTTGATTCCTTTCTAGAAGGTGACAAGAATTGCTTCCCAGAATCAAGAATTCATTATTTCATATTCATTAGATTTTTATCTGCGAATTTAAATTATTTCAGGCAGACCCTCTCGTTTGCTCATTTATATGTATATATTATATTAAAAAAATCTAAATATTCTATAGATAAAAACTAGTTAAATGCCCGCACTACGTTGCGGGCGTAGTGCGGGCGGAACAAATAATCTTTATAATTGTTGAGATTGAAATATAATATTTTAGTATATAAAATTAGATATAATGAAAAAAATCAACATCCTCTATTATAATAACAGTAACATCGAAGTCTTAACTTCTTAAATTATCATCATTATCATTGTCAAAACAATAAACATTATTGAACAAATCTGAGAGGGAAACAAAAAAAATATTAATAAAAAGCATGTAAGAACAAAAACTAAAATTATTATTATTATTCTTAATATTAATATTATTATTGCTTTAATAATGGGAAGAAAATGAAATTAAATCAAAGGCTTAAAAAAAGCCTAAAAACATTAACAAAAGAGCAAATGTAAAAATACAATAAATGAATAAAAAAATTATTGACTGGGAAAAAAATTAATTGAACTGAAAATAAAAAAACATTATCACACTACGTTGCGGGCTGAGTAAAAAAAAATTATAATTGTTGGGATGAAAGAAATTAATAGCATATGCTGGTCCAAAATTAAAATATAATATTTAAATATATAAAATTTAATATGATAAAAAAGATCACCACACCTTATTCTGAAAATAGCAACATCGAAGTTTTAACATCTAAAACTATCATTGCAGTTACTGAGAAAACAATAAAAAAATATCAAATTATCCCTAGAGAAAAAACTCAAAAATATTAATAAAAGAGTACGTAAGAAAATAACTTAATTTTCTTCTTCTTCTTCTTCTTCTTCTTCTTCTTCTTCTTATTATTATTATTATTATTATTATTATTATTATTATTGTGTTAATAATAAAAAAAAGACAAAAAAAATCATAATAACTTTAACAAAATATCAAACAAAAAAATAAAAATAAAAATAAAAAAAACGAATAAAAAGCTAAAAGAAAGAATAAATGGAGAGAAAAAAAACACAAATATCAATTTTTAAATGATCATAGATAAAAAATAAAATTTAAGAACTAATTTTTTTGGAACGAAACACATCAACACCCCCTATTATAACAACAGGAACATCGAAGCCTTAACATCTAAAAATATCATTATTATTATTGCTAAAACAATAAAAATTATTAAATTATTCTGAGGAGAAAAAAACTCAAAAACATTAATAAAAGAGGAAGCAAGAAAAAAAACTAAAATTATTATTATTATTATTATTATTATTATTATTATTATTATTATTATTATTATTATTATTATTATTATTGCATGAATAATTGGAAAATAAATTCAATAAAAGAATAAAAAAGCCCAAAAACTTTAACAAAAGAGCAAACAAAATAAAAATAAAAATAAAAATGAAGAAAAATAAAAATTATTAGCTAAAAAAATCATTTGATGTTAAGAAAACTAATGAAAAAACCAAAAGTAAAAACAAATAAGAAATATCAATTTTTAAATAATCATAAACACAAACTAAAATTTAAGAATAATTTTTTGTAAAAAATATTATCTCAACAAAAGAGAAAATAATAAAAATTAAAAATCAAAACTTAAGGCACATATATATAAACATAGATAAAAATAGGAACTATTTAAGAACTATAAAAAACTAAAAGAATTAAAATCAAAAGTATAAGGTTCAAAAATAAAACCAAATATATTATCAATTTTAATCAAATAAAAAAAATTTAAAAATCAAATAAAGTATAACTTCTATACATGCAATGTTTGATATAATGATACATATAAACATACTCTATTATAAAAAATAAACATCGAAGCTTTAACATCTAAAAATATCATTACTATTACTGCTAAAACAATAAAAATTATTATTCATGCAAATTACCCCGAAAAAAAAATCAAAAACATTAAAAAAAAAAGAAGCAAGAAAAAAAAAACTAAAATTATTATTCTTATTGTGTTAATAATGGGGAAAAATTCAATCAAAGAAAAAAAAAATTAATAACTTTAACAAAAAAACCAACCAAAAAATGAAAAACAAATATAAGAAAAAAAAAATTGACGTCAAAATAAATAAATAAAAACAATCAAAAGAAATATAAATGAAAAAAAAAAATCATTAGTGAAAATAAAAATAAAAAAAATTGAAAAAAAAAAGTAAAAGCATAAGGTAAATTGCGCTGGGCAGGGATCGAACCCTGCCCTCCTTAGTTAGGATCGTGAGAGTCAATTGCTCTCCATTGGAAATCGTCACCATCACCTTCACCAATAGTGCATCCATGATTTAATGGCAACTTGTCATCACCGACCTCCTCGCACCCTTCTCAATTGTCCTCATTATCAAAAATTATTTTCCATGGATTTAGAATCTTTGAATTTAGAATCCATGGATCAGTACATTCAACTCCATAAAAATACACAAAAAATACAAAAATATTTTTTGATCGAAGTTGCAAAAGCTTACACCCTTATGAAAGGTCATCACCGACCTCCTCGCACTATTTATTCTTATTCAAAGCTTCTCTCTCCTCCATACCTTCTCCTATTTCTCTATTGCTGCTAAGCAGGGGTACGGCTACCAATGGCGGAAATCAGAAACGAGGTCACCGTTGCCAATGGGGTATATTCTTTGTTTTTATTAATGTGATCCCATGCCCATGGGGAATATTAATTAGTTTGTATTATTCTTTGTTTTTTATTCATAATCTAAAGCAATTAATCTCATGAGGTTTATGTTTTGGTCAGGCAAGAGAACAACTGCTGCAGCTGATCATGAGCTCCACCACCGCCATGCATGCTGTCATGAGCTTTCTCATTCTCGCGCTGCTAGCTCTTGTCACGCTGAAATATCAACACAAAGAATTTTCCCCGTTTGATGCGCACGGTACCATTATGTTGCTTTTCATTTTTACCTGCATCATCTATGCAGCTTTGATAGCTCTCTTGGTACGAGCCCACCACCAGCTGCCCGAAACACCATATCTTGCCACGCTCGAGAACATCTCCCTCCTCTCCGGAGCTCTTGCTTGTGGCTTGCTCCTCTTGATACTCGCCCCTCCTTTTGGATACTTTCTGTTGGCTATCTTTGGCTTTCTCGTACTTGTGAAAGCATTCCAGCAAATTAGGGACTATGACGTCGCAGCCATCTCAGAAGGAGCTCGAGACATAATCCCAAATGTTTTCCATCGTTCAATTCCTCTTACCCAGGTACACAGCAAGTGTTTGCTTTCAGAATATTACTTCTATTTTATATATTATTAAAAACGATGAATATTTTTTTGAATCTTGACTAAATTACAATTATTTAATCACTATATTCTATAACCATGGTTAAGTTGATTTTATTTTTCAATGATATTTCAGGTTTCCCAATCAAGTTCTTCAGGAGGGGCGGCAATTGATGCAAATCAGGAGGCAATTGATGCAAATCAGGAGAAAGACGCAGAATTGTGTTGATATTTATCGCTTTCCTATTTAAGATTGAAGTCATGTCAGAATTTAGCTATTTAAGAAGAAGATTGTAAGAAGACATGACAGTTGATAATTTCCAATTGAATAAATTCTGTTTTCTGAGTTTATTTCTAGTGTGATTCCAATAACTTGCAAAGTGATTTTGCACGCTAAAACTTGGCTTCTGTAAGATATTGAAGCTTCATAGTTTTGACACCAATTTAGTTTCAGAGCCTTCAACCTACCTATGCCTATAACCCGCAGTGGCACTTCTTACACCATGGCAACCACCCAAAATATGAACAACCCACACCCAGCCACTCACAACTACAACTCCAATTGCGAACGTATAGGTTGCCTAGATTTAAAATAAGTTGGTGTTTCGTACAGGACTTTCTAATAAATTCACTTAGTTTTGTGTTGTTTTTAGTTATTGATGAATACTAATCATTGCATCGTGTGTTTGTAAGAAGGAATTCTTTATATCAAAATAAAAGGTTCATTTTTTGAGTCAACAATCGAAATTAAGTTCGCATCAAATGAATTTATATAACGCAAGATATTGAGGCTGCAAAATGTAATTCAGCCGAATATACAAAAACAACATTTTTTTTTTAATTTTTTGAAATATATTTTTTATGGTTTTGTATGCAACCCACACACATTCTCTTTTTTTCATTATTTTTTTGGGATTCATTTACAATTTCATAACATATACAAAAAAAAAATAATAATAATTTAAAACAAACACATGAAAATCTGAAAATTACAAAATAAAACTCCTCTGAAACACTGCTGGCAGTGGAAACTGCACACGGCAGCGGTGGCGCGTGGTTACACGCGCCTCGCCGGAGAAAAATCAACATTACAGTCGGGGATCTGTCTTCCCTTCCTTTTCTAGCCGGTGATGATGTCCATGAACTTGTAAAGAAGACAAAAACACAAAAACAACACAATCCAAGCTTCGGCCAGATCTGCTCCTCCTCTTCAGATCTCTGGTTCTTGGGTTTTTTCAAATGGTGGTTGGACTGCCATGGCAGCTGTATGGTGGCCGATTTGTTGGCTGGTGATGGGGTTGTCGCGGGGTGCTACCGTGGACGGTAGAGAGAGGAAGGAGAATCGAGGATGTGGGCTGTTTCCGTGGCTGATCGGAGTGTTGTGGGTGAGGATAAAGGGAGTAGCTGTGGCCGAGCCAGACGGTGCTATGGAAAGGAGTCAAGTCGTAGGGGCTGGCAGAGGAGCAGGTGGTTGCAGAGAGGAGGTTGGCCTGAGAGACTGGACGGCAAGGAAGGCTGAACGGGGGGAAAGAGAGACGAAGGCTGCTGTTGACGATGGTGGAGGGTGAGCTGACCGGAAAAGGTAGCAGCTCCCGGAGCAAAGAGCTGACGGGAAGGGAGGGGAAAACAAAGGAAGGCGGAGGCAGTGGGGGAGGAAGGCTGGCCGGCGACGACGAGGGAGAGTGAGGAAGAGGGAGAGTTGGCCGGCGACGGGAGAGGGTAAGAAAAGAAATGAAGGGGCTGGGGCTGCAGCCCTCTCACAAAATATGAAATTACGGTTTCCCCCTTCTTCTTTCCCCCCCCTCTTTTTTCCCCTTTCTCCAAAGCCGTTTATAGAGATGGAATTTGCGGGTTCTTTTCACTTTGATCCTTAGTTTTGGATTTGTGTAATTTGATCCCTAATTTGACCATTAAAATTCAATTGTCTTCGATTTGACCTCTAAGTTCACGCAATTGGATTGGAAAAATGCAATTCGGTCTCTGAAAACTCCAAGCTTTTCAATTGAACCCAAATTAATCTCAAGAATTTCATTTTTTCATCGATTAAGTACTTAATTAATTTGATGCGACCAATTTTAAAGTATAATTAAGTCTTTACACTTAATTAAATCTTTTAATTGGACCCTAAATTAATTTTCAAATATAATTATATTTTTAAATTGGTCGATGATTAAATCAAATCAACCTATAAAAATATCATTATGTCGCACGACTTAATTTTTACACAGATTTATCCAATGATAAATTATTTTTGCTTTAAATATGTACTTTCCTCTATTTTGGGGACAAAAGAGATACGACCAGACTCTTGAAAACAACCAAAATTTCCACATTGATTTTTCTACCCTCGCTGGCTCTTTTTATTTTATTTTTGTTATTTTTTGGTATATTTTAGGGAATGACTCAGAAATTAAGTGATGACAGAGGTAATGATCAATCATCTATCTTTTAAACAACGTGTTGCTTATTCTCCTGTAGTGATTGAAATGTTGTTATAAAAGGGAAGAACGAAAATTGATCCTCCTGATAATTGCGTAGTATATTGTAATTACCGGGCCATTGAATAGCTTACCCTGCATTATGTCCTAGAATAGTGGATCTAGATTGTCGCATACCGTGTATATATATGTTACCAATTCTTACACAAAGGAATAACGCAGAAAACATATTTCCACCGTGGAAACTCTTTATGGTATCAAAGTCTTGTTGACTCAAATGGTCACGATTTGAATCTCACCACCCCTCATTCTATTTGATAACAATCAAGCTACTGTGGGTAGAGTGGGTCTTTGTGCAAGTTTAAAGCCCAAAGAGCTTCCACTTGAGGAGATGTGTTAGAGAATAATATAAATCATATTCTGGGGCCTCACCTATCAGCTTAATCTTTTAGGTGAAATGGTTCCTTAACATAAGTTTCCTAGTTACTCTCACTTAAAGGTCTTTAGTTGTCAGTGCTTTGTCTCTACACATCCTGTTTGCCCTAGTAAATTTGGTCCTAGGTCAACAGAATGTATTTTTATTGGGTATCCATTCGGCAAAAAGGGGGTACAAGGTTTATCGCTACCAACTAAGAAAACTCTAGTTTTCGTGGACGGGTTTTCTTTGAACATGTATTTCCCTTCAAGAATAATTCGAAAGCATCCTCTATCTCATGATACATACTGTGTTTCCTTCGTGGAATCGATTTCTTTATTATGATGATTTATCAAAAACAAACCCCTACAGCTTCCTCAACTTGGCCACACACCCAACAACCTTCCACATCCCCAGTCTTCCGATGAGCAACCTTTTAGTTCTTCAGACATTTCTCCCTCCCCGTCCCTTCCATCCCAGAGCCTACACTATTAGAAACATCTATTCCTCTCACATACCCATATCTAATTGTTCCCATACAACCCCATTCACATTCAGACCAGTCTCCACCACGACAGTCTTCTCGTGCTACAAACTCCCCACGGCATTACAAGACTTTCAAATCGATACTGCCCCACCTTCTCCTCTCGTGCCGTCATCTTCTTCAAACAAGGTCACGACTTCTGGTATGCCTTATGATCTCTCTCATGTTCTTTCTTATGCTAATTTGTCATCTCCCCGTAAAAGCTTCATTGCTAATATTACCATGCAAAGAGAACCCACATTTTTTTCTCAGGCTTCTAAAGATCCTAAGTGGAGGGAAGTCATGCGGCTAGAGATACAAGCACTGCAGTCCAACAAAACATGGAGCCTAGTCCCACCACCAGCTCACAAGCGACCAATCAGCTGTACATGGGTGTACAAAATCAAGTATAATCCTGATGGCACCATTAAACGCTATAAGGCTAGATTGGTGGTCAAAGGTTACAGCCAAATGGAAGGCCTTGAATACCGGTAGACATTCGTGCCAATTACCAAGCTCACCACTGTTCGTGTCTTACTCAGCCTTGCAGAATTGGCACCTCCACCAACTGGACATGAATAACACATTCCTCAATGGTGATCTCCATGAAGATGTGTACATGCAGCTTCCTCCTGGCTTCCAACCACAGGGGGAGAATAAGGTCTGCAAACTACATAAATCCCTATACGGTTTGAAGCAGGCTTCCAGGCGAAGGTTCTTAAAGCTCTCCTTAGCACTTACATCAGCTGGTTTCAAGCAGTCTTGGTCAGATTATTCCATGTTTGTCCAAAGTCAACAAGGTGTCTTTACGGTTTTATTAGTTTATATGGATGATGTTATCCTTGCAGGCAATAACTCATAAGACATTAAGAGGACAAAACGATTCCTATCAACTTAGTTCAAGCTGAAGGACTTGGGACAATTGAAAAATTTCCTTGGATTAGAAATAGCCAGATCCAAGCACGGAATTGCTTTAAGCCAAAGAAAGTCTGCATTGGAAATTCTTGAAGATACAGGATTTCTTGGAGCAAAACCTTCCCGCTTTCCAGTTGAGCAAAATGCATCTCTCACACAAGACGATGGCAGATTATTAGAGGATGCATCGCAGTATCAAAGTCTTGTTGGACGCCTCATTTATCTGACAATCACCAAGCCATATCTCGTGTAAGTCGTTCATGTACTTAGCCAATTCATGGATAAGCCACGACAACCTCACTTGGATGCAGCTCACCAGGTGTTAAGATACCTCAAGCAGACACCAAGTCAAGGCATCCTTTTGCCTTCCACGAGATCATTGGAATTAATAGAATATTGTGATGCAGATTGGGCACGATGCAAGGACACTAGAAAATCAACAACGGGTTATTGTATCTTCCTTGGAAACACTCATATTTCGTGGAAAACAAAGAAGTAAAGCACGGTCTCATGTTTAAGTGCAGAATCTGAGTACCGTTCTATGGCTACCACCTATTGTGAAATAACACGGTTGCAATACATGTTGAAAGATTTACATGTTCAGTGTTTACAACCAGCCAAGTTATTCTATGATAACAAGGTTGCAATCCATATAGCATCTAACCCCGTGCTCCATGAAAGAACCAAACACATAAAGATCGACTGTCATGTCGTGAGGGAGAGAGTTCAAAGAGGGTTGATTCAAACAAATGATACATATGAACCAAGGAGCGACCCAACGACATCTTCACAAAGCCTCTAAATTCAAATCATTTTTCGTTATTGTTGAACAAGTTAGGAGTGATTAATATCCACTCTAACTTGAGGGGGAGTATAAAAGGGAAGAACGAAAATTGATCATCTGATAATTGCAGAGTATATTGTAATTACTGTCATTGAATAGCTTGCCTATAATATGTCCTAGAATAGTGGATCTATATTGTTGCATACCGTGTATACATATATTACTAATTCTTACACAAAAGAATAACACAAAAACATATTTCCACTGTGAAACTCTTTAGTTGTTTCCTATGGTACACACTTTTCTTTCACTCCCTAACAATCCAACCACACAAATAAAAATATTCTCACGTTGTTTAAAAGATAGATGATTGATCATTACCTCAATCTACTTAAGATCTATTTTCTATCAACATTCTGAATTTTATAAATGAAACACCATAAATAACAAAGAATGTGACTCTCCTTCAATAAGCTATTCCACGAATGGGTGATAGGGTGCGGTTGGTTGGTGTTTCAGTAGACACAGTATGACTCTCCTTCAAAAAGCTATTCCACGAATGGGTGATAGGTGGAGAGACTGTTAGCTTCTGATTAGTTTGACCAAGTCAGTTGGAAGTAGTTTGTTATGACTAATCAATAGTCTGTTAGAGTCAGATAATGATTCTGATGATTAGTTAGTTGATAAGTGTTTTAGTTGTTTTAGTATTCTTGAAATGTAAAGAATGGGACTATTGTTCTGAATTCATAAATTGGCTATATAAGCCGAGAATCAATACAATGAAAATCATCGAATTTTATTCAGAAAATCCTGAGCAATTTTATTAATTGGTTTCAGAGCCTCCTAAGCACAAAAAAAAAACCCGAGTGAAAAGAAATAAAAGAAAACAAGAAAGAAAACAAAGAAAGAAAGAAAGAAGGAAGAATACCTGAGAGCCTCAAAACAATGATGTAAGGAAACAAAGACCGATACTGCACTCCAAGTTTCTAGGACACTATGACCACTAGGGTCGAGTTGATGGAGAACTTACTTCGCTCCAAGGAGTTCCGGGATGTTGTGGAAAATGGCAACATGATGAAGGTTGCGTAAGAAGCTAAGAACTCTCTCGCAGAGAGTGACAGTGGTCAACAAACTACAGAGGCTCAAAGAAAGGCACATGATGAAAACAAAGCTAAAAGATTTAAAGGCAAAAAAATCTTTTATATCAAGCAATTGACGAGGAGGTGCTTTGGAAACCATTCTTGACGTAAGCTCTTCCAAAGCCATATGGGATTCTATGAAGCAAAAAATTTCAAGGCTCAACAAGGGTCAAGAGAGCACAATTGCAGTCACTACTGCTGTGATTTTTGAAATACCACGCATGAAAGAAGGAGAGTCCGTAAATGTATACTTTGCCGAGTTCTATCTATAGCCAACGTAATGAAGGCTCATGGAGAAAAATCTGAATGAAACAACGACATCGAAAAAAAATACTTAGGTCTATGACACCTAAGTTCAACTATGTGGTGTGTTCAATTGAAGAGTCGAACAACATGACATCAATGATCGTAGATGAACTCCGAGCAGTCTCCTTGTGCACGTGAGCAGAGGATGAGGAGTCAAATGGAAGAAGAACAAGTCCTCAAAGTCACCCTAGAAGGAAAGACAGGAAGAGGAAGGGGGAAGAGGAGCATGGAGAGGTGGACGTGGGCGAGGAAGGCGATCTTCAACAAAGCCACGATGGAATGCTTCAAATGCCACAAATTAGGGCATTTTCGAGTATGAATGCCCTAATTGGGAAAAAGGTGCTAACTATGCTGAAGTGGAGGAAGAAGGAGAACTTCTTCTGATGGCATACACCTCAGATGAGGAATCAGACAATACCTATGCGAAAGATAGAAGAAGAAGAACAACCAATTCCGATGATGCATGTTCGTGGTGAGAGGTCAAGCAAAGACAAGGGTGCATGGTTTTTAGACTTCGAGTTGCTCGAACCATATGACAGAAACAAAGACCGGGTTCGTGGAGTTAGATGAGCAATTCGCATATTCAATGAAGTTGGGAAATGGTGGAAGAATTCCAAAGAATGGGAAAAAGGAAGCATAAGGTTTGAAATTGAGGGACTAATTCAAAAAAATAAGTGAGGTATTCTTTATCCCGCACCTTAAGAGCAACTCGCTAAGCATTGGCCAAATGCAAGAGAAAGGATTAGCCATTATGCTGAAGAATAATACATGCAAAATATACCACCCCACAAGGGGTATTATTATGCAAACAGTCATGACAAAGAACAGGATATTTGTTCTGCACGCCACCATGACCACTCAAGTAATGAATTGCTTGACTACAAGCGAGGAGGATGTATCAGACCTGTGGCATAGGCGTTATGGGCACGTGAATCACAGCAGCCTCAAGTCATTAGAGACCAACCAGCTGGTGAGAGGAATTCCCCAAATCAGCACCACAAGCAAAGTATGTTCAGTATGCAGTGTGGGCAAGCAGCATCGAACAATGATCCCAAGGAAAAGCTAGTGGAGGGCCTCAAGGAAACTCCAGCTAATACATGCAGACTTATGTGGTCCAATCACACCAACTTCAAGCAGCTTCAAAAGGTACATATTGTGCTTTATAGATGATATTAGCAGAAAGGCTTGGATATATTTCTTGGCTGAAAAAAGTGAATCCTTCTTTATGTTCAAAATCTTCAAAAACATGGTGGAAAAGGAATCTAGGTACAATATATGTTGCCTAAGAACTGATAGGGGAGGGGAGTTTACATCTAAAGAATTCAACATGTTCTGTGTTGATCAAGGAATTAAGAGGCAACTTACGGCTGCCTACACTCAGCAAAATGGAGTGGCAGAACGTAAGAACAGGACAATATTAAACATGGTTAGATGCATGCTTTGTGAGATGAGAATGCCTAAGCTATTCTGGCCTGAGGCTGTCAGGTGGGGGTTGCATGTGTTAAATAGGAGTCCAACTGTTGTTGTGAAGGGAATGACTCCTGAAGAATGCTGGAGTGGGATTAAACCGAAGGTTGATTACTTTAGGGTGTTTGGGTGCATTGCATACGTGCACATTCCTAATAAGGGGAGGACCAAACTTGATGACAAGAGTCACAAATGTGTCTTCCTAGGGGTTAGTGAGGAATCTAAAGCCTATCGGCTTTATGATCCTAAAACAGAAAAGGTAATTGTTAGTAGGGATGTGTTGTTTGATGAGAACAATGGCTGGAGATGGGGAAAGCAGGCTGAGGAAGATGATGTCTTTGCTTGGAGTGATACTGATGAAAATGGAGAAGTTAGTGACTATGATGAGACACTAGCAAAAGAAGAAGCCAATCAAAACACTGAAGCAAATACTAAGGCCACTGGGATTGATGAAGCTGCTGAGAATGGAAATGTTGAGTATACTGGGAATTATAATATTGAGGCCACTGGGGCTGATAATGCTGCTGAGAATAATGATGGAAATGGGACTACTGCTGCAGCAGAAGAGCACATTGTCTCGGATGAAGACTCAATGGATCACTCAGCAGGAATTAATGACAGTAGAACATCAAGAGGAAGAATTATAAGAACTCCTGGATGGATGGATGACTATGTTCAGGAAGCCACACTGTCTGAGGACTCCATATGTCTGATGGTGAATGATGACCCGAAGTGCTTCAATGAGGCAGTAAAGCAACTAAAATGGAAAAAGGCAATGGATTTGGAGATGGAAGCAATTGAAAGAAACAAGACATGGGAACTTGTAAACCCACCAGATGGTATACAAAAAATTGGGGTAAAGTGGGTGTACAAGACAAAATTGAATGAGAAAGGAGAAGTAGACAAGTGTAAAGCACGATTAGTGGTAAAGGGTTATGCACAGAGGCATGGAATCGACTATGGTGAAGTCTTTGCACCTGTGGCTAGGTGGGACACTATAAGGCTGATCTTGGCTCTAGCAGCTCAGAAGAGATGGACTGTATTCCAACTGGACGTCAAGAGTGCGTTTCTCAATGGGAATTTAGAAGAAGCAGTGTATGTGGAGCAGCCTGAAGGTTATGTTCGAAAAGGAGAAGAACATAAAGTGTTGAGGCTTAGAAAGGCTCTTTATGGTCTGAAACAGGCTCCAAGAGCCTGGTATAGCAGAATTGAAAGTTTTTTTTATTAAGCAGGGTTTTGAGAAATGTAGTTGTGAGCACACCCTATTTGTCAAGCATGAAGATGGAGACAAGTTTCTAATCATCAGCCTCTATGTAGATGACCTAATCTACACAGGAAACGACATGGAACTATGTGAAACTTTTAAACAGTCTATGAAAAACGAATTTGACATGAGTGACTTGGGCAAGATGAAGTATTTCTTGGGGGGTTGAGGTGCAACAAACCCGAAGAAGGAATACACCCGTGTCAACAAAAGTATCGCAGAGAGCTACCTGGAGAGGTTTGAAATGGGGAGCTGTAATTCTGTAAAAAATCCCATTGTGCCAGGGATGAAATTGACAGCAAACAATGAAGAGCCAAATGAGGATTCAACTCTGTTCAAGCAATTAATTGGAAGCTTGATGTACCTGTTAGTGACTAGACCCGACATTGCATTTGTTGTATTCATGTTAAGCAAATTTATGACAAATCCAAAGGCATCTCATATGGCAGCAGCAAAGAGGGTGCTCAGATATGTAAAAGGAACTACAAGCTTAGGGTTGTTTTACAGAAGGGATGCACAAAACTCAGACAATGAACTCAAGGTATATACTGACAGTGATTATGCAGGTGACACTGAAGATAGAAGGAGTACCTCTGGATATGTGTTTATTTTGAATGGTGGTGCAGTTGCTTGGAGCTCGAAAAAACAACCAATTGTGACTCTTTCTACCACTGAGGCGTAATATGTATCGCTGCCGCATGTGCTTGCCACGATATTTGGATGAGAAGAGTGATTAATAATCTCGGGTGTTCATCCTGCAAATGTGTGAAGATATTCTGTGATAATAGCTCTACCATCAAGTTATCAAGAAATCCAATTCTTCATGGGAGAACTAAACACATAGATGTGAGGTTTCATTTTTTACGTGACACGGTAAAAGAAGGTGTTGTGGAACTAATTCGAGTATGGGAACAAGTGATCAGTGGCGTGACATTCGACCAAACCTCCCGAAGCTAGAATCCTTTCTGAAACTTAGAGATTTACTGGGAGTACAAAGTTTGGAAGATGTAAACTGTAGAAGACCAAGTCACGGCTGCTGATCTGAGGGATGAAGACCAGGAGAGTGATCCCGAGATCACAGCAGATCATGATATCCCGTGATTGCAGCAAAGAGAAATGCTGTTTTAATTGTGATTTGATTTTGTAATTTGAATATGCAGACGTTACTCTTGTAGCTGCTATATATAGAATAGAATGTACATGCAATTGTAATCAAGCAATCAGAGCATAATAAACCTATTGTTTCTGAAACTATTCATGGTATTAGAGCCTACAAAAGACTAACGTCTAAATGGCCTCTTCAAGCTCTTCTTCTTCTGCCCAACCATCTTCTATTCTCTCCATGCCGTCTGTCACCACTGTCAAGCTTAATCTTGACAATTTTCTCATGTGGAAAGCTCAGCTAGTTCCATACTTCAAAGGTCAGGATCTCTTCGGCTATCTTGATGGAAGCATTCCCTAAACCCCCCCAAACTCATCTCTGTCGCACATCCTGAGACATCAACTGTATCAGAATGTCTCAACCCTGCTTACACCCACTGGGTTCGTCAGGACAATTTGATACTCAGCACACTAATGACATCCTTGTCAGAAAGTGTTCTTGCACAAGTTGTCAATTACACAACATCCAAGGATGTTTGGAATGCTCTAGAGGACACATTCTCCTCTCGTTCTCGAGCAAGAACACTGCAAATCAGAACTCAACTTGCAACTGCAACCAAAGGAAATCAAACTGCCACAGAGTATTTCAACTCTGTCAAGAAACTCACAGATGAGCTGGCAATGGCTGGTCACCCTCTTAATAATGATGATATTATCACCTATCTTCTTGCAGGACTCAGTCATGAATATGACAGCCTCGTAACCTCCATTTCAGCAAGAATCGATGCCGTCTCCTTGGAGGAAATCTACTCTCTTTTATTAACATCTGAAGCACGGCTGTCTAGGCACCATCTCGCCTCTGCCATGCCCCAACCAGCTGCTCATTTCACTCAACGACAGACCACCTATTCCAGACGTGGTGGCTATCGTGACAGGGGAAGAAATCAGCGTGGTGGATTTAATTCCACCAATAAGTCCTTCAATCAACAATCTGTTGTCTGCCAAATCTGTAACAAAAGTGGGCACCTTGCAAAAAAATGTTACTTCAGATTTGATCTAACTTATCAAGAACCTTCTTCCAAACAGGGACTAGCAGCCGTGAGACATGATGAATCCTATGATTCGGTGTGGACAACAGATACTGGAGCCACGCATCATTTCACAAATGATGCCAACAATATTTCCATGCAGAAATCAACTTACAATGGTGCGGATACTGTACATGTTGGTAATGGTCAAGGTTTGCAAATTTCAAAAACTGGGTCTTCATTACTTTCAACTCCTTCGTCAACTTTTGTCCTAAATCAAATTCTTCTTGTTCCGGAAATTCGTCAAAACTTACTATCTGTGCATCAATTTTGCGTTGATAATAACGTATATTTTGAATTTCACTCTTTTCATTTTCTTGTGAAGGACTACTCGGGGAAAGTCCTTTATCGCGCTACCTTCATGATGGACTTTACCAATTCACCCACAAAGCCAGAATTCCACAAGCATTTTCATGTGTTCGTTCTTTTGAATGGCATCGCAGACTTGGCCATGCATCCACTCCAGTAGTCAATAAAGTGTTATCTCTTTTATCATTTCCTGTCGAGAAAAATAAAACAAGTCATTTGTGCCCTGAATGTCAAATGGCAAAAAGCCACACATTGCCATTTAAAACCTCCACATCTATTTCCTCAAACCCATTGGATCTAATTTATACCGATGTATGGGGGCCTGCATCCGTCACCTCCACCACCGGTGCACGCTACTATGTTAGCTTTCTAGATGATTTTTCCAAGTTTCTTTGGTTGTTTCCCATTAAATTAAAATCCGATGTTGAAAATGTTTTCCTAACATTTCAAACCTACGTCGAGAAACAATTTGAGAGAAAAATTAAAGCCGTTCAATCCGATTGGGGTGGGGAATACCGTCGCCTAAACACCTACTTTCAACACCATGGAATAAACCATCGCCTTGCATGCCCTCACACTCACCAGCAAAATGGATCCATCGAACGCAAACATCGACATATTGTCGAAGTTGGCCTAAGTCTATTGGCACATTCCAATTTGCCTATGATATATTGGGAAGATGCGTTTCAATGCGCTACCTATATCATTAATAGACTTCCAACCCCAATTTTGCGTCATAAAACGCCCTTTCAAATGTTGTATGGTAAAATCCCCAATTATAATTTCATGCGCGTATTTGGGATGCGCCTGTTGGCCCAATTTACGGCCATACAACAAAAACAAATTAAATTTCAGATCCAAAACATGCATCTTCATTGGCTATAGTCTTTGTCATCAAGGGTACAAATGTCTTGATCTTTCTACTGGTAAAATTTATGTCTCACGCAATGTTGTTTTTGACGAATCTCTATTTCCATTTTCTAAACCTTCCGTCTCGGCCACCAAAGAACCCTCTCATAACTCCTCTGTTTTACTCCCACAGCAGATCATCACACCCGTGTCATCAAGGTTGCAACCTAATCATAACTCAACTAGTACACAATCTGCTCCTCTTGTTGTTGTTTCTGCAGGTACAGCTCCCGATCCACCTTCAACAGCTGCATCAGATGCAGATATCGATCATGTTGAGCACTCTGCCACAATGGAGATTCCACCAGTTGATCTACCTCCAGTCCCCACAAATTGTCACTCAATGACCACACGGTCAAAGAATAATATCCACTGCCCACGCCAGCTAAGTGATGCCTTTGTAAGGTATCCCATGCCAAAGGCCTTGACAGCAGCAGTGATCTCCCACGATGAAGAACCCACTTCCTTTACAAAAGCCTCCAAATCACCACAGTGGCGTGAGGCTATGGATAAGGAATTTGCAGCCCTACTTCAGAATGATACATGGTCACTGGTTGCTCCACCTGCAGGTGCTAACATTGTGGGATGCCGATGGATCTACAAGATCAAGAAAAATGCTGACGGCACCATTGAAAGGTATAAGGCGCGCCTTGTTGCGAAAGGGTTTCATCAGCAAGAGGGCATCGATTTTTCAGAGACATTCAGCCCAGTCATCAAGCATGCCACAATTCGGTTAGTGATTTCAATTGCCGTTTCATATAAGTGGCAGATTCAACAACTAGACGTGCAAAATGCTTTCTTGCATGGTGATCTCAATGAGACAGTGTTTATGGTTCAACCGCAAGGGTATGTTCATCCTCAACATCCTCACCATGTGTGTAAACTCCACAAGTCACTTTATGGCTTACGCCAAGCACCCTCGCGCATGGTTCTTCAAGCTGTCAACACAACTACTATCTATGGGGTTCATTGAGAGCAAAGCTGACACATCTTTATTTATCCTTAAGGACAGTAACTACATTGTCTACATTCTCATCTATGTAGATGACATTTTAATCACAGGTTCAAGCACAACAATAATACAGTCCATTGTCACGCAACTTCAGTCCTCCTTTGCTGTCAAAGATCTCGGCCATCTTCACTTCTTCCTAGGGGTGGAAGCACTGTGGTGTGCAGATGGACTCTATCTCACTCAGCGTAAATACATTGCTGAGTTGCTACAAAGAACAAAGATGGACAATGCTAAGCCTTGCACAAGCCCCATGGCGTCAACTTGCCGTCTCACATCCACAGGTGGAAAAACATTTGATGACATTCAACTCTATCGCAGCGTTGTAGGGAGCCTGCAATACTTGTCCTTCACAAGGCCTGACTTGGCATTCTCAGTGCACAAAGTCAGCAAATATATGCACAAGCCACTGGATATCCATTGGATGGCTGTGAAACGCATACTTCGATATCTAAAGCATTCAATTTCGACTGGCTTATACATCACCAGATGCACTGATTTCACCCTTCAAGCTTATTCAGATTCCGATTGGGCAGCAGACTTGGATGATCGCCGATCGGTTGGAGCTTATTGCATATTCATGGGGTCCAATCTCATCTCCTGGAGCTGCAAGCAACAACCCACAGTGGCTCGCAGCAGCACTGAAGCTGAATACAAAGCTCTTGCCAACACTGCCGCAGAAATTACTTGGTTCCAATCCATCATTCATGAACTTGGTTTGCCTCCACAGCAGAGCCCCACCTTGTGGTGTGACAACATTGGGGCTACTTATCTCACATCAAACCCCAAGTTTCATGCAAGGACCAAGCACATTGAGTTGGACTTTCATTTTGTCCGTGACAAGGTAAGCAACAAAGAGCTCACGGTAAAATTCATCTCCAGCCGTGATCAGCTAGCTGATTCCCTTACCAAGCCCTTACCACCTGGACAATTCAAGCAAATCTTAATCAATCTGCATGTACGTGAACTCCCCTCCAGATTGAGGGGGCGTGTAGAAGACCAAGTCACGGCTGCTGATCTGAGGGATGAAGACCAGGAGAGTGATCCCGAGATCACAGCAGATCATGATATCCCGTGATTGCAGCAAAGAGAAATGTTGTGTTAATTGTGATTTGATTTTGTAATTTGAATATGCAGACGTTACTCTTGTAGCTGCTATATATAGAATAGAATGTACATGCAATTGTAATCAAGCAATCAGAGCATAATAAACCTATTGTTTCTGAAACTATTCATAAACTGACTTGTTTTTTGCAAGTGCAGTTTAGGGGAGGATGTTAGCTTCTGATTAGTTTGACCAAGTCAGTTGGAAGTAGTTTGTTATGACTAATCAATAGTCTGTTAGAGTCAGATAATGATTCTGATGATTAGTTAGTTGATAAGTGTTTTAGTTGTTTTAGTATTCTTGAAATGTAAAGAATGGGACTATTGTTCTGAATTCATAAATTGGCTATATAAGCCGAGAATCAATACAATGAAAATCATCGAATTTTATTCAGAAAATCCTGAGCAATTTTATCAGAGACGTGATTTTCTCTTTCAAAAAGCTATTCCACGAATAATTAATTTGCAATGACCACTTGTTGCACGCACTTGTTGCAAATTAGGAGTAGCAGTGGAGATTAATTTGCAATAAGCACTTGTTGTAAAGCAGAAAGGCTTAAAGAAGTAGGAGTAGCGTGCATGGATAGTACTAGCTAGAATATTTCACACTTAACTTCCACATTTAGGCTGGGGTAGGATAGAAGAGACATACATTTAAAAAAAATAGAAATATATTTGGTTGCTCGTAAAAAATAGACATATGATTCGGTTGTCCATTTGAACCTAGATCTTAGGATCTCTAACCATCTTAGGTTGAGTTTTCATCATGACAATTCTTTGAATATAGGCTTCAATCCTGTTATCCTTTATGTTTTATTTACTTGGTCTATTGTTGAGCATTTTATTAGTGAATTTGCAATATTATCCTTTAGCTTTACATAACCATTAACGATAATCTCATTTGAGAGAAACTATCTTACGATATTGTGTCTTTATATATATATATATATATATAATTAATGGCAAGTAAACCATCCGTGCTCATTGAGAAACTATATAGGGGTGTTTGGGAGTGTGGTTGCGGTTGCTTTTCAAAGTGTTTTTCGTTTAGAAATACATCAAAATGATATTTTTTATTTTTTAAAAATTATTTTTAATATTTGCACATCAAAATGATCTAAAAACACCAAAAAAATTTCATTTAAAATGAAAAAAAAATGAATTTTGACAAAAAAACCGGTTGGACCGCAGTGCCAAACAGGCACATATGTAACCATGATTAGAAGGTGAAGAAAGATGGTAGGTCATTAGAAGGTGAAACAATATTGAGTAGTTTCATATCCTCACTCAAATGCTTAAAACTTGTAGTTTCTGTAAGCACGGGTGCATCATTCTCTCAAGGTTGTCAATCCAGAACTCATCCTCGATTTATATTTTTTGTTTTACATCAAGGTTATGAATACCGTTTCGGTTGTCGTTGTATTTTTTTCTATTAGTACGAAACATTTTGGTTTCGGAGCGTTTCGGCGTTACACTATTCATATATAATTAATTAATTATATATGTGAAAAAACTTACAAAGAAAAAAAAAATATAATTTTTATTTTTTATAAAATCAAAGTTGACACGATTTTCGTTTTATAATATATATATTTTTTAATTTTTATTGTTTTTATTTTGCATTTTAATATATCTCATAAACAATAAACAATATTGTGTATGTATATATATAGGTCAGTAGGCGGGAGATATATTAACAATAATCTAAAACGTGTGGGGAAAGCACTGTAGCTCCCCACACATTTCACTGTGGATTGCTACAATGCTTTCCCTTTTTCTTTTTCTTTTTTGATTTTTTTTTGTTTTTTTTTTAATTACGTTTTTTTTTTTCTAATTATTTTTTTTTCTTTTATTTTTTCTTTTCTTTCTTTCTTTTTCCTTGCTTTTTCTATTATGTTTTTTTTTCTAATTTTTTTTTCTTTTTTTTCCATGAAATATTCTTTTTACTAGTTATATTTTTTTTCTTTTTCCACTTATATATATAAATATTTTTATTTGTTGTTTTATAATTAGTGTGTTTGGATTAGCTTAAGCGCACCACAATTAATCCTCAAATCCAAATTTTTTATAGATTTTTTTTCTTGATTATGTTTTTTTTATTATATTTTTTTTCATGAAATATTTTTTTTGCTGGTTATACTTTTTTTAATTTTTTTTCTTTTTACACTTTTATATTTTTTATGATCGGGGTGTCCGGGCTAGCTTAAGCGCACCATAATTAATCCCGAGATCCATTTTTTTTTTTGATAATTAGAGTGTCCAGAGCAGTTTATGCATACCACGACTAATTCTCGGACCCTTTTTTTTTTTTGCTAAAGTGCTTTCCTGCTGGTACATTTTTTTCCTTTTTTTCTTATATTTTTATTTTGTTCACTTATATATTTTTTTATAATCAGGGTCTACGGGCCAACTTAAGTACACCATGACTAATTCCCGAATCGAGTTTGTTTTTAAAACAATATGGATTGTTACAGTGCTTTCACGTTTATATTTTTTTTTCTTTAACTTATTTTTTTTATAATCATGGTCTTTGAGTTAGCTTAAACTTTTTTTTTCTTTTTTTTACTTATATATTTTTTTATAACCAAGATCTTTAGGCCACCTTAAACGCACCACGACTAATCCCCAGACCAAATGTTTTTTTTTTTATAATCAAGGTGTCTAGGCCAGCTTGCGCGCACCACGACTAATCCCTGGACCAATTTATTATTTTTTTTAATTTTTTTCCTTATCCTTTTTTTTGTTCACTTATATATTTTTTTTCCTTATCTCCGAACCAATTTGTTTTGATAACCGGGATCTCCGGGTCAGCTTAAACACACCACGACTAATTCCTGAACTAAATTTTTTTAAAACAAAATGGATTGTAAATGGTGTGGGGAAAGCATTGTAACTGCCCACATATAGCATTGTTGATTGCAACGGTGCTTTCCCACTACAGTGCTTTTTCCCCCCGTTTTTTGCTTCTTATTTTTTTGCTTTTTTTTCCTTATTATGTTTTTTTTTTCTTTTTTTTATTATATTTTTTTTCTTTTTTCCCCAAAACATTTTTTATTGCCTGTTATACTTTTTTATATTTTATTTCTTTTCCACTTATACTTTTTTTGTTATTTGATTTTTTATAATCAGGGTGTCCGAGCTAGCTTAAGAGAACCACGATTAATCCCCAGATCCAATTTTTTTATAACCAGGGTGTCCAGGCCAACTTATGCATACCACAACAATCCCCAAACCCACTTTTTCTTCTAAAGTGTTTTCCCATTGGTACATTTTTTTTCTTTTTTTCCTTATACTTTTGTTTTGTTCACTTATATATATTTTTTATAACCGGGGTCTTCGGGCCAATTTAAGCACACCATGACTAATTCCTAGGCCGAAATTTTTTAAAACACAATATGCATTGTTACAGTGCTTTCACGCTTATATTTTTTTTGTTTTCTTTCACTTATACATTTTTTTTATAACTGTCGCACCCCAAAAAAAATAATATAAATTTTGTAATGCGGCATCGTGGCTACTCGTCCCCATGAGCGGGGGATTAAATGTCGGGGGGTTCTTTATTTGAAAAAAAAGGGGAGTCGCCACCTAGTATTAATGGTTACTAGGAAACCTAAAACTGGTCTTTCAGAGATTCTTGGGTAAGGGGCTGGTTGCGTAAAGGGAAGGTTTCAGCACCCCTAGTACGCCCTACCTAAGGTAAGCTGCTTGACGTTTTGGCTTGTTTATGACTTGCTATGGCTTTGAAGAAAAACATATATTAAAATAAATGGCAGATGGGATATCATTCCCGCCGCGTATTTTGGATATCAACCCCTTTTGGGTTTATTTATCCAAATACCGATGGTGAATAATAGCATATCATTCCCGCCGAATATTTTGGATATTTACCCCTTAGGATTTATTTACCCAAATACCGATGGTGAATAATAGCATATCATTCCCGCCGAATATTTTGGATATTAATCCCTTAGGATTTATTTATCCAAATACCGATGGTGAATAATAGCATATCATTCCCACCGAATATTTTGGATATTAACCCCTTAGGATTTATTTATCCAAATACCGATGGTGAATAATAGCATATCATTCCCGCCGAATATTTTGGATATTAACCCCTTAGGATTTATTTACCCAAATACCGATGGTGAATAATAGCATATCATTCCCGCCGAATATTTTGGATATTAACCCTTTAGGATTTATTTATCCAAATACCGATGGTGAATAATAAACTCCCAAAAAAAGATTTTTATATTTTTTTGTATATTGGCCAATACCCTTTGGATTTTACAAACATGTTGTAAAATCTCAAAATGCAAGAAATGATTTTTTTCTCTTTGCGAAATCCATGCTAAAACTCATTTTCTCTTCAAAATTCAAGATAATATATATTTTTTCAAAAGAAAAACAATTTTTTAAAATATGCTAGTGTATTGGCCGTATGCAAGAAAACAACATATTTTTTCTTTTAAAAAAAATATTTTTTTGGAAAATTTGTATTTTTTTATATTTTTTATATATTATTACATATATATAGGGGTGGGATTGGATTGCCACGACCTATGGGAAATTTGGCTACCCGACCCTACTGTGGTCTGTTGGCCCCAAAGACCTTAGGGTCCGGGCCGCACCCGTAAAATCTTGGGTATGGTGCGTCGCCCTGAGAAAATCAGGGTCCGGGCCTTCGACCAAAAATCTTATTTCGGGACGAGCTGCAAGCCCCACTGTTCAAATGTTTGGGTCGGGCACAAAGCTCGGCCCGACTCGACTCGGCAGGGGAGTGAATTAAGTCACTCCCCTCGCATGCGAAAATGAAGAAGATGAACAGTGCTATCATGAAATTTCGAAAGTGTGATGGAAAGCTTACCCCGTTAACACCTTTATGTAGAGGACGCCGAGGTGGTTCTTTTGGTCGTGGTGGCGTCGGAGATGGTGGCCCGAGGTGGTCGGAAACTGCGCCGGAATGGAGACGGTTCACGTTGCCAGTTGCTGCTCGCCTCGACTATCTTCGCTCTCTTCCTTCGTCCCGAGATGATGGAGGAGTTGCTCGGGGTTGAGGGTAGACTTGTGGTGATGAGAAAACGCAAGAATGGTGGTCGCGAGTGGTTATCGGAGATGTTAACCGAGAGGGAGAGAGAAACGAGGCCCCGGTTCTAGTGAGAGAGAGGCGAGTGTAAACGAAAAATGATGGGGATTTCTTACGTAAAAATCTCCTCTCTTGTTCTCTTTTTCCTTTCTTCTTTTTTTTGTTCTTTCACCGTGCACTCGCTATTTATAGCAGAGAAGACCAACGCCGAGGAAGGTAATTAGAGGAGCATTAAAGAGAAAGGGAGGAGAATCGGGGAAGAGATCACGATGGAGATAATTTGGGAAGAAAATCACGATTGACTTAGGGACAAATTTGATCCGCCTTTGCGTGATGGAGCTGAATTTGGGAAGAAAATCGATTTGAAAAAAAAAGGGAAGAATATTTGCTTTGATCTGCTTCGCCGAGAGTGAGAATGAATTGGGAAGAAAATCAATTTGAAAAAAGGAAGAAAATTTGGATTGATCTGCTGTGATCAATATGGCGCTGAAAATTCAATGCACGCCGATGCATGTTTTTTTTTAAAAAAAGAATGCAGATTTGGAAATTATTTTAGGACGGAAAAAAAATATGATTTGGTCCTTTAAAAATTCTAAAAATGCACCCAATTGGATTTGAACTTTTTTATGCAATTAAATCCCATCCAAAAATTCAATCTCAACCTTGGCTTTCTTGCTGACTTTCTAAACCGGTCCTTGGCTCTCGATTTTTTTGCGATTTAACCCTCAATTGGCCATTAAACTCCAAATTGCCCGATTTCGCCCTTGAACCCAAAATCTGTTTTGTTTTTGAAATATTTTTTTTTTGAAACATAAAAAATAAAGAGTCAAAAATTGGGTAGCAACAGATGCCCCCTCTTTACAATGCTTACGACTAAAGTCTTGTAAAAGACTTAAAATAGTAAGCGTTGTAAAGAAAAACAGAATGAAGGATATGGGTCTCGCTTTTCTGGGTGACCTACCCAAGCTAGATATGAAGGGTCTCATTTATTGGGTGACCGACCCTGTTAGCATGGCCTCATTTGATGGGTGACCGACCCGGTTAGCATGGCCTCATTCGATGGGTGACCGACCCGGTTAGCATGGCCTCATTCGATGGGTGACCGACCCGGTTAGCATGGCCTCATTTGATGGGTGACCGACCCGGTTAGTATGGCCTCATTCGATGGGTGACCGACCCGGTTAGTATGGCCTCATTCGATGGGTGACCGACTCGTTAGCATGGCCTCATTCGATGGGTGACCGACTCGCTAGCATGGCCTCATTTGATGGGTGACCAATCCCGCTAGTATGGCCTCATTTGATGGGTGACCGACCCGTGTAGCATGGCCTCATTTGATGGGTGACCGACCGGTTAGTATGGCCTCATTTCGATGGGTGACCGACCCCGCTAGCATGGCCTCATTTGATGGGTGACCCAGACCCGGTGGTCTCATTTTTTTCTCGGGTAACCCGACCCGCTAGCATGGCCTCATTTGATGGGTGACCGACCCGTGGTCTCATTTTTCTGGGTGACCGACCCGGCTAGCATGGTCTCATTTTCTGGGTGACCGACCCATCTCTAGCAACATCGATCTTTAATTCATCATCGATCTTCAATTCATCTTCCGTGATTTTGCTGACCTGAGATTCTGCTTCTCTATATTTTCCAAAACTCGAAATCACATCAGCTTTCGCCACCTTTCCTGTCAGGTTAGTGTTATGACAATAATATGCATGTTTTTGTTACCTCTATAGAAACATAGGTCCCCCCTGTCCGTTGTGGTCTTCCTTCATAGGATATGTTTCTCGTGCTATATTTTCACGCTGGGTGAAGAGACTTTTGTTCCACAGGGCCCTTTCTAGCTCCATTGGAATTTCCTTTTTAAAATATCTTTAACGATGTCTAAAAAACTCAAACCGATATATACTTTAAAGAAATATTCAAAACATGGTTTTGTTTATGCAAATTGACACTTCCAATGCAAAATCACATTTTTATGATTTTTCTCTTTTTGCCCACGGTGTGGTGCACAAAATATGTCAAAAAATGAAGTAAATGATAAAACATAAATAAATATTATAAAATCATGTGCTTTGAAAAAAAATTTCTTGTAACGAGAATTCATGGCCGAATTTTATCTTATTGAGGAAGGTTACAAAATATCAGGCATAATATTTCTTTACAGAGTCGAATTCCACGAGGGCCCCGACTAGATCTTCTCCATCCATTCTAGATAATAGCAAAGCTCCTCCCGAGAACGACTTCTTCACCACATAAGGGCCTTCATAGTTCGGGGCCCATTTACTCCCGATCTTGCCCACTGGTACAAACAATATCTTCTTCAATACCAAATCGCCTTCTTGGAATTTTCGAGGTCGGACTTTCTTATCATATGATCCGGCCATCCTTCTTTGGTATAACTGATGATGACAGATTGCGACTAACCTCTTTTCACTGATCAAATTCAACTGTTCATATCCGACCTTTGCCCATTCCCCGCTTCATCTAGTTCGGAGTCTATCAATACTCTTAATGATGGGATTTCTACCTCTAAAGGCATTACTGCCTCCATTCCATACACCAACATGTACGGAGTGGCTCCTGTTGAGGTCCGAACTGCGGTACGATATGCATGAAGGGCAAACGGCAACATTTCATGCCAATCCTTATAGGTGACTACCATTTTCTGAACAATCTTCTTGACATTCTTATTAGCGGCTTCTACGACACCATTCATCTTTGGTCTATAAGGAGAGGAATTTGAATGCTTGATCTTCCATTTAGCACGTGAGTTACGTTATCAACTTCCCATTGAAGTTCTGTGCATTATCAGTTATAATCTTTTCTGGTGGCCCGTATCGGCATATCAAATCTCTCTCAACAAACTTCTTTACCACCTTTTGTGTTACATGAGCAAATGACCCGGCCTCTACCCATTTTGTAAAGTAGTCGATTGCCACGAGAATGAACCTATGACCATTGCTGGCTTTAGGGTTGATAGGTCCAATCACATCGATTCCCCACATC
>CM055426.1:13787106-13851957 GCA_029228465.1 Salix viminalis
CCCAAGAGCTTTGTTACCATTGGAAGTCAAGGGTCCCACAAAGCTTACCGAAGAAAACGAGCTGCTGAAGAAACAAGATTTCTTGTTTGAAGGCCGAAAATTCAACTCATCCTTTTTTTCTTTTCTTTTTTTTAAATACTCCTCTTTGTTTTTCTTCCTTTTATCAGACAATTTTATTATTATTATTATTATTATTATTATTATTATATTATCATTATTTGATGGGGTGTCAGAAGACCAAAATTTGTTGCTCTACTTGATAAGTGAATATATTTCCTCACTTATTAATTATAATCAACTCAATTGAAAAATATTACTTCTCACCAAATGTGTTTAATTTGCATCACTATAATCTAGCTCGATGGTATTCCTTTATTGTATAATAAAATTATTATATTTTTTTAATGACCTTTAATTGGTATGATTTTGTAGGTTGATATAGTTTATTTTTATTTACAATAATGAGATGAAAATTTTGAAACTTGATGGTAGGGTGTACATCTATCAAGATTTGCAATATCACACCGAATGTTGTTGAAATAATATTTTTATTTCCATTTTATTAAATAAGATAAAATGAATGAAAATTGATTGAATTCTCTTGGAAATACATTTTTATTTTTGAAAACACATTAAAAAATCTACGGTGAAAACAAGCAATGGCGCGGCGCGCATATATTCATCGTCCACGGCGGTCTTCAAGAATCAATAACACCATCATCATCAGCATTGCAAGTTTCATTCCACTCTATGTTACTTCACTCAAAAAACAAAACTTTCTTTATAAAATAGATCTCTTGATTGTTATATATTATTTTGTGTATTTTATACCCTCATAGATTCCATATTGCCCCCCCTGTGGTATCCTTGTGGGATACAAAATAAGTCCACTTAATTCTCAACAATCATATTAGCAGAAGAATGTTGATGCAGTAGCCAAAGTTCAATCTATCGTTTGATATGCTTAATGGTGTGGTGCTAAAAAACAATCAACCAGCCTCATCATCAGGTCTGATAGTTCGTGGAACTTGCCAACAACATCATGGATTAACCTACATAAGTTTTCTGCTTTTTGAGCACTTGGTTAAATGTGAAATGTTTGAAACACCACCGTAAGTAACTCTTCTATTTTATCTTGATTGAGGTTACAAAAGTTATTTTACTGTGCACTAAAAAAGTAAAATTATTGGGACACCCCCACTGACAATTCTTGATTTTTATCTTATTTGAGGGTATTATGATTATTGTACTGTGCATAGAAATGAAAAAAATGAGAAATACCTCTGATACCATGACATCATTTTAAACACATTTTACATAATAAAATGAATATATAAAAAACTAATATACATTTTTAGAAGTTTTACGATGCCGCACGCGCCATCCAAAATGTGCATGAGCTCTGAAATCGACGTCACGCCTGAAAACATGCCCACAACACCGCAACAGAAAATATAATTAAAAATTGGTAAATTGTCAATACACACCTATAGCCAACTCTTGGATTTTATGTTATAGGGGGTATATACGTACTTATATAACTCGTGGTGCGCATCAGCTGACCCAGACACCCTGATTATTAAAAAATGGTTTGAGGATTAGTCATGGTGCACTTAATCTAACCTAGAGACCTCGGTTATAAATATATATATATATATATATATATATAAGTGAAAAAAATAAATAAATAAACAAAAACTTAAGTTGGCCCGGAGACACCGATTATTAAAAAAAAATATAAGTGAAAAAAAAATATAAGAATGAAAGCACTGTAGCAATCCATATTGTTTTTTTTTTAAATCAATCTAGGAATTAGTCATGGGACACTTAAGCTGGACCGGAGACCCCGATCATAAAAAATATATAAGTGAACAAAAAAAGCATAAGGAAAAAAATAATAAATTAGTTTGGGGATTAGTCGTTGTGCACCCAAGCTGGCTTGGACACCCCGATTATCAAAAAAACAAATTTGATCCGGGGAGTGGTGGTGGTGCACTTAAGCTGGCCTGGAGATCCTGGTTAAAAAAAATATAAGAGAAAAAAAAAAAAAAAAAAAGCTTAAGCTGGGCGAGAGACCATGGTTATAAAAAAAATATATAAGTGAAAGAAAACAAAAAAAATATAAGCGTGAAAGCACTGTAACAATGCATATTATGTTTTAAAAAATTTCAGCCTAGGAATTAGTCATGGTGTGCTTAAATTGGCCCGAAGACCCCGGTTATGAAAAATATATATAAGTGAACAAAACAAAAGTATAAGAAAAAAAAGAAAAAAAAATGTACCAACGGGAAAGCACTTTAGAAAAAAAAGTGGGTCTGGGGATTGTTGTGGTATGCATAAGTTGGCCTGGACACCCTGGTTATAAAAAAAATTGGATCTGGGGATCAATTGTGGTTCTCTTAAGCTAGCTTAGACACCTCAATTATAAAAAATCAAATAACAAAAAAAAGTATAAGTGGAAAAGGAAAAAAAATATAAAAAAGTATATCAGGAAATAAAAAATGAAAAAAAAATATAATAAAAAAAGAAAAAAAAAACATAATAAGGAAAATAAACCAAAATACAGGGGAAAAAAGCAATGTAGTGGAAAAGCACTGTTGCAATCAACAATGCTATGTGTGGGGAGTTACAATGCTTTCCCCACACCATTTACAATCCATATTGTTTAAAAAAAATTAGTCCGGGAATTAGTCGTGGTATGTTTAAGCTGACCCGAACACCCCAGTTATCAAAAAAAAAAAACATTGGTTCGGAGATAAGGAAAAAAAATGTATAAGTGAACAAAAAAAGTATAAGGAAAAAATTTTAAAAATAATAAATTGGTCTGGAGATTAATCGTGGTGCGCGCAAGCTGACCTAGACACCTTGATTATCAAAAAAAACATTTAGTGTGGGGATTAGTCGTGGTGCGTTTAAGGTGGCCTAAAAATCTTGGTTATAAAAAAAATATATGAGTAAAAGAAAAAAGAAAAAAAAAAGCTTAAGCTGACTCAAAGACCATGATTATAAAAAAAAAAGTTAAAGAAAAAAAATATAAACGTGAAAGCACTGTAGCAATCCATATTGTTTTAAAAACAAACTCGATCCGGGAATTAGTCGTGGTGTACTTAAGCTGGCCCGCAGACCCCGATTATAAAAAAAATATATAAGTGAACAAAATAAAAGTATAAGGAAAAAAAGAAAAAAATGTACCAGCAGGAAAGCACTTTAACAAAAAAAAAAAGGTCCGAGAATTACTCGTGATATGCATAAATTAGTCTGGACACTCTAATTATCAAAAAAAAATTGGATCTCAGGATTAATTATGGTGCGCTTAAGCTAGCCTGGACACCCCGATCATAAAAAAAATATAAAAGTGGAAAAAGAAAAAAAAATAAAGAAGTATAGCCAGCAAAAAAAAATATTTCATGAAAAAAAAATATAATCAGAAAAAAAAAACATAATAAAGAAAAAAACAAAAAAAAGCTATAAAAAAATTGGATTTTAGGATTAATTGTGGTGCACTTAAACTAATCCAAACACACTAATTATAAAACAACAAATAAAAATATTTATATATATAAGTGGAAAAAAAAAATATAACTAGTAAAAAGAATATTTCATGGAAAAAAATGAAAAAAATAATTAGAAAAAAAAACATAATAGAAAAAGCAAGGGAAAAAAAAGAAAGAAACGAGAAAAAAAATAATTAGAAAAAAAACGTAATTAGAGAAAAAAAAATCAAAAAAGAAAAAGAAAAAAAGAAAGCACTGTAGCAATCCATAGTGAAATGTGTGGGGGGCTACAGTGCTTTCCCCACACGTTTTAGAGTATTGTTAATATATCTCCCGCCCACTGACCTATATATACACACACACACACTATTGTTTATTTTTTATGAGATATATTAAAATGCAAAAATAAAAAAATATATATTATTAAAAAAAATCGTGTCAACTTTGATTTTATAAAAAATAAAAATTATATTTATTTTTTTTGCTTTTTAAGTTTTTTCACATATATAATTAATTAATTATATATGAACAGTATAACGCCGAAACGCTCTGAAATCAAAACATTTCATACTAATAAAAAAAATGACAACCGAAACGATATTGACAACCTTGATGTAAAACGAAAAATATAAACGAAACGATATGTGGCCAAGTTGAGGAACTGTAGGGTTTGTTTTTGATAAATCATCATAATAAATAAATCGATTCACAGAAGGAAACACAGCTATATCATGAGATAGAGGATGCTCAGAATTATTCTTGAAGGGAAATACATGTTCAAAGAAAACCACATCCCTGAAAACTAGAGTTTTCTTAGTTGGTAAGTGATAAACCTCGTACCCCTTTTTGCCGAATGGATACCCAATAAAAATACATTCTGTTGACCTAGGATTAAATTTACTAGGGCAAACAGGATGTGTAGAGATAAAGCACGGACAACCAAAGACCTTTAAGTGAGAGTAACTAGGAAACTTATGTTAAGGAACCATTTCACTTAAAAGATTAAGCTGATAGGTGAGGCCCCAGAATAAGATTTATATTATTCTCTAACACACCTCCTCAAGTGGAAGTCTTTTGGGCTTTAAACTTGCACAAAGGCCTACTCTACCCTGTGCTTGATTGTTATCAAATAGAATGAGGGTGGTGAGATTCGAACTTGTGACCGCTGGGTCAACAAGACTTTGATACCACAAAGAGTTTCACAATGGAAATATGTTTCTGTGTTATTCCTTTGTGTAAGAATTGGTAACATATATATACACAGTATGCAGCAATCTAGATCCACTATTCTATGACATATTACAGGTAAGCTATTCAATGACAGTAATTACAATATACTATGCAATTATCAGAGGATCAATTTTCGTTCTTCCCTTTTATAACAACATTTCAATCACTACAAGAGAATAAGCAACACGTTGTTTAAAAGATAGATGATTGATCATTACCTCTGTCATCACTCAATTTCTGAGTCATTCCCTAAAATATACCAAAAAGTAACAAAAATAAAATAAAAAGAGCCAGCGAGGGTACAAAATCAATATGGAAATTTTGGTTGTTTTCGAGAGTCTGATCGTATCTCTTTTGTCCCCAAAATAGAGGAAAGTACAGATTTAAAGCAAAAATAATTTGTCATTGGATAAATCTGTGTAAAAATTAAGTCGTGCGATAAAATTATATTTTTATAGGTTGATTTGATTTAATTGTCGACCAAATTAAAAATATAATTATATTTGGAAATTAATTTAGGGTCCAATTAAAAGATTTAATTAAGTGTAAGGACTTAATTAACTTTAAAATTGGCCGCATCAAATTAATTAAGAGCTTAATCGATGAAAAATGAAATTCTTGAGATTAATTTGGGTTCAATTGAGAAGTTTGGAGTTTTCAGAGACAGAATTGCATTTTTCCAATCCAATTGCGTGAAGTTAGGGGTCAAATCAAAGACAATTGAATTTTAATGGTGACATTAGGGATCAAATTATACAAATCCACAATTAAGGACCAAAATGAAAAGAACTCGCAAATTCCATCTCTACTACAGCCCCAGCCCCTTCATTTCTTTTCTTACCTTCTCCCATCGCCGGCCAACTCTCCCTCTTCCTTACTCTCCCTCGTCGTCGCCGGCCAGCCTTCCGCCCCCACTGCCTCAGCCTTCCTTTGTTTTCCCCTCCCTTCCCGTCAGCTCTTTGCTCCGGGAGCTGCTACCTTTTCCGTTCAGCTCACCCTCCACCATCGTCAACAGCAGCGTTCGTCTCTCTTTCCCCCCGTTCAGCCTTCCTTGCCGTCCAGTCTCTCAGGCCAACCTCCTCTCTGCCACCACCTGCTCCTCTGCCAGCCCCCACGGCTTGACTCCTTTCCATAGCACCGTCTGGCTCCGGCCACAGCTACTCCCTTTATCCTCACCCACAACACTCCGATCAGCCACGGAAACAGCCCACAACCTCGGTTCGCCTTCCTCTCTCTACCGTCCACGGTAGCACCCCGCGCGACCCCATCACCAGCCAACAAATCGGCCACCATACAGCCACCAAGGCAGTCCAGCCACCATTTGAAAAAACCTAAGAACCAGAGATCTGAAGAGGAGGAGCAGATCTGGCCGAAGCTTGGATTGTGTTGTTTTTGTGTTTTTGTCTAATTTACAGGTCCACGGACATCATCACCGGCGAGAAAAGGAAGGGAAGAGGCAGATCCCCGCCTGTCATGTTGATTTTTCTCCGGCGAGGCGCGTGTACCACGCGCACCAGTGACGGGGCGCGTGAAATGACGCGCCACCGCTTCCTTGTGAAGTCTCCACTGCCAGCAGTGTTTCAGAGGAGGTTTATTATGTAATTTTCAGATTTTCATGTGTTTGTTTTAAATTATTATTATTTTTATTTTTTGTATATGTTATGAAATTGTAAATGAATCCCAAACAAATAATGAAAAAAAGAGAATGGGTGCGTGTGACCCATAAAGAGAATGGGTGTGTAAATGAATTCTAAGGTTTTTTTTATCATATTTTTTTGTGAAAAAAATATGTTGTAATATTTTCATGTTTTAAAAGTGATATCAAAATCAATTAATATATTTGTGTTTGATGTTTAGAAAGTATTTTTGGAGGAAATTGAGAGATCTGATTTTTAAATTATGTTTTGGGCATGAAATGACAATAGAAAGCTAACATTCATAATGCAATAAAAATAAATAAATAGATAAAAAGTATGGAAATTAGTATTCCTTCTTACAATCAATTAGTATTCATCAATCACTATATTCCAAATCACAATTATTTAATCACTATATTCTATAACCATGTTTAATTTGATTTTATTTTTCAATGATATTTCAGGTTTCCCAATCAATGGACAGAGTTCCTTCATATCACAACTCGACTAATCAAGGAAGGTGGAGATCACAATACAACCCGGTCTAGCCTTCGATACTACCAGCAAATTAGAGGCCATGACATCGCAGCCATTTCAGAAAGATCTCAAGACCCAATCCGAAATGTTTTTCATCGTTCAAGTCCTCTTAAACAGGCACATAGCATGGCAAGTATTTGCTTTCAGAATATTACTTCTATTCTATATATTATTAAAAACACTACATCATCATTACTACAAATTATATGTTAGATAAAGCAAAATATATATGTGTATATATATATATATATATATATATATATCATACTAGGTATTGAAATCTAGCCCACGTCAAGAGATAGACAAGTTAAACCAAATACAAGATGAATATTTATTTGAATGTTGACTAAATTACAATTATTTAATCACTATATCTATAACCATATTTAAGTTAATTTTATTTTTCAATGATATTTCAGGTTTCCCAATCAATGGACAGAGTTCCTTCAAATCAAAAGTGGGAGTGGAGATCACAATACAACTCCAAATGCGAACGTATAGGTTGCCTAGATTTAAAATAAGTTGGTGTTTCGTACAGGACTTTGTAATAAAATCACATAGTTTTGTGTTGTTTTTAGTGATTGATGAATACTTATTATGGAATCGTATGTTTGAGAGAAGGAATTCTTTATATCAATATAAAGAAAGGTTCGTTTTTTGAGTCAACAATCGAAATTAAGTTCGCATCAAATGAATTTATATAACGCAAGATATTGAGGTTGCAAAATGTAATTCAGCCGAATATACAAAAACAACATTTTTTTTAATTTTTTGAAATATATTTTTTATGGTTTTTTATGCAACCCACACACCCATTATTGTTTTCCATTACTATTTTTTTGGGATTCATTTACAATTTCTTAACATATACAAAAAAAATAATAATAATAATAATTTAAAGTTCACGCGCCTCGCCGGAGAAAAAATCAACATGACAGGCGGGGATCTGCCTCTTCCCTTCCTTTTCTCGCCGGTGATGATGTCCATGGACCTGTAAAGTAGACAAAAACACAAAAACAACACAATCCAAGCTTCGGCCAGATCTGCTCCTCCTCTTCAGATCTCTGGTTCTTGGGTTTTTTCAAATGGTGGCTGGACTTCCGTGGTGGCTGTATGGTGGCCGATTTGTTGGCTGGTGATGGGGTTGTCGCGGGGTGATACCGTGGACGGTAGAGAGAGGAAGGAGAACCGAGGTTGTGGGCTGTTTCCGTGGCTGATCGGAGTGTTGTGGGTGAGGATAAAGGGAGTAGCTGTGGCAGGAGCCAGACGGTGCTATGGAAAGGAGTCAAGCCGTGGGGGCTGGCAGAGGAGCAGGTGGTGGCAGAGAGGAGGTTGGCCTGAGAGAATGGACGGCAAGGAAGGCTGAACGGGGGGAAAGAGAGACGAAGGCTGCTGTTGATGATGGTGGAGGGTGAGCTGACCGGAAAAGGTAGTAGCTCCCGGAGCAAAGAGCTGACGGGAAGGGAGGGGAAAACAAAGGAAGGCTGAGGCAGTGGGGGAGGAAGGCTGGCCGGCGACGACTAGGGAGAGTGAGGAAGAGGGAGAGTTGGCCGGCGACGGTAGAGGGTAAGAAAATAAATGAAGGGGCTGGGGCTGGGGCAGCAGCCCTCTCTCAAAAAATGAAATTAGGGTTTCCCCCTTCTTTTTTCCCCATTCTCCCAAGCCGTTCCTCTCTATTTATAGAGATGGAATTTGCGGGTTCTTTTTACTTTGATCCTTAATTTTGGATTTATATAATTTGATCTCTAATTTGACCATTAAAATTTAATTGTCTTCGATTTGACCCTAACTTCACGCATTTAGATTCGAAAAATGCAATTCGGTCTCCGAAAACTCCAAGCTTTTCAATTGAATCCAAATTAATCTCATGAATTTTATTTTTCATCGATTAAGCCCTTAATTAATTTGATGCGACCAATTTTAAATTATAATTAAGTCCTTACACTTAATTAAATCTTTTAATTGGACCCCAAATTAATTTCCAAATATAATTATATTTTTAAATTGGTCGACGATTAAATCAAATCAACCTATAAAAATATCATTCTGTCCCACGACTTAAATTTTACACAGATTTATCCAATGATAAATTATTTTTGCTTTAAATATGTACTTTCCTCTATTTTGGGGACAAAAAAGATACGATCAGACTCTTGAAAACAACCAAAATTTCCACACTGATTTTTCTACCCTCACTGGCTCTTTTTATTTTATTTTTGTTATTTTTTAGTATATTTTAGGGAATGATTCAGAAATTGAGTGATGATAGAGGTAATGATCAATCATCTATCTTTTAAACAACATGTTGCTTATTCTCTTGTAGTGATTGAAATGTTGTTATAAAAGGGAAGAACGAAAATTGATCCTCTGATAATTGCATAGTATATTGTAATTACCGTCATTGAATAGCTTACCTGTACTATGTCCTAGAATAGTGGATCTAGATTGTTGCATACCATGTATATATATGTTACCAATTCTTACACAAAGGAATAACACAGATACATATTTCCACTGTGAAACTCTTTATGGTATCAAAGTCTTGTTGACCCAGCGGTCACGAATTCGAATCTCACCACCCCCATTCTATTTCATAACAATCAAGCACAGGGTAGAGTGAGCCTTTGTGCAAGTTTAAAGCCCAAAGGGCTTCCACTCGAGGAGGTGTGTTAGAGAATAATATAAATCATATTCTAGGGCCTCACCTATCAGCTTAATCTTTTAAGTGAAATGGTTCCTTAACATAAGTTTCCTATTTACTCTCACTTAAAGGTCTTTGGTTGTCAGTGCTTTGTCTCTACACATCCTCTTTGCCCTAGTAAATTTGGTCCTAGGTCAACAGAATGTATTTTTATTGGGTATCCATTCGGCAAAAAAGGGTACAAGGTTTATCACTTACCAACTAAGAAAACTCTAGTTTTCAGGGACGTGGTTTTCTTTGAACATGTATTTCCCTTCAAGAATAATTCTGAGCATCCTCTATCTCATGATACAGTTGTGTTTCCTTCTGTGAATCGATTTTATTTATTATGATGATTTATCAAAAACAAACCCTACAGTTCCTCAACTTGGCCACACACCCAACAACCTTCCACATCCCCAGTCTTCGGATGAGCAACCTTTTAGCTCTTCAGACATTTCTCCCTTCCCATCCCTTCCATCCTAGAGCCTACACTATTAGAAACATCTATTCCTCTCACAGACCCCAATCTAATTGTTCCTATACAACCCCATTCACATTCAGACCAGTCTCCACCACAACAGTCTTCTCGTGCTACAAAACTCCCTACAGCATTACAAGACTTTCAAATCGATACTGACCTACCTTCTCCTCTCGTGCCGTCATCTTCTTCAAACAAGGTCACGACTTCTGGTATGCCTTATGATCTCTCTCATGTTCTTTCTTATGCTAATTTGTCATCTCCCCATAAAACCTTCATTGCTAATATTACCATGCAAAGAGAACCCACATCTTTTTCTCAGGCTTCTAAAGATCTTAAGTGGAGGGAAGTCATGCGGCTAGAGATACAAGCACTGCAGTCCAACAAAACATGGAGCCTAGTCCCACCACCAGCTCACAAGCGACCAATCGGCTGTACATAGGTGTACAAAATCAAGTATAATTCTGATGGCACCATTAAACGCTATAAGGCTAGATTGGTGGTCAAAGGTTACATCCAAGTGGAAGGCCTTGAATACCGGGAGACATTCGTGCCAATTACCAAGCTCACCACTGTTCGTGTCTTGCTCAGCCTTGCAGCTCAACAGAATTTGCACCTCCACCAACTGGACGTGAATAACACATTCCTCAATGGTGATCTCCATGAAGATGTGTACATGCAGCTTCCTCCTAGCTTCCAACCACAGGGGGAGAATAAGGACTGCAAACTACATAAATCCCTATGCGGTTTGAAGCAGGCTTCCAGGCAATGGTTCTTAATGCTCTCCTCAGCACTTACATCAGCTGGTTTCAAGCAATGTTGGTCAGATTATTCCATGTTTGTCCGAAGTCAACAAGGTGTCTTTACAGTTTTATTAGTTTATATGGATGATGTTATCCTTGCAGGCAATAACTCATAAGACATTAAGAGGACATAACGATTCCTATCAACTTAGTTCAAGCTGAAGGACTTGGGACAATTGAAATATTTCCTTGGATTAGAAATAGCCAGATCCAAGCACGGAATTGCTTTAATCCAAAGAAAGTCTGCATTGGAAATTCTTGAAGATACAAGATTTCTTGGAGCAAAACCTTCCCGCTTTCCAGTTGAGCAAAATGCATCTCTCACATAAGACGATGGCAGATTATTAGAGGATGCATCGCAGTATCAAAGTCTTGTTGGACGCCTCATTTATCTGACAATCACCAAGCCATATCTCGTGTAAGTCGTTCATGTACTTAGCCAATTCATGGATAAGCCATGACAACCTCACTTGGATGCAGCTCACCAGGTGTTAAGATACCTCAAGCAGACGCTAGGTCAAGGCATCCTTTTGCCTTCCACGAGATCATTGGAATTAATAGAATACTGTGATGCAGATTGGTTGCGGTTTCGGAGCGTTTCAGCGTTATACTGTTCATATATAATTAATTAATTATATATGTGAAAAAACTTAAAAAGCAAAAAAAAATTAAATATAATTTTTATTTTTTATAAAATCAAAGTTGACACAATTTTATGTTTTTTATAATATATATTTTTTAATTTTTATTGTTTTTATTTTTGCATTTTAATATATCTCATAAACGATAAACAATAGTGTGTTTGTGTGTATATATATATATATATAGGTCAGTGGGCAGGAGATATATGAACAATACTCTAAAACGTGTGGGGAAAGCATTGTAGCTCCCCACACATTTCACTATAAATTACTACAGTGCTTTCCCTTTTTTTTTCTTTTTCTTTTTTGATTTTTTTTGAATTTTTTTTTCTAATTATGTTTTTTTTTTATTTTTTTCTAATTATTTTTTTTCGTTTCTTTCTTTTTTTTCCTTTCTTTTTCTATTATGTTTTTTTTAATTATTTTTTTCATTTTTTTCCATGAAATATTCGTTTTACTAGTTATATTTTTTTCTTTTTCCACTTATATATATAAATATTTTTATTTGTTGCTTTATAATTAGTGTGATTGGACTAGCTTAAGCGCACCATAATTAATCCTCAAATCCAATTTTTTTATAGCTTTTTTTTTGTTTTTTTCTTGATTATGTTTTTTTTTTTATTATATTTTTTTTCATGAAATATTTTTTTTGTTGGTTATACATTTTTTTTTCTTTTTCCACTTTTATATTTTTTTATGATCGGGGTGTCCGGGCTAGCTTAAACGCACCATAATTAATCCCGAGATCCAATTTTTTTTTTATAATTAGAGTGGCCAGACCAGTTTATGCATACCACGACTAATTCTCGGACCCTTTTTTTTTGGCTAAAGTTCTTTCCTGTTGGTATATTTTTTCCTTTTTTGCTTATACTTTTATTTTGTTCACTTATATATTTTTTTTCCTTATCTCTGAACCAATTTTTTTTTGATAACTAGGGTCTCCGAGTCAGCTTAAACACACCACGACTAATTCCCGGACTAAATTTTTTTTAAACAATATGGATTGTAAATGGTGTGGGGAAAGCATTGTAACTCCCCACACATAGCATTGTTGATTGCAACAGTGCTTTCCCACTACAATGTTTTTTTCCCCTGTTTTTTGCTTCTTATTTTTTTTGCCTTTTTTTCTTTTTTTTATTATATTTTTTTTTCATTTTTTCCCCAAAACATTTTTTATTGCCTGTTATACTTTTTTATATTTTTTTCCTTTTCCACTTATACTTTTTTTTGTTATTTGATTTTTTATAATCGGGGTATCCGAGCTAGCTTAAGAAAACCATGATTAATCCCCAAATCCAATTTTTTTTATAACCAGGGTGTCCAAACCAACTTATGCATACCACAACAATCCCCAGACCCATTTTTTTTTAAAGTGTTTTCCCGTTGGTATATTTTTTTTCTTTTTTTTCTTATACTTTTGTTTTGTTCACTTATATATATATTTTTTATAACCGGGATCTTCAGGCCAATTTAAGTACATCATGACTAATTCCTAGGCTGAAATTTTTTAAAACACATATGCATTGTTACAGTGCTTTCACGCTTATAGGGATTCAATCATGCTATATGCTCAGGTTGTATGCTCAATCATGCTATATGCTGAGGTTGTATCATGACTTCGTCATCACCTTTGAGGGTTTTCACAACACTTTTAATGTTGTCTTAAAGACTTTGTTGTCTCTCTTAAATGCTTGCACCTTCCTTCGAATGAAAAACACAATAATACGGAGACGAAAATAAATGTATCCTTAGACTAAACGCTAGCTTGACCACCCTTTGCATAGAAGTAATTTTTGTTTTCTCTTTTGTAGAGTACCTCTCTCTCTCTCTCTCTCTCTCCCCCCGTGTGATAAGGAAGTAAATGCCGCTTTCAAATAATTAATAACGAGCCTCTTCGGCCCCCATGCTACTTTTCTCGCACCGGGCCGCATCTAACTAATTAATACGATGAAGTTTCATCCCACACCCATTCATATGATTTTAACTATAAGTATGTTTGGTACACGATGTAGTGTTTTTGTAAAGATGTGTTTCATGTCTTTTAGACTAACATTTAAAGAACTATCAATTTGATTTTGTTATTCTAATTCATACATGTTATTAACTTGCATGTCTTTTTTATTAATATTGATATTCAGGTCAGATGGCGTGTACTTTGACTAATCCCACGAGTCCTTAATCTAATGACTATATAAGTATTCTATGACTATCATATTAACAATCATAAGATTTAAACATAAAAATACAAGAAAAACAAAGTTGTTAGTTCCACACGCTTGATGCTTGTTAAAATTACAAGCGGATGAAATGGCCATATCTCATCACAAATTGAAAATGTGAGGGTTGATGCACTTCAAATTGAAGTACAGGGTAGACCAATTTCCCCATTTTTTTTTAATTTTGAGGCATCATGAAATGAATTGCTACAAAATTAAAAAGAAAATAATGGGTTTTCAAAAATGAAATGAAATAATCTGTTTCAACCCAGTTAAGTACTATCCAAGATAGCATCCATCTCAAATTCATGTGCGAGGAGTTAATCAAGAAATTTTATATCTGTGTTCGAGGGATCAATCATGGTTCTCTTAAGTTAGCTCAGACACCCCGATTATAAAAAATTAAATAACAAAAAAAAGTATAAGTGGAAAAGGAAAAAAAATATAAAAAAGTATAACAGGCAATAAAAAATGTTTTGGGGAAAAAAATAAATAAAAAATATAATAAAAAAGAGGAAAAAAAAACATAATAAGCAAAAAAAGCAAAAAAATAAGAAGCAAAAAACGGGGGGAAAAAGCTCTGTAGTGGGAAAGCACTGTTGCAATCAACAATGCTATGTGTGGGGAGTTACAATGATTTCCCCACACCATTTACAATCCATATTGTTTTAAAAAAATTAGTCCGAGAATTAGTCGTAGTGTGTTTAAGCTGACCCGAAGACCCCAGCCAGTTATAAAAAAAAAAAATTGATTCGGAGATAAGGAAAAAAATGTAAAAGTGAACAAAAAAAAGTATAAGGAAAAAAATTAAAAAAAAATAATAAATTGGTTCGGGGATTAGTCGTGGTGTGCGCAAGCTGGCCTAGACACCTTGATTATAAAAAAAAATTGATTTGGGGATTAGTCGTGGTGTGTTTAAGGTGGCCTAAAGATCTTGGTTATAAAAAAAATATATAAGTAAAAAAAAAAAAAGCTTAAGCTGACTCAAAGACCATGATTATAAAAAAAATATAATTTAAATAAAAAAAATAAACGTGAAAGCACTGTAGCAATCCATATTGTTTAAAAAAAACTCGATCTGGTAATTAGTCGTGGTGTACTTATTCTAGCCCGTAGACCCCGATTATAAAAATATATATAAGTGAACAAAATAAAAGTATAAGAAAAAAAGGAAAAAAATGTACCAGCAGGAAAGCACTTTAGCAAAAAAAACGGTTCGAAAATTAGTCGTGGTATGCATAAACTGGTCTAGACACTCTAATTATATAAAAAAAAATGGATCTCGGGATTAATTATGGTGCTCTTAAGCTAGCCCGGACACCCCGATCATAAAAAAATATAAAAGTGGAAAAAAAATTAAAAAAGTATAACCAACAAAAAAAAATATTTCATGAAAAAAAATATAATCAGAAAAAAACAAAATCAAGAAAAAAAACAAAAAAAAGCTATAAAAAAATTGGATTTGAGGATTAATTGTGGTGCGCTTAAGCTAGTCCAAACTCACTAATTATAAAACAACAAATAAAAATATTTATATATATAAGTGGAAAAAGAAAAAGAAAATATAACTAGTAAAAAGAATATTTCATGGAAAAAAAGAAAAAAAGTAATTAGAAAAAAAACAAAAAAAAACATGATTAGAAAAAAAAATCAAAAAGAAAAAAGAAAAAGGGAAAGCATTGTAGCAATCCACAGTGAAATGTGTGGGGAGCTACAGTGCTTTCCCCACACGTTTTAGAGTATTGTTAATATATCTCCCGCCCACTGACCTATACACACACACACGCATACACACACTATTGTTTATTATTTATGAGATATATTAAAATGCAAAAATAAAAACAATAAAAATTAAAAATATATATTATAAAAAGAAAATCATGTCAACTTTGATTTTATAAAAAATAAAAATTATATTTAATTTTTTTTCTTTTTAAGTTTTTTCACATATATAATTAATTAATTATATATGAACAGTATAACGCCAAAACGCTCTGAAACCGAAATGTTTCATACTAATAGAAAAAATATAACGGTATTGACAACCTTAATGTAAAACGAAAAATATAAATCGAGGATGAGTTCTAAATTGACAACCTTGAGAATGATGCACCCGTGCTTACAGAAACTACAAGTTCTAAGCATTCGAGTGAGGATATGAAACTACTCAATATTGTTTCACCTTCTAATGACCTACCATCTTTCTTCACCTTCTAATGATGGTTACATAAATAGTTTCTCAATGAGCACGGATGGTATACTTGCCATTAATTATATATATATATATATATATATATATATATATATATATATATATATATATTAAAGATCGTAAGATAGTTTCTCTCAAATGAGATTATCGTTATTGGTTATGTAAAGCTAAAGGATTATATTGCAAATTCACTAATAAAATGCTCCACAATAGACCAAGTAAATAAGACATAAAGGATAACAGGATTGAAGCCTATATTCAAAGAATTGTCATGATGAAAACTCAACCTAAGCTGGTTAGAGATCCTAAGATCTAGGCTCAAATGGACAACCGAATCATATGTCTATTTTTTACGAGCAACCAAATATATTTCTATTTTTTTAAAATGTATGTCTCTTCTATCCTATCCCAGCCTAAATGTGGAAGTTAAGTGTGAAATATTCTAGCTAGTACTATCCATGCACGCTACTCCTACTTCTTTAAGCCTTTCTGCTTTACAACAAGTGCTTCTTGCAAATTAATCTCCACTGCTACTCCTAATTTGCAACAAGTGCGTGCAACAAGTGGTCATTGCAAATTAATTATTCATGGAATAGCTTTTTGAAAGAGAAAATCACGTCTCTCCACCTATCACCCATTAGTGGAATAGCTTTTTGAAGGAGAGTCATACTGTGTCTGCTGAAACACCAACCAACCGCACCCTATCACCCATTAGGTGGAATAGCTTTTTGAAGGAGAGTCATATTCTTTGTTATTTATGGTGTTTCATTTATAAAATTCGGATTAAAAAAAAAAGGAACATGTTGATAGAAAATAGAGTTTAAGTAGATTGAGGTAATGATCAATCATCTATCTTTTAAACAACGTGAGAATGGAGAGTAACATGAAAATGTAAGAAAACAAGAAAATATATTTTTATTTGTGTGGTTGGATTGTTAGGGAGTGAAAGAAAAGTGTGTACCATAGGAAACAACTAAAAAGTTTCACAGTGAAAATATGTTTCTGTATTATTCTTTTGTGCAAGAATTGGTAACATATATATACACGGTACGCAACAATATATTCTAGAACATATTATAGGCAAGCTATTCAATGACAGTAATTACAATATACTCTGCAATTATTAGATGATCAATTTTTGTTATTCCCTTTTATACTCCCCCTCAAGTTAGAGTGGATATTAATCACTCCTAACTTGTTCAACAATAACAAAAAATGATTTGAATTTAGAGGCTTTGTGAAGATGTCTGTTGGCTGCTCCTTGGTTCGTATGTATACTGTTTGAATCAACCCTCTTTGAACTCTCTCCCTCACGACATGACAGTCGATCTTTACGTGTTTGGTTCTTTCATGGAACACGGGGTTAGATGCTATATGGATTGCAGCCTTGTTATCATAGAATAACTTGGCTGGTTGTAAACACTGAACATGTAAATCTTTCAACATGTATTGCAACCATGTTATTTCGCAATAGGTGGTAGCCATAGAACAGTACTCAGATTCTGCACTTGAACATGAGATCGTGCTTTACTTCTTTGTTTTCCACGAAATGGGAGTGTTTCCAAGGAAGATACAATAACCCACTGTTGATTTTCTAGTGTCCTTGCATCGTGCCCAATTTGCATCACAGTGTCACACCCCGAAAAATGTGAGCGCGGCGTCGCGGCGACCTTCCCTGTGAGCGAGGGAATTCAATGTCGGGTCTAAGTTTATTTTTTTTTTGTGGAAAAGGGAGTCGCCACCTAGTATTATGGTTACTAGGAAACCTAAAACTGGTCTTTCAGAGATTCTAAGGCAAGGGACTGGTTGTGTAAAGGGAAGGTTTTAATACCCCTAATACACCCTACCTAAGGTAAGCTGCTTGATGTTTTAGTTTGCTTATAATTTGTTTTGATTTCAATTTTTCAAAGAATGTGTTGGTTAAAACGGTGATGGTGTATCATCTTCGCCGTATATTTTAGATATTAACTCCTTAAGATTTATTTATCCAAATACCGACAGTGCATAACAGTAAACTATCCCCGTCGAATATTTTGGATATTGACCCCTTAGGATTTATTTATCCAAACATCAACTGTGAATAATAGCAAATTATACCCGTCGAATATTTTGGATATTGACCCCTTAGGATTTATTTATCCAAACACCGATAGTGCATAATAGCAAATTATCCCCGTTGAATATTTTGGATATTGACCCCTTAGGATTTATTTATCCAAACACCGAAAGTGGATAATAGCACATTATTCCCGTCAAATACTTTTGATATTGACCCCTTAGGAACTTTGATAAATTCCCAAATTTCACCCCGAATGAACATTTTGCAGGGTTAAGTCTCAACTTATATTTTCTTAACCTTTCAAATAGCTTCCTCAATATCTGGACATGATTCTCTTCTTCTCCAGATTTAGCAACATGTCATCCACGTATACTTCAATCTCCTTGTGCATCATGTTGTGAAACAAAGTCACCATAGCCCTTTGGTAAGTTGCACCAGCATTCTTTAACCCAAATGACATGACTTTATAGCAGAAGGTTCCCCATGGTGTAACAAAGGTTGTCTTCTCCTTATCTTCTTGTGCCATTTTTATCTGATTATAACCTGAAAACCCGTCCATAAAAGAATATGTGGAACTACGAGCTGCGTTGTCAACTAACATGTCTATATACGGTAGAGGAAAATTATCTTTAGGGCTAGCACGATTCAAATCCCTAAAATCCACACAGACTCTAATCTTGCCCTCTTTTTTGGGTACCACCACTATGTTTGACACCCATTGTGGGTACTTGACCACCTCTAAGAAACCAGCGTTCCATTGTTTTTCAATTTCTGCTTTTACTTTGATCAAAACTTCCGGATGAGTTCTTCGTAGCTTTTGCTTAATCGGTCTGCATCCTTCTTCCAATGGTACCCTATGTACTACGATATTAGTATCCAATCCGGGCATATCCTCATAAGACCAAGCAAAAACATCTACATAATCTCGCAGCAATGTAATCAAGTCCTCTCTTTCCTTTTGTGTAATCAGAGTCCCTATCCTGAGCTCCCTCTGGCTTTCTTCATTACCCACACTTATGGTTTCAAGTTCCTTTTTAGCGGGTTTCCAAACCTGCTCATGTTGTTCTATTAACTTTGTGAATTCCCTAATGCTATTTTTATCCATTTCCTCCTTTTCTACAGCTATTATATATTCTTTAAAATTTGGCCACTCATTCTCAGTGTGAAGTGCAGGTACTGTTGTGGAAGTTCCGCTTTCAGGGTTCCTGAAAGCGGAAAGTGAGTGTAAATGCATATAAAAAAATAAAACATAAAAAGAGAAATGAACTAAAAATGCATGATCTCATTAAAAACATTTGGTTCAAAATAACACAAAGATAAAATTCGATTGACCTGTTGAGCCTCGAATTAAAATAAAACAAAACAGCAAAAACAAACATTGTTTATTACATTCTGAAAACCAATGGAGCTTCTTGGGTCTCCCAATTCTGAAACTTTTCTCCCTCAGCTAGCTTCTGAATACGTGTACGGGCAGTAACTTCCTCCAAAGCATAGATGGTTAGTTGTGGCAGCTCTTCCTCCTGTCTCCTAGATTGAGTTTTCTTGGCAATGCCCCCGACTTCCTGTTCTTCCATCGTATTTATGCTCATAGATGAAAGCTTTTGCAAAGAGCTTTCATGAACCTGGTCTGGTTGCACCACATATGTAGCCTTTGGGAATGAAACCCTGATTGGAGGGATGACTAAGTTTTCTTCTTCAGGCTTCCTTCCTTCAATCCACGCCATCCTCTTCTCTCTTCTCACGCCAGCAGCCCGCTTGTAATCCTCTTTTCTAGGTTTATATCCCAAACCGAACCTTTGCTCTGCAGCTTTCAACCTTGTTACACTAATCCACTCGGCTTTCCTTTTTCCTGCCTCGAATCGGACCGGAACCTCACACCTTAACAGGCTTTGAGCGGCCAGCCTAGTGGCCTCTGAGATCCTAGGCTTTCTTACTATAGTGTTTTCAGGCACCCACTCGGTATTTACAACCTCGAACGCATGAAGGTTTCCATCCACACAGTTTTTAGCCTCAATAAAAGGGACCGCCACATTCTTCATCATCGATATGGTCTCTTCGGCCTTAACAGTAACCAAGACACCATTGGCAATATACTTCAAACATTGATGCAACGAAGAGGTGACCGCTCCTGCAGAATGTATCCACGGCCTTCCTAACAACATGCTATAGGAGGGGTGGATGTCCATCACCTGAAAAGTTACTAGGAAAACTTGCGGACCCACGGCAAGCTCAACTTCGATTGACCCTAACACTTGCCTCGGTGAACCGTCATATGCTCTAGCCATCATCGCACTTGGTTGCATATGGGAGGGGTCCACTGGCATCTCATTCAGCATATGCCTTGGCAACACATTAAGGGCTGAGCCATTATCAATAAGAACATTTTCGATGAGAAAATCCTTGCATCGAACCGTGATGTACAAAGGCTTGTTATGGCCAGTTCCTTCAGTGTCCAATTCATCTTCGGTGAAGTACAAGTAGTTCAAAGCATGAATCCTTCCTACCAGGTGCTCCATAGTCTTTTGTTCGATATCCTGAGGCACATAAGCCTCATTCAATACCTTCTGTAAAGCATTTCGATGAGGCTCCGAACTGAGTATTAATGACATGATGGAGATCTTGGTAGGGGTCTTCTTCAACTGATCCACCACACAGTACTCACTGTGCTTCATCAATTTCAGGAACTCATTCGTCTCTTCCTCTGTCACAGGTTTATTTACCTCTAGCTCTTTTTCAAAAACCAACGCTTCTTTGCCCTTGGCTTTTCTTTGTTTTTCCAACTCCTCGGGCATGAAACAACGGCCGCTTCGGGTCAAACCACTTATCTCGGTTTGGAAAAAAGGAGCTTCAATATTTACAGTAGAAACATAATTTCCTGGCATCGCCCTATAATCTGTGTCCTTCGCATAGGACGGCTTAGTTAATACCAACCTCGAGAGCCCATTAGTTGTTGCTTGTATCCTGCACTTCTCTATCCCTGCTATCTCTCTATTGCTCTCCCTATCCTCGATCCTTAGTTCCCCTAGCGTCAACATCCTTGCGACCTTTTGATGAAACTCTATACATTCATCAAAGTGATGCCCTTTCTTGTTATGGAATGGGCAAAAATCATCTCCTCCCATGATGTATCTGGTCGGTTCCCCAAAATGTCCAGACTGCACCAACATTTCGTATAGCCTAGCCATGGTCACTTTCAACCCTTTTCTTTTATAATCGACTTCCAACGCATTCACCCCACTACTCCCGGCAGCATGATGGGACAAGGGATTCGAGTTCACGTTGGGTGAATCCTCAAAAGTGACCCACCCGATTTTGATCAACTGCAAAACCTTCCTTTTAAAAGCTGCGCAAGTTTCGATGTTATGACCTGCATTACTAGCATGGTATTCACAAGTCAAGTTGTGGTTATGCCATGCAGGGAAAGGGGGTTGTATTGGTGGTACTGGTAAGGGAGCAATCTGCCCAATGCTTAGTAATTTGGTATATAGCTCCTTTAGGGTTATTGGCAAGGGTGGTAATTGTTCTTCCGGTTGTTGGTAGTCTCTCCTTCGGTAGTTATTTTGGTTGTTTGCAGGGGACTTTGTGTGAAAGGCCTGGTTTGGGACAGAGGGTTTGGAAAAGTTGATGTTGGTGATTTGGGGGGTAGGTGTTTGGTAGCTCTGGTAATTTTTGTCCTTCCCCTTGTACCTGTCTTCAAGGTTATTAACCTCAATTTCCTTACTTTTCCCGACAAAACCCCTTTTCTCTACGGGTTCCATAATCCTTCCGCTTCGAATTCCTTGTTCGATCCTCTCAGCAATTCGTACCGCATCATAAAAATGATGGGTTGAGCTACCCATTAGATGCTCATAGTACGGGGCCCTAAAGGTGTTAGCAAATAGAGTCACCATTTTCGTCTCTATCAATGGCGGTTGCACATTAATAGCTTGGTCCCGCCATCTCTGAGCATAAGCCCTTACAGACTCTTGAACTCCTTTCTCCATGGTTATCAAGCTAGTCCTATCAGGGACAATCTCTAGATTAAACTTGTATTGCTTTAAAAATGCGTCTGCCAAGTCCATCCATTTTCTGATCCTTATATTGTCCTGCCTCATATACCAACTGAGGGCCGATCCTGTTAGGCTGTCCTGGAAGAAGCATATTAATAGCTTATCATCATGGATAACCTCAGCCATCTTGTTGTAGTATGAACGAAGATGAGTCTTCGGGCATTCTATTCCGATATACTTTATAAATTCGGGCACCCTAAACTTCCGCGGAATTATAATGTTGGGTACCAAACGTGCTTCGACTGCTCGGATTGGGTCTGACAGATCATTTCCTTCAACCACCCTTAACCTCTCCTCTAGTGCGGTCCATTTATCATACCCTGTATGATCAGAGAATATGCCGTCTTGTGGATCTTCCCCCGTTAAATCCATTGTAATAGGTATTTGGATAGGCCGAGTGGGATCAAGATGCCTATTTGGTGTTTTCGTCCCTATATTTTGTGGTGCCACCGGGCTTTGAACTGCTGGTGGTGCTTCATCGGTTTGAGCGGACGTGCCTTCTCCATCCTTTGCTCTTAATGTCTTCTCAAGCAAACTAGTTAACCGTGCTACGTCGTTCTGCACAGCTTCGAGCTCTTTTTGGTATTGGGATTCTTACTCTATCCTTTCATTGTTTTCCATCTTTTTCTCAGCCGAGTGTTGTGGACTTTAGCAGGGGGACCTATGTTTCGTAGTTGAGCTGTTTGTATAAATGTATGAGAAAATGCATGGTATAATGCATGTGTTATGATAAATATGCATTATGCAAATGCATGGATGCACTTTTCTTGTGAACTAATGATAGCCAACACTTCATAAAATATGGGTTTCTTGTCAAATTGCTGTTAGGAGTAACTGCTTTTCGAGTCATTTGCTTAAGTCATATACACCACAAGACTGATTTTGCAAAAGAGATGGGTCAACGCCCTTTTCATTTATGTTGAACAATCTTACTACATTTTTTGGAAACACAAGGAGGAAAAGCAAATTAATCTTCTTCCTCTACTACCTCCTTAGCCAAGGGTAGGAAAGCGGATCTGTGGTACTCGATTTTCTCCAAGAAGGCATCGGTCTCAGCTAGACTTCGACGGTAACGGATGATGTCCCTCCCTACATTTCTTGCATTGATTCTAATGACCCGAGCGTGTGCAACAGCTTCATCCATTTGCTCATCCATCTTGGACATTTTTTCAATGAGCAGCATGTTGGTTTTGTTCAATGAAGCATTATTGGCATCGATTTGCTCCTTGTGCTTTTCCATTAAGGCTAATTTCTCATCCAGATACTTCACCTTTTCTCTCTCTTTGCTAAGCTTTATTCTCAAAATTTTTATCTCATTTTCTTTAACTATTGACTCTGCTTCAATAGCTTCTTGTTCTTCAGACCTCGTCGAACGACTTTCTGACATTACATATTTATTATACAAATCTTCATACTTCCCAATTCTATCCATCAGCTCATACTGAACCTCTACAAATTTCTCTTGGTAGTATTCTATGTTCCCCTGGCATTCATTATGTTCAGTTTTCAATAAACCTAGTTCAGAGCAACTTTGTGTCAAATTCAAACTTATCTCTGTTAATTCTTTCTCAATTCTCAACCTTATGTTCTCATCTTCAACTAATTTTGACTCGAGCTTAGTTATCCTCTCATCTTTAGACTGTATTTGTTCATCTAAAAACGCTCTCCTCTTATCTCCTTCCACTACCATTTCTTCCATCATTGCCTTGTCTTTCCTACTTTTGCTCAACTCCATCATGAGTTTTTCTACCTGTCTTTTCAAATCCTCTTCATTATCAGCTCTTTTCCTCTTAACAGGTTTTTCTTTAGTTTGAGAAGATTTGATTTCCTCGTTGATCGCGGTTAAAGGTACCAAGTCTCTACATTTTGCATACCCTTCACTTGTACTGGGATCTCTCAAACCTTTTATTTCCAACAGCACTAGATGCTTCCAATCTTGTTTAATGACCTCCAAAACTTCTTATGCAACAGGATCCTTAAACAAACCATAGAAATGAGCAATTCCCTTGGTCCTTGGAATAAACTGCATGCCCCCATGCTGTCTTATCACCATAGCAGGAGCGTAACTCACATAACCGGTAACCCCTACCAATGGAACCCAACATCGCTGGCCACAACTCATTAGGACATTCGCTGCCTTGACCCAAGGGGCTCTTCATTTGAAACCACTACTGGGTAAAAGTTTTAGCTTCTCTACCCAACCCTGGTTGTCTAGATCTCCCCATTCTTCTTCTTCCACTATCTCCAAAGGTTTTTGGTTAAACCACCAAAAATTATTAAAAACCGACTTTTTCGTTTCAATGTGGCTAACCATCCAGATATACAACAATTGCGTGCAACATCTCATTGCTCCTTTCCCAGCTCTTTGGCAATGATTAAGTGTTATGATGGTTTCCGCTAAAATAGAGGACACTAGGTTGATCTGGGTATTCTCATATTCCACATAAGCAGCAACAGCTTCTAAGCTTATTATGCTTATTTGACTTGGGAACAACACAAGGCCAAATATACCTAAAGCAATCAGTCTCCTTTCTGACCCGGACTTCTTTTCTAGTTCATATTCTAACATCTTCCGTTTCAAACCAACGACATTCTTCTCTAAAAATCTTTCCAAGTCAGAGATTCTGAGCAGCTTTGACAATGCAGGGATAATCTTGTCAGATCTCAAGGGAAAATAAACTCTATACAGATCTTTTGGAAATTCGGTCAACATCCCATATTCCTCCATGGTAGGACACAGATCTATGCTCCCAAAAGAAAATCGGCGGTAGTCTGGGTCCCAAAAATGAACTAGAGCTCGTACTGCTGGGTTTAAAACTTCTACTTTTGCGATTTCCATCAGGCGTCCATACCTTTCAAAAAATGCATCGTTATCCACATCCTGACAATGAGTCGTTAACTTGTTCACCTCATTTATGCTGCAGTTCACATTCTTAATTGGTGATAGCCTTTCAACATCGCTCTTAGTACAGTCTCCTTTAGTCAATTGTGACAATTCAGAATTTTTCCCATATTCCATGATAGAAATTTTAGTAGTGGTGGCCATTTCGTTCACAAGATCTGCAAGCAAGGTAGTCAAAATCGAGATTTTGACACGAATCGGAAGGGGCTCCGTAAAATCGGATCGTAAAATTGTAAGGTCGTACCCGAATTTGTCCGTACAAAAATCATAAAATCACAGCTAAAATCGTGTGAGAAGAAAAATCGTAAAATCGTATGTAAAATATTTTTGAATACAAGATAGCATATTTCTGACAAATTGATTGATACTGGAGACAGTGAACAAATATTTCAGAAAGCAATTCAGGAACAAGGGCGAGGCCAGGTCTGTTGATATTTTGTTACTCATCTTGCTCTTTTCTTTTTTTCTATCTTTTTTTTCTTAATTTTTTTCTATATGAGGCCCAGACTCAACTTTTTTTTGAACTACACAACAAGAGTTAGTCTTTACTCTTTTCCCCAATTCCTAAATTTCCACTCGCTCCTCCTAGACTTCAAGCCTCGAGACCTTCAAATTGATATCCCAAGTCTCAATCACTGGCATGTCCCCAAGGGAAAATTTTAAAAGAGGAAGAATATGTAGAATGTTTTTCCATCCATTTCCTGCAGCGTATCTTCACCGTCCTTTTTGCTCTCCCACGAACAATTCCTTACTCCTCAATTTCAGCTTCTGGGTATCATATATTTTTCATTTTGTCTCTTGATATCCTCTTCTCTATAAAGTTTTGAAGTTCTATTCTTTTTTTGGTTTCTTGATGGTTTGAGGAGATGGGTGTTTCGGTTTACCCGTCAACTGTCAAGAGCTTAGAAATTTATTGAAATTGGTGGTGGTGGAGGCGGCAAACAAGAAATAATGAGGAGATGGCTGAGTTGATGATTTGGGGGTGACTGGGTGAGAGGCTGAGTTTAGGATTTGGGGGTGAGAGACTGAGTTTAGGCTTCGAAGAGCAGTGAATTGAAAAATTGGAATTGAAGAAAGCAGAAAGCCCTTCGCCCGCGCACAGTAGAATATGATGAACTCGTAAAATCGGACCGATCCGGTCCGATTTTACGAGTCAACCCGATTTTGACCGGTTTCGATTTTTCTTCCGGTTCAACCAGGTTTGCTGAGCCAACTCGCAAACCGTACGAGTTTGCGAGTTGACTCGCGAGTTTGACTACCTTGTCTGCAAGTCAAAATGCTATTTAGGATTGTTTTTTATGTGTAAAAAGGATATTATGGAGCATGCACCCTAACGATAGGTTCTAGTTCTTTTATGTGAGACATAGGGTAGGTTTACTACTTGGTCTCTAAAGAGGGTCTCTTGCTGTCCCAGTGATCACCTTTGTAAAGGTGATATGGGGGTTTAGCAGGTAGTGGGATGGTACGTATACCAATCACTACCAGGCTAAACACTCAGCAAAGAGTTGGGGTTTACACAAACTTCAACCTTGACTCAAGTCATAGGTAAGCTGCTAGTCCCCCACCTAACTTAAAGTTTAATGTGTGTCCACATAATAATAATAAAGGTGATGCATGACAGGATATCTTTTCCTATTTGATATGTCATGAATGATAGGATGTAAAGATGCATGCTAAAAATATAAATTATTCACAACAACAAAATCAACATATCACAAAATAAACATATCATAAACAAACAAATTATCAAGCCTAGTCCAAAGTTCCCCAGCGGAGTCGCCATCCCGTCGCACCCCGAAAAATGTGAGCGCGGCGTCGCGGCGACCTTCCCCGTGAGCGGGGGAATTCAATGTCGGGTCTAAGTTTATTTTTTTTTATGGAAAAGGGAGTCACCACCTAGTATTATGGTTACTAGAAAACCTAAAACTGGTCTTTCAGAGATTCTATGGCAAGGGACTGGTTGTGTAAAGGGAAGATTTTAGCACCCCTAATACACCCTACCTAAGGTAAGCTGCTTGATGTTTTAGTTTGCTTATAATTTGTTATGGTTTCAATTTTTCAAAGAATGGGTTGGTTAAAACGGTGATGGTGTATCATCTCCGCCACATATTTTAGATATTAACTCCTTAGGATTTATTTATCCAAATACCGACAGTGCATAACAGCAAACTATCCCCGACGAATATTTTGGATATTGACCCCTTAGGATTTATTTATCCAAACATCAACTGTGAATAATAGCAAATTATACCCGTCAAATATTTTGGATATTGACCCCTTAGGATTTATTTATCCAAACACCGATAGTGCATAATAGCAAACTATCCCCGTTGAATATTTTGGATATTGACCCCTTAGGATTTATTTATCCAAACACCGATAGTGGATAATAGCACATTATTCCCGTCAAATACTTTGGATATTGACCCCTTAGGATTTATCCAAACACCTAGGTATTGGCCGTATGCATAAAATCACATATTTTTCTAAATATTTTCTAAAAAATGTATATTTTTTATTTTTGTAATTTATATTTTTTATTTTTTATTATTTTATTTATTTATTTTCTTTTGTGGTGGGCTGCACCCGTCCCATTCCTTTTTTAAGTCTCGGGACGCCAACCCGGGAGAAAAAGCCGATGCAGGTGACGACTCAGCCTATCTAAAGTCGGGAACGTCGACCCGAGGTATCTGGGCCGTCGGCCCAGAAAATCTTGGGCTAGGCTTACAGCCCCGTACGGGCTGTAAGCCCGCCTTATTTTTTGTCACGGTCGGGCTCGACCCGACCCGGTTATAGTTCACATATAGTGAACAGTAACCGAGACGATTTTACGAAGAAGATGAACAGTAAAATGAGGATTTTTCGAGTATGATGAATGGCTTACCTGTTAACACCGTTATGTAGAGGATGTTGAGGTGGTTCTTTTGGTCGTGGTTTCGTCGGAAATAGAGGTCTGTGGTGGTCGGAGTTGATGACAGAAGGTGCACGGGTGATGTCGCTGTCGTCGTTGTTGCTGCTGCTGACCTCACCTGTGACCGTGGTTTGGGTTGTCGATGAAGGGGAAAACTTCCGGTGAGGTCGTGATGGTGTGTAGTGGCTGGTGTTGATGATTACCGAGGCTGAACCAAGAGTGAGAAGGGGAAGTGATGGTCTGGTTGTAGAGAGAGAAAGAGAGAAGCCGAAGAAAATGCAGGGGAAGAGAGAGAGAGAGGCAGAAATGAGAAAAAAATGAAAAGGAATGAGGACTAGAGTCTGAGTCGAGAGGGGAACAGATTCACTCGAAAATTTTCACGCAAATGGCTCTGTAACTCTAATCTTTCTGTGCTTTCTTTACTGTGTTCAAAAACCCTCCTCTTCCGTTCTTGCATATGCTGCTATTTATAGCAGAGCATGAATAACTCTTCGGCTGCCAAATGCTTATCACCGCTAACATTTTAATGCAGGCGCGTCTTCATTCAAGGCCGGGCTTACCGGAGCATGCAACGATGCAATTTTCAAAATCATGCAGCCGGAACAATGCAGTGCAACTTTCAAAATTTTAAAGGCGAAACATGCGGTGCAATTTTCAAAATTTTAAAAGGTAAAAGTATGGTTTAGTCCCTCAATTTGTAATTGCTCTAATTATAGTTCTAGTTGGATGATCTTATGCAATTATATCCCCACAAAAATTTCAATTTCAAACTTAGCTTTGCGTGACCTTTTTATTCCGGTCCTTGGTTTCTGATGTGCGCGATTTAATCCTCAATTGACAGTTAAACTCTCAATTTGTTCAATTTGGCGTGCGATTTCGCATAATTGGCTTAAAAATTCAAATCCTTTCTCTGAAAAATCCCAAATCTCGTCAATTGATCCCAAATTAAATTCAAGAACTTGATTTCTCATTGACTAAACCCCTAATAAAATGAATTCGATCAATTTAAAGTATAATTAAGTCATCGCGCTTAATTAAAACCTTCAATTGGACCCTAAATTATTTCTCAAATATAATTACACTTTTAAAATTTCCAATGATTAAATCGAATTAAGCCATAAAATATTTACATCTTTTGACTTAATTTCCACGCAGATTTATCCGATAATAAATTACGTTAACCTTGAATCTGCATTTTCCTTCATTTCCGGGCACAAGAACAATATGATCGAGATCCTGAAAACATCCAGAAATTTCACCTTGATTTTTCAGCCAACACCTACTCCTTTTATTTTAATTTTTCTTGTTTTTGGGTGAATTGAGGGAGTGACCCAAAATTGGGTTATGACACACGGTATGCTATTAATTCCAATGATCTCGTGGAAGGCAAAAGGATGCCTTGACCTGGCGTCTGCTTGAGGTATCTTAACACCTGGTGAGTTGCATCCAAGTGAGGTTGTCGTGGCTTATCCATGAATTTGCTAAGTACATGAACGGCATACACGAGATCTGGCTTGGTGATTGTCAAATAAATGAGGCGTCCAACAAGACTTTGATACTGCGATGTGTCCTCTAATAATCTGCCATCGTCTTGTGTGAGAGATGCATTTTGCTCAACTGGAAAGCGGGAAGGTTTTGCTCCAAGAAATCCTATATCTTCAAGAATTTCCAATGCATACTTTGTTTGGCTTAAAGCAATTCCGTGCTTGGATCTGGCTATTTCTAATCCAAGGAAATATTTCATTTATCCCAAGTCCTTCAGCTTGTTTTGCTGCTCATTCAGTATTTGTGACATAAAATCCATCAAAAATGAATTATTTTCTTTTTGCATTGAAGTGATTGAATGTTGTGTATGTTTTATTTGTTTGATGAATTATTTCACCAACAAATTGTAAAATTACAATTGATTAAATATAGCACAGGTGAGCGATTTGCTTTTTTGCAACAAACAATTTGATTGTTAGTTGTGTTTTAATTGTTTAGGTAATGATTGCATCAAATAAATTAGGTGATGCTTGAGGAAAAAATACAAAACAACTAGCATGTGCTATATCAAAAGAACACCTAAGAGACTGTTAATGCTAATTGTATCAAAATACAAACATCGTAAGTGGCTAGCATTATTTGTAATTTTAAGAAAATATATTTTTGTCGAATCAAATGATTTTTTTGAGTTGAAAAAACTATGGTTTCAGCGCGGCAAAACACGGGTAAGTGGCTGGTATTATTTATAATTTTAAAAAATTATTTCTTGTATGTGCAACAAAAATAATTATCATGAACAATATCAAAAGAGCACCTAAGCAACTATTCATGGTAAATGCATGAAAAGAACACATAAGAGGGCGTGAAATGCACTGTTATAGTCCACAGTAAAATAAGTGCGTATGAGTAGTGATTTCACAATCTCATGTAGTTGTATGTATTTTTTTCGAATCAAATGATTTCTTTACGTTAAAAAAATATGGTTCTTACTAGTATTATTTCTATTTTAAAAAAATAATTCTTGCATGAGCAGCAAAACAATTAGTTATTTATAATTTAATTTCTTTTTTGGATCTAATGATTTTTTTGTGTTGAAAAAAATATAGTTGCGGCTGTGACAAAGCGCGGGTAAGTGTCTAGTATTATCTATAATTTTAAAAAACTATTTCTTGCATACGTTGCAAAACAATTAGCTATTTACAATTTAATTTTTTTTTCAAATTAAATGATTTTTTTATGTTGAAAAAAATATAGTTCCTGTCGCGAGAAAGACAACGTAGGTGGCTAGTATTATCTATAATTTCAAAAAAAAAAAATGTTTCCTGCTTGCAAAACAGAACAATCAGTTATATATAATTTTTAAAAAATATCTTTTTTTGGATTAAATTATTTTTTTACATTAAAAAAATATAGTTCCGGTAGCGACAAAGCGCAAGTGATATATATATATGTCTCACGGGGTGCCTGAGATTGCATGGTCGTTCCTGTCACCAAATGTAATTAATTGTGGAGAAATTTTTTTATTATTATAATAATTTATATCGATCAATTATTATAACAATCAATCAATTGGTTCAAATCCAGCTCGTCACAATGACTTGAGAAGAAAAGGAGATGATTTTTCGGCGGATTACTCCACACCAAGGGGAAAGACTTTATGTACCAAAGTGGGGCAATCTAAAAAAAGAATTGATAAAAAAATGCCATGACATGAAGGGGGTGTTTGGGAGTGTGTCTGCGGTTGCTTTTGAAAGTGCTTTTCATTTACAAATACATCAAAATAATATATTTTTTTATTTTTTAAAAATTATTTTTTACATCAGCATATCAAAATGATCTAAAAACATAAAAATTCATTTAAAATAAAAAAAAATCTAATTTTTTGGTAAACACCAGTTGTACCGCAATGCCAAATGGGGGCGAAGTGGGTAGTACACCCAGGGCAGCGGCGTACCTTAGCCCTACTTGAAGAAGGAGACTTTTGGCCCCATATGAGAGAAGAGGTAGAGGAATACGTAGGAAGGAGAAAACATTATAGAAATCCTGTGAGAGTAACTACAATGTTTCCACAATCTGTTTTAGCTGTAGGATAATATGATATAAACCTGCGCTCCGCTGTAGGAAATAATTTTTTTTATCTAATTTGAACATATATAATTTTTATTTTTTATTTTGATTTTTATTATTTTATTTTTTAGTTTAGTTTCAATCCCTTGATTTTTTTCTATCCTTTAAGATAGTTTTAATTTTTTTTATTTGTATCTATACACCTTTGCTCTTAGTTTAGATTTTTAATTTTTATTGTTATTTGTATTTGTATTAAATGCAACTAGCATTAAAAAAAACATAGTAAGTTTAGCTTTGGTGGTGTAAAATGAAAGTGAAGCTCTTTCTTATGCATGTATAGTTAAACATGAAATGTTTGAAACACCACTGCAAATAACTGTTCTGTTTTGTCTTATTTGAGGCTAAAAAAGTTATTTTACTGTGCATTACAAAAGTAAAATTATCGGGATACCTCCACTAACAATTCTTGGTTTGTCTTATTTGACGATATTATGATTATTGTACTATGCACATAAATGAAAAAAAATTGAAAATACCTCTGATATCATGACATTATTTTAAATACATTTTACATAATAAAATGACTACATAAAACACTAATATATATTTTTAGAAGTTCTACGCCGTCGCACACGCCATCCAAAATATGCATGAGCTCTGAAATGGATGTCGTGCCTGAAGACGTGTCCACAACACTGCGACAAAAAAAATTAAAAATTAGTAAATTACCAATACGCCCCTATAGCCAATTCTTGGGTTTTGTCTTATAGGGATATATATGTACTTTACGCAACTCGCGGTGCGCAACAGCTGACCCAGACACCCAGATTATAAAAAAAGGTCTAAGGATTCATCAAGGTGCACTTAAATTAACACAGAGACCCCAGTTATAAAAAATATATAAGTGGAAAAAAAAAGTTTAAGTTGTCCTGGAGACACCGGTTATAAAAAAAATATATGAGTGAAAAAAAACAAAAGAAAGTATAAGCATGAAAGCACTGTAGCAATCCATATTGTTTTAAAAAAATCAGTCCAAGAATTAGTCGTGGTGCGCTTAAGCTGGACCAAAGACCTCAATCATAAAAAAAATGTATAAGTGAATAAAAAAAGTATAAGGACAAAAAATAATACATTGGTATAGGGATTAGTCGTGGTGCACCCAAGCTGGCCTGGACATCTCAGTTATCATAAAACAAATTTGGTTTGGGGAATAGTGGTGGTATGTTTAAGGTGGCCCGGAGATCCTAGTTATAAAAAAAAATATAAGTGAAAAAAAAGAAAAAAAAAACTTAAGTTGGCTGAGAGACCATGGTTATAAAAAAAAAATATAAGTAAAAGAAAATAAATAAAAAAGTATAAGCATGAAAGTACTATAGCAATCCATGTGTTTTAAAACAAATTCAGTCTAAGAATTAGTCTTGGTGTGCTTAAGTTGACTCGAAGATCCCAGTTATATAAAAAAAAATATAAGCAAACAAAACAAAAGTATAAGAAAAAAATATACTAGCGGGAAAACACTTTAGAAAAAAAAAAACAAAAAGGGTCCGGCGATTGTTGTGGTATGCATAAGTTGACCTGGACACCTTGGTTATAAAAAAAAATTGGATATGGGGATTAATCAAGATACACTTAAGCTAGCTCGGACACCCCAATTATAAAAAAAAAACAAAAAACAAAAAATATATATAAGTGGAAATAGAAAAAATATAAAAAAAAGTATAACAGGGAAAAAAAAATATTTTAGGGAAAAAAAACAAAAAAAAAACAATAAGAAAAAAACAAAAAAAAAACACAATAAGAAAAAAACAAAAAAAAACACAATAAGGAAAAAAAAATAGAAGAAAGGAAAAAGAAGAAACTAAAAACAGGAGAAAAAAAATACTATAGTGGGAAAGCACCGTTGCAATCAACAATGCTATGTGGAGGGAGCTATAGTGTTTTCCCCACACCATTTACAATCTATATTATTTTAAAAAATAAATTTATTCAGGGGATTAGTTGTGGCGTGCTTAAGTTAACTTGGAGACCCCAGTTATAAAAAAACAAATTGGTCTAGAGATAAGGAAAAAAAATGTATAAGTGAACAAAAAAAAATATAAGGAAAAAAAATTAAAAAAATAATAAATTAGTTTGGGGATTAGTCGTGGTGCGCGTGAGCTGGCCTGGACACCCTAGTTATCAAAAATAAATTTGGTCCAGAGATTAGTCATGGTGCGCTTAAGGTGGCACAAAGATTCTAGTTATAGAAAAATATATAAGTAAAAAAAAAAGAAGCTTAAGTTGACCAGAGATCATGGTTATAAAAAAAATATATAAGTCAAAGAAAAAAAATATAAGCGTAAAAGCACTATAGCAATCCATATTATTTAAAAACAGATTCGGTTGTCGAATTAGTCGTGGTGTACTTAAGTTGGCCCATAAACCCCGATTATAAAAAAAAAATGTATAAGTGAACAAAACAAAAGTATAAGAAAAACACTTTAACAAAAAAAAAAACAGGGTTCGAGGATCAATCGTAGGGCATATAAACTGGTCCAAACACCCTGGTTAAAAAACAAATTGGATCCAGGGATTAATTTGGTATGCTTAAGGTTGCCTGGACACTCTGATCATTATATATATATATGTATTAGTGGAAAAGGAAAAAAAATTAAAAAAGTATAACCAACAAAAAAAATGCTTCATGGAAAAAAATATAATAAAACAAATTATAAAAAAAAATTAGATCCAATGATTAATCACGGTGCATTTAAGTTAGCTCAGACACCTTGATTATAGTAAATAAATAAATAATATATATATAAATCGAAAAAGAACAAAAAAAAAAAGTATAACCATTTTATAGAAAAAAACAAAAAGAAAATAATTAGAAAAAAATATGGAATAGAAAAACAAAAAAAGCAAGAAACGTAAAACAGAGAAAAAAAATAATTAGAAAAAAAACATAATAAAAAAACAAAAAAAAGCAAAAGAAAAAAGGCAAGAAATGAAAAAAAAAGGGAAAGCAATGTTGTAATCCACAGTAAAATGTGTGGAGAGCAACAATGATTTCCCCACATGATTTAGCTTATTGTTAATAATATGACAATGCTTATGTACTTAAGCTGACTCAAAGACCATGATTATATAAAAAAAAGTTAAAGAAAAAAAATATAAACATGAAAGCACTGTAGCAATCAATATTGTTTTAAAAACAAACTCGATCCGAGAATTAGTCGTGGTGTACTTAAACTGACCCGCAGACCCCGATTATAAAAAAAAATATAAGTGAACAAAATAAAAGTATAAGAAAAAAAAAGAAAAAAATATATACGAGGAAAGCACTTTTAGTAAAAAAAAGATCCGAGAATTAGTCATGGTATGCATAAACCGGTCCGGACACTCTAATTATAAAAAAAAGTTTGGATCTCTGGATTAATTATGGTAGCGCTTTAAGCTAGCTCTGACACCCGATCATAAAAAAAATATAAAAGTGGAAAAAGAAAAAAATTAAAGAAGTATAACCAGCAAAAAAAAAAATATTTCATGAAAAAAAATATAATCAGAAAAGAAACATAATCAAGAAAAAAACAAATAATTAGAAAAAAATGTAATTAGAGAAAAAAACAAAAAAAATCAAAATCAAAAAAGAAAAAGGGAAAGCACTATAGCAATCCATAGTGAAATGTGTGGGGAGCTACAGTGCTTTCCCCACACGTTTTAGAGTATTGTTAATATATCTCCCCATACGCTTTCCCCACATCGCTTTTAGAGTATTGTTAATATATCTCCCGCCCTAATCGACCTATACACACACACACGCATACACACACTATTGTTTATTGTTTGTGAGATATATTAAAATGCAAAAATAAAAAACAATAAAAATTAAAAAAAATATATTATTAAAAAAAATCATGTCAACTTTGATTTTATAAAAAATAAAAATTATATATTTTTTTGTTTTTCACATATATAATTAATTAATTATATATGAACAAAGATAATGCCAAAACGCTCTGAAAACCGAAAACATTTCAGATTAATAAAAAAAAATGACAATCAAAACGGTAGTTACAAACTTGATGTAAAAGAAAAAATATAAATCGAGGATGAGTTCTCGATTGACAACCTTGAGAATGATGCACCCGTGCTTACAGAAACTACAAGTTCTAAGCATTCGAGTGAGGATATGAAACTACTCAATATTGTTTCACCTTCTAATGACCTACCATCTTTCTTCACCTTCTAATGATGGTTACATAAATAGTTTCTCAATGAGCACGGATGGTATACTTGCCATTAATTATATATATATATATTAAAGATCGTAAGATAGTTTCTCTCAAATGAGATTATCGTTATTGGTTATGTAAAGCTAAAGGATAATATAGACCAAGTAAATAAGACATAAAGGATAACAGGATTGAAGCCTATATTCAAAGAATTGTCATGATGAAAACTCAACCTAAGCTGGTTAGAGATCCTAAGATCTAGGCTCAAATGGACAACCGAATCATATGTCTATTTTTTACGAGCAACCAAATATATTTCTGTTTTTTTAAAATGTATGTCTCTTCTATCCTATCCCAGCCTAAATGTGGAAGTTAAGTGTGAAATATTCTAGCTAGTACTATCCACGCACGCTACTCCTACTTCTTTAAGCCTTTCTGCTTTACAACAAGTGCTTCTTGCAAATTAATCTCCACTGCTACTCCTAATTTGCAACAAGTGCGTGCAACAAGTGGTCATTGCAAATTAATTATTCGTGGAATAGCTTTTTGAAAGAGAAAATCACGTCTCTCCACCTATCACCCATTCGTGGAATAGCTTTTTGAAGGAGAGTCATCATCGTGTCTACTGAAACACCAACCAATCAGCACCCTATCACCCATTCGTGGAATAGCTTTTTGAAGGAGAGTCATATTCTTTGTTATTTATGGTGTTTCATTTATAAAATTCGGATTAAAAAAAAGAGGAACATGTTGATAGAAAATAGAGTTTAAGTAGATTGAGGTAATGATCAATCATCTATCTTTTAAACAACGTGAGAATGGAGAGTAACATGAAAATGTAAGAAAACAAGAAAATATATTTTTATTTGTGTGGTTGGATTCTTAGGGAGTGAAAGAAAAGTGTGTACCATAGGAAACAACAAAAAAGTTTCACAGTGGAAATATGTTTCTGTGTTATTCTTTTGTGCAAGAATTGGTAACATATATATACACGGTACGCAACAATATATTCTAGAACATATTATAGGCAAGCTATTCAATGACAGTAATTACAATATACTCTGCAATTATTAGATGATCAATTTTGTTATTCCCTTTTATACTCCCCCTCAAGTTAGAGTGGATATTAATCACTCCTAACTTGTTCAAAAATGATTTGAATTTAGAGGCATTGTGAAGATGTCTGTTGGCTGCTCCTTGGTTCGTATGTATATTGTTTGAATCAACCCTCTTTGAACTCTCTCCCTCACGACATGACAGTCGATCTTTATGTGTTTGGTTCTTTCATGAAACACGGGGTTAGATGCTATATGGATTGTAGCCTTGTTATCATAGAATAACTTGGTTGGTTGTAAACACTGAACATGTAACTCTTTCAACATGTATTGCAACCATGTTATTTCGCAATGGGTGGTAGCCATAGAACGGTACTCAAATTCTGCACTTGAACATGAGACCGTGCTTTACTTCTTTGTTTTCCACGAAATGGGAGTGTTTCCAAGGAAGATACAATAACCCGTTGTTGATTTTCTAGTGTCCTTGTATCGTGCTCCAATCGCATCACAATATGCTATTAATTCCAATGATCTCGTGGAAGGCAAAAGGATGCCTTGACCTGGCGTCCGCTTGAGGTATCTTAACACCTAGTGAGTCGCATCCAAGTGAGGTTGTCGTGGCTTATCCATGAATTGGCTAAGTACATGAACGTCATACACGAGATCCGCCTTTGGTGATTGTCGGATAAATGAGAGCGTCCCAACAAGACTTTGATATCGCGATGCGCCCTCTAATAATCTGCCATCATCTTGTGTGAGAGATGCATTTAGCTCAACTGGAAAGCGGGAAGGTTTTGCTCCAAGAAATCCTGTATCTTCAAGAATTTCCAATGCATACTTTGTTTGGCTTAAAGCAATTCCGTGCTTGGATCTGGCTATTTCTAATCCAAGGAAATATTTCATTTATCCCAAGTCCTTCAGCTTGAACTAAGTTGATAAGAATCGTTTTGTCCTCTTAATGTCTTCTGAGTTATTGCCTGCAAGGATAACATCATCCATATAAACTAATAAAACCGTAAAGACACCTTGTTGACGTCGGACAAACATGGAATAATCTGACCAAGACTGCTTGAAACCAGCTGATGTAAGTGCTGAGGAGAGCTTTAAGAACCATTGCCTAGAAGCCTGCTTCAAACCATATAGGGATTTATGTAGTTTGCAGACATTATTCTCCCCCTGTGGTTGGAAGCCAGGAGGAAGCTGCATGTACACATCTTCATGGAGATCACCATTGAGGAATGTGTTATTCATGTCCAATTGGTGGAGGTGCCAATTCTGTTGAGCTGCAAGGCTGAGCAAGACACGAACAGTGGTGAGCTTGGTAATTGGCACGAATGTCTCCCGGTATTCAAGGCCTTCCACTTGGCTGTAACCTTTGACCCCCAATCTAGCCTTATAGCATTTAACGGTGCCATCAAGATTATACTTGATTTTGTACACCCATATACAGCCGATTGGTCGCTTGTGAGCTGGTGGTGGGACTAGGCTCCATGTTTTGTTGGACTGCAGTGCTTGTATCTCTAGCCGCATGACTTCCCTCCACTTAGGATCTTTAGAAGCCTGAGAAAAAGATGTGGATTCTCTTTGCATGGTAATATTAGCAATGAAGGTTTTATGGGGAGATGACAAATTAGCATAAGAAAGAACATGAGAGAGATCATAAGGCATACTAAAAGTTGTGACCTTGTTTGAAGAAGATGACAGCACGAGAGAAGAAGGTAGGGCAATATCGATTTGAAAGTCTTGTAATGCCGTGGGGAGTTTTGTAGCACGAGAAGACTGTCGTGGTGGAGACTGGTCTGAATGTGAATGGGGTTGTATGGGAACGGTTAGATTTGGGTCTGTGAGAGGAATAGATGTTTCTAACAGTGTAGGCTCTAGGATGGAAGGGATGGGGAGGGAGAAATGTCTGAAGAACTAAAAGGTTGCTCATTGGAAGACTGGGGATGTGGAAGGTTGTTGGGTGTGTGGCCAAGTTGAGGAACTGTAGGGTTTGTTTTTGATAAATCATCATAATAAATAAATCGATTCACAAAAGGAAACACAGCTATATCATGAGATAGAGGATGCTCAGAATTATTCTTGAAGGGAAATACATGTTCAAAGAAAACCACGTCCCTGAAAACTAGAGTTTTCTTAGTTGGTAAGTGATAAACCTTGTACCCCTTTTTGCCGAATGGATACCCAATAAAAATACATTCTGTTGACCTATGATCAAATTTACTAGGGCAAACAGGATGTGTAGAGACAAAGCACTGACAACCAAAGACCTTTAAGTGAGAGTAACTAGGAAACTTTTGTTAAGGAACCATTTCACCTAAAAAATTAAGCTGATAGGTGAGGCCCTAGAATATGATTTATATTATTCTCTAACACACCTCCTCAAGTGGAAGCTCTTTGGGCTTTAAACTTGCACAAAGACCCACTCTACCCTGTGCTTGATTGTTATCAAATAGAATGAAGGTGGTGAGATTCGAACTCGTGACCGCTGGGTCAACAAGACTTTGATACCATAAAGAGTTTCACAGTGGAAATATGTTTTTGTGTTATTCCTTTGTGTAAGAATTGGTAACATATATATACACGGTATGCAGCAATCTAGATGCACTATTCTATGACATATTACAGGTAAGCTATTCAATGACAGTAATTACAATATACTCTGCAATTATCAGAGGATCAATTTTTGTTCTTCCCTTTCATAACAACATTTTAATCACTACAAGAGAATAAGCAACACGTTGTTTAAAAGATAGATGATTGATCATTACCTCTGTCATCTCTTAATTTCTAAGTCATTCTCTAAAATATACCAAAAAATAACAAAAATAAAATAAAAAGAGCCAGTGAGGGTAGAAAAATCAATGTGTAAATTTTGGTTGTTTTCGAGAGTCTGATCGTATCTTTTTTGTCCCCAAAATAGAGGAAAGTACATATATAAAGCAAAAATAATTTATCATTGGATAAATCTGTGTAAAAATTAAGTCGTGAAGATAGAATTATATTTTTATAGGTTGATTTGATTTAATCGTCGACCAATTTAAAAATATAATTATATTTGAAAATTAATTTAGGGTCCAATTAAAAGATTTAATTAAGTGTAATGACTTAATTATATTTTAAAATTGGTTGCATCAAATTAATTAAGGGTTTAATCGATAAAAAAATCAAATTCTTGAGATTAATTTGGGTTCAATTGAGAAGTTTGGAGTTTTCAGAGACCGAATTGCATTTTTCCAATCTAATTGCGTGAAGTTAGGGATCAAATTGAAAACAATTGAATTTAATGGTCAAATTAGGGATTAAATTACATAAATCCAAAACTAAACATTAAAGTGAAAAGAACTCGCAAATTCCATCTCTATAAATAGAGATGAACGGCTTCGGAGAATGGGGTAGAGAGGGGGGGAAACGAAAGGGGAAACCCTAATTTCATATTTTGTGAGAGGGCTGCAGCCCCAGCCCCTTCATTTCTTTTCTTACCCTCTCCCGTCGCCAGCCAACTCTCCCACTTCCTCACTCTCCCTCGTCGTCGCCGGCCAGCCTTCCTCCCCCACTGCCTCAGCCTTCCTTTGTTTTTGTCACGAACTGGAAAGGATGAGCCGAAGACTAACAGGAGAGAAGCTGGAAATGGAATTAGATTTTTATTTTTATGTAGACAAACGACTGCGTTTTCTGCAGTCCCTAAACGACTGCGTTGTGCAACACTTTTTATTTTAGTAGAAGAACCATCTAGGCTTCAGTAGTAGCCACTCTGGCAAACATAGAATTGTCTTTATATTTCCCAATGATGGGCACAGAACGATAACAAGAAAATATAACAAGAATTCAGAAATATTCCCTCCCCTGTCTCTTTCTCTCCCGGCATGCATTGTGCGTGTATTCTCTTCTCTTCTTAATTCGTCTTCAACCTCCTTCTTCTTTCCCAGCTCCCTCTGTTTTTCTCTCCCTCTTCTCACAGAATTTCTAACACGCTGCAAGTGGTATCAGAGCTGCACATCTTCGGACCTCAACAATGGCGCCAGAAACCAGGTCCCAAGATATCAGGAGGATAGATGAATCCTTGGAAGCTGCTCACCAGATGAACAATAGCCTAAATGTCAGGATGCAAGCTCAATCAGATGACCTAGCCCAGCTCAAATCTATGATCAAAGATTTAGCAACGCAGCAATTCGCCATGAACCAATCCCTACAAGCTTTGACAGGAGAAGCAAGTTCTTCTAAAAACAACCCTACTTCCCAGCCCATGACTCATCCCAACAACCCAGAATGGTTGGGTGAAGGGTCTCAACCTGCATACAGGTCACGCAGACCTCGCAGGGACTTTCCTACGTTTGAGGGAGAAGAGGTGCACAAATGGTTGTACAAGTGCAACCAATATTTCGACATAGAGGAAATACCCGAGGCAGAGAAGCTGAAACTGGCTTCTTATTACTTGGATGGAATGGCTCTTTACTGGCACCAAAACTATACCAGAAGCTTGGACGGGCGTGAGCTCACATGGGCAGAGTATGTCGAAGCTCTATGCTGTCGATTTGGATGTCAAAGAGACCCATTAGAGGAACTCACAGAGCACAGACAAGAGGGAGACCTAGAGGAGTATATCAAAAATTTCGATGAACTCTGGAACCGAGCACAAATTTCAGAAAAACAAGCATTGGTCTTCTTTCTGGGAGGGCTGGAGCTTGAAATCAAGAACTTAGTCAAAATGTTCGAACCCAAGAGCCTCAAACAAGCCTATAATCTGGCTAGGCTTCACAATAACACTCTCACTCACCGAAAAATAACACCCCACTATCCCCGATCTCATGGTCAAATGTATTCTCCTTCCCCCCCTGTTAAGCCCCATTACCCTACCACCAGTCCAAATACAGACAGCAGCCAAGGGAAAAACACTTCACCAGCACTATTACCCACTCCCACAACCTATCACCCCAACCATAACCCTTCCTACTCTGGCAATAAACCATCCAAACCCATCAGAACCCAAGAAATGGATGACAGGAGAGCCAAAGGCCTATGTTTTTGGTGTGATGAGAAATTTGTGCCTGGGCATAAGTGCAGAAACCGAAGGCTATACTCCTTATGCATAGTAGATGATGAGGGAGACGATATAGAGGAGGAGGAGAACGGTTAAAAGGGAGCTTTCACCTTGAGGACAAGGTTGATTTCAAGGGCGGGGCATTGTCACGAACTGGAAAGGATGAGCCGAAGACTAACAGGAGAGAAGCTGGAAATGGAATTAGATTTTTATTTTTATGTAGACAAACGACTGCGTTTTCTGCAGTCCCTAAACGACTGCGTTGTGCAACACTTTTTATTTTAGTAGAAGAACCATCTAGGCTTCAGTAGTAGCCACTCTGGCAAACATAGAATTGTCTTTATATTTCCCAATGATGGGCACAGAACGATAACAAGAAAATATAACAAGAATTCGAAATATTCCTCCCCTCGTCTCTTTCTCTCAGGCATGCATTGTGCGTGTATTCTCTTCTCTTCTTAATTCGTCTTCAACCTCCTTCTTCTTTCCCAGCTCCCTCTGTTTTTCTCTCCCTCTTCTCACAGAATTTCTAACACGCTGCAGTTTTCCCCTCCCTTCCCGTCAGCTCTTAGCTCCGGGAGCTGCTAAGTTTTCCGTTCAGCTCACCCTCCACCATCGTCCAGCAGCAGCGTTAGTCTCTCTTTCCCCCGTTCAGCCTTCCTTGCCCGTCCGGTCTCTCGAGGGCCAACCTCCTCTCTGCCACCACACGCTCCTCTGCCCATTTCACGGCTTGACTCCTTTCCATAGCACCGTCCGGCTCGGCCACGACTACTCCCTTTATCCTCACCCACAACACTCCGATCGACCACGAAAACGACCCACAACCTCGGTTCTCCTTCCTCTCTCTACCGTCCCACGGTAGCACCCCTCATGACAACCCCATCACCGACTAACAAATCGGCCACCATTCAGCCACCCCGGCGATCCAGCCACCATTTGAAAAAAACCCAAGAACCGGGAGATCCGAAGAGGAGGAGCGGATCTGGCTGAGCTTGGATTGTGTTGTTTTTGTGTTTTTTGTCTAATTTACTGAGTCCACGGACATCATCACCCGGCGAGAAAAGGAAGGGAAGAGGCGGATCCCCGCTGTCATGTTGATTTTTCTCCGAGTGGCGTGTACCACGCAGCCGTGATCGATGGCAGCGTGAAATGATGCGCCACCGCTTCCTTATGAAGTCTCCACTGCCAGTGATGTTTCAGAGAGGTTTATTTTGTAATTTTCAGATTTTCATGTGTTTGTTTTAAATTATTATTATTTTTATTTTTTGTATATGTTATGAAATTGTAAATGAATCCCAAACAAATAATGAAAAAAAGAGAATGGGTGTGTGTGACCCATAAAGAGAATGGGTGAGTAAATGAATTCTAAAGTTTTTTTTATCATATTTTTTTGTGAAAAAAATGTGTTGTAATATTTTCATGTTTTAAAAGTGATATCGAAATCAATTAATATATTTGTGTTTGATGTTTAGAAAGTATTTTTGGAGGAAATTGACATATCTGATTTTTAAATTATCTTTTGGGCATGAAATGACAATAGAAAGCTAACATTCATAATGCAATAAAAATAAATAAATAGATAAAAAGTATGGAAATTAGTATTCCTTCTTACAATCACACGATGCAATAATTAGTATTCATTAATCACTAATAACAACACAATTTATTGATTTTATCACAAAATCCTGGACGAAACACCAACTTATTTTAAATCTAGGCAACCTATACGTCTGCGGTTGGAGTTGTAGTGTGATTTCCACTTCCTTGAAGGAACTTTGTCCTTTGATTGGGAAACCTGAAATATCATTGAAATATAAAATCAACTTAAACATGGTTATAGAATATAGTGATTAAATAATTGTAATTTAGTCAACATTCAAAAAAATATTCATCTTGTATTTGGTTTAACTTGTCTATCTCTTGACGTGGGCTAGATTTCAATACCTAGTATGATTATATATATATATATATATTTTGCTTTATCTAACATATAATTTGTAGTAATGATGATGTAGTGTTTTTAATAATATATAGAATAGAAGTAATATTCTGAAAGCAAACACTTGCCATGCTAAGAGGACTTGAACGATGAAAAACATTTCGGATTGGGTCTTGAGATCTTTCCGAAATGGCTGCGATGTCATGGCCTCTAATTTGCTGGTAGGATCGAAGGCTAGACCGGGTTGTATTGTGATCTCCACTTCCTTGATCAGTCGAGTTGTGATATGAAGGAAGTCTGTCCATTGATTGGGAAACCTGAAATATCATTGAAAAATAAAATCAATTTAAACATGGTTATAGAATATAGTGATTAAATAATTGTAATTTAGTCAACATTCAAAAAAATATTCATCTTGTATTTGGTTTAACTTGTCTATCTCTTGACGTGGGCTAGATTTCAATACCTAGTATGATTATATATATATATATATATATATATATATATATATATATATATATATATATATATATATATATATATTTTGCTTTATCTAACATATAATTTGTAGTAATGATCATGTAGTGTTTTTAATAATATATAGAATAGAAGTAATATTCTGAAAGCAAACACTTGCCATGCTAAGAGGACTTGAACGATGAAAAACATTTCGGATTGGGTCTCGAGATATTTCCGAAATGGCTGCGACGTCATGGCCTCTAATTTGCTGGTAGGATCGAAGGCTAGACCGGGTTGTATTGTGATCTCCACTTCCTTGATCAGTCGAGTTGTGATATGAAGGAAGTCTGTCCATTGATTGGGAAACCTGAAATATCATTGAAAAATAAAATCAACTTAAACATGGTTATAGAATATAGTGATTAAATAATTGTAATTTAGTCAACATTCAAAAAAATATTCATCTTGTATTTGGTTTAACTTGTCTATCTCTTGACGTGGGCTAGATTTCAATACCTAGTATGATTATATGTAAAGTTGCAAATACCTTCACCAATTCACTTAAAAAAATCCCAAGAACGAATTCAGGAAAATGAAAAAACTAGAAAATAAAAAATCATAAAACAATACAGTAATGAATGAAAAAAATAAGAATAGAATTCTAGAGAGAGAGAGGAAAATTCTTGCCTGGTGTTAATGGCAGTGAGAGAAATGAAAGAGTGTTATCGTTGCTGAAAATACTATGAGGCTGAATTTGTGTTGATCAGGAAGACAAAAATGGAAGGGAAATGACAGAGAAAATCTCCCACTCGTCTTTCTCTTCTTCTGTTTTCTCTCTTTGGCAGCCTTCAATGGTGTGCAGTGCTCAGCTTGCGAGCTCCTCGTACATGCTACATAGACGGGTCTGTGAAGGGTTGAATGACGTGTCAGGACTACTAAAGCCCGTCATGACTTCCTGGCTGCCAAAATCATCCGCGCTTTTTTAAATAAATAAAAATGGAAGATGATGATGGGCTGGTAGGGCTAGCTTATTCCTGTAATATTTTTCAATCTTTGGACTTTTTATGCAGAGATTTCTTCGAGGAACGAATCTCTAATTAGTTTTTTCTCTAATTCCTGTAATATTCCTCTAATTCTTCCTCTGTTAGATTAGTAGTCCTGACACACATACTATAGATTAGTGAGAGAAAATGTGAAGGGTTAATTCACACACACTATATCTGCTTGGAATCTAATCAACCCTTCACATGAGAGAAATTTTTTTTTAAATCATCTTTTTTTGTGGCAGCTTTCTTTCCAATTCGGAACAAGAAAATTGGAAAATGGCCAACTTATAGATCCCTTCTTCCTTTTATTTTTACCAACCTACCCGTATTAACGCTAAACGAATTTTCAAGCACATTTATTCAATGCGGTCACGGCCTGTAAGGAAAAAGTTCCGACATCCTGACAATCATAGAATAACAGATAAGCATCATTTCTCATTTGTCGACCTTACAAAATAACTTCTTCCTTTTTCTCATAACTAGATTGCTAGCATCATTTCTCTTTTGTCAGGGTTAATTTTTATTCAGTTAGATACGCTGGTGAGTTTATTCAGTTAGAATCACGACGTTTCGAGGGACAAAGAGACTGCTCCTTTGTCCCTTCCTGTGTAGTGGAACCACAATGGAGACTGCTCCTTTGTCACTATATCTAGGCTCCTTTGTCACTACTCCTTTGTCACAAAAGAGATCATTTCCCTTCCTGGTCGGTGTCAAGATGAATCTTTCAGGAAGGGTATCATCGTGACACGATTTAATCTTTCAGGAGAGTTAGGATTCAAAATGAAGTGACGACACAATTTCTTGAAAGCACTAAAATCTATTGCTCGTGGGGTTAATTGATGAAAAACTGACCCATGATTGAAACAAATACATTGTCTGGGGTGGAAAATCAAAATAAGGAAAAAAACGAGGGCCAGTTTATAAATTCTCTTGAAAAAGGAGACATTGATGGGGATAAATGACAGATAGATGACGTGATGTTAGAAAGGGTGTCACCTCGTCCTTCTCTATTCTTTTCTTCAAATAATTGGTAAATGACTGAAATTTGGATCTTCTCTGTCCTTGTTTCTTATTTCTTTTCAAAAATATTTTCTAAAAATTTTGAGATTTTTTTATTTTTTATTTAAATTATTTTTTGGGTATTTTTAGATATTTTTATTTGTTAATGTCAAAAATATTTTTTTTTAAATTATTATTTTGATGTATTTTTATACAAAAAACACTTTCAAAAATAACCTCAACCACCCACACTCACATATAAGACTCAAATATAGAAAAAAAAAACAAGGAAAAGAAACTCAAATCTTGCATAAAAACATTTAGTCAGTGATTGTTATTGATTTATATTTGTAGTTGTTTTTTAAAATATTTTTTGTTTAAAATATATTAAAATAATTTATTTTTTAATTTTTAAAAAAATTATTTTTGATATCGGTATATTAAAATGATCTACAAACATAAAAAAAAAAATAGTTTAAAGAAAAAAATAAAATATTTTTTAAAACGTAATGTCAAACATATGCTTAGTAAATAAGAAAATATTTTTTTAAAATATAATGTCAAACATATACTTAGTAAATAAAAATTACTTTCTAATATACACAATTGATTGACCGATAATATTTTAAATTGAACAAAATTAACTTTTAATACATGATATAAACCTAACTTAGTTTAATATTTTATTAAATTTTGCTCGTGGCGAGTTAGGATTCAAAATGAAGTGAAAACACAATTTCTTGAACGCACAAAAATCTATTGCTCGTGGGGTTAATTTCGCTTGATGAAAAACTGGCCCATGATTGAAACAAAAACATATAGTCTGGGGCGGAAAATCAAAATAAAGAAAAAAACGAGGGTCAGTTTATAAATTCTCTTGAAAACAAACACGCTACCACACACAGTAAAAAGGTAGTCACAAATATAGATAGATTTACATAATCTGCCACTAGAAGTATGTCAGCCCTCGCCATGCCTCTCCTACAGAACACAGTGATTTCAGGCAAAACACCTGCGTGTTTGAAGCTCGCATGTCACGAATTGGAACAAGAGATGTGGAAGGGGATGAGGAAAAGGAGGTGGTGGTTGACTGATGGATTTCAAAAAAAAGCGACCGTTACTGGAAATAGCACCAAAATGCACCGTTTGCAATCACATTCAACCTGTATGTATAAACGCACCGTTTAAATTTCCTTCGTTGGTAAGAGCACGTGTAAGAATAATAGCAAATCCTATAATGCAAGTTGGGTCTTGGCCTAGCGGTTGAAGAGACTTGTTTTCTTCTTCTACACCAGGATTTAAGTCCCACCATGCACGCCTGTCACCCCCGCGGTGCCTTACATGCTTACTGGGCTTGCAGGATGTTTAGTAAGTCCGGGGATTAGTTGTGGTGCGCGTAAACTGGCCCGGACACCCCGGTTATAAAAAAAAACAAATCCTATCATTCTGGAACATCGAACCACTGTACTGGTGTATCTGTCTGTGGTCACAGAAATGAATGAATGCATGAACGAGAGAGATCCGGGTGAGTCGCTCAATTCTATCCATATTCTTCTTCTTCTTCCTCGTCTATTTTACTCGTTCTTAATAGAAATATTATGATGATAAAAAACTTATAATTTGTAAAATAAACCTCGAGTTTGAAACAAAATATATATTTTTTATAAGATTTTGAGATATTCAAGGTTTTAATTCTTCATATACATGAACATATCAAGATTCTCATGATGTACTTTCCAAAAATATGTTTCCTCTCTTAAAAAAAGAGTATATTCTACTTGTTTTTCGCTTGATATTGTTCGATCATTCCTGTGAGGAAACCAGTGTTTCACTGAGTTCTTAAATCGTTGGCAACATTTCCATTTCTGTAGTACCATCGCAGCTCTGCAATGGCCGCCAATTTAGAAGCAGAGCCTCGAGTTTCTTATAAACATGCCCAGAAACAAAAAGGGCCAGACCCTACAAGATCCAGAAGCCGACCGATTCAACTCCCTCCCACGGGACTCTTCCATCTCTCAAGATGATCCTTTCTCTGTTATAGTTGGTTCTCACGAGCTCGAAGGAGGTTGGATTCTTCACCTATTCAATCTTATATTTCCTTCTCCTTAACTGCACCTGGAAGTAGCTAGGGTTTACAGGGTTTGAGCTTGGACCGGAACCTGATTCTCTTCGTGGTTATTGTTTTTGTGAATGCTAGTTTTCTTTCGCCCGAGGAGATTGATGAAGCTGGTTATGGCTTAGAAATTCCTGAACCCGAGAGGAAGGTGAAGAAAGAGAGAGAAAATGATCCCATTCTTGTTTTTTCTTGGAAAAAAGAAGAAGAGAGGATTGGTTTATATACTAAAAATAATAGCACCATTCGCGAATGATATATATTTTTAAATAAAAATAAAATGAAAGCTTAATTTTTTAAATGATCATTTATTGCGCTGTCTTGTTTTTTAGATTAACTAGTTTGTATGCTGAGTTACATTGCAGGTATCAAAAAAAGTTTAAATGTAAAAAACAATTATTAAAATAAAGTTGTTTTATTTTTTTTTCTATTACGATCGTTTTTTATTAACGTATTTAACTAGAATAATTGTTTGCGTTAAATATACATTTTATGATTATTAAACCAAATTAACAAAAAAATATTTTTATCAAAATAGCATGTCAAATTTTATGTGTGATTTAAAACTAAAAAAAATATATTACAAAATTATGTTTGAAATCTCAACTGCTAGTTGAACTAAGTGTTTGTTTGGTAGTGTGGTTGATATTGTTTTTTAAAGTGTTTTTTCGTTCAGAAATGCATTAAAATTATGATTTTTATTTTTTTAAAATTATTTTGACATCAATACATAAAAATGATCTAAAAACACCAAAAAATAAAAAAAAATATTTTTTTCGAAAATATTTTTGAAACGCAATAGCGAATAGGGCTTGAGTTAACTTTAGTTTAATAATATGTCGGATCTAATACACTTGAATTCACTTATTCACTGAAATCAGGGTAATGTTAGACTGACAATATGCTAAACATAATATACCTGGATTTATCCATTAGTTGCACCTAAGATAACATGGGTCTACCAATCTATTAGATCCAATACATTTTAGTTCAATTGCAATTGTACTTCAGGTAACGTGAGACTGACAATATGTTAGATAATACATTTTAAATTTAGTCACAGCTGCATCTAAGATAATAAAGATCTAGCAAGTTGTTAGATCCAAATTAATTAAGACTTTCCAATTCTTCACTTTCTTGAAGATAAAAAGTTAAAGATATTGTAAATATTTTATGAACTACCAAGGCTCAAAACTTTTTCTACTCTGAAAACTTGTATATATTTTAAAATACTAATCATTCCAAAAAACAAGAATAAACAATATTGTTATTGGAATTTAACTCTTTTCTTTCATTTACTGTTTTTCTCATTAAAAATTATAATTTAATCATCATAGAATTTTTAAATCCTACCAATCAAAATTGTTTTTGAAGGTGCCAAGCCTTTTACTATTAATTTGGTATTAATAAATAAGCTAAGGAAAAAAATAGCATACTTAAACACCTTGATTAGCCATTATTCAAATATCAAATAATTTATTCCTTAAACACTCTGTATTATAGAAAATCATCACAGGAATTAATTAAACTAAGTATGGTATGTAATTTCCCTATACTTTCTCATTTCCTCACAAATGAAGTTGATCAGTGGAACCATCTCCCTCATTTTCCAATCAAGCATGGCCCGAGCCCAGTGTAGCTCACATACAATGGGTTTTGTGGTATTGGTTCTACCCCCAGTTTGAAGCTCTCGGCCCAATAACACAAAATAAAACGAGTTTCTAAACGGATAAGACTACAAAACGGAGGAAGCCAACCGGAATCGAGGGGCTGTGCGCTGCCTATGCCATGAGCATGGAGGTTGTCCCTGCACTCTCTTCATTTCCCCATTTCACTCTTCCTAACACCAACCCAAAACCCACTCTCATCTCCTCTAACCTTCAGGTACTCTTTTCACTGCACTACAATCTATCCCTGCAGAAATACATTTTTAGATCGAATAAAGAAAAATCTAAGCGATTAAATTGCAATGATTTTCGCAGGTTCTGCTATGGAGATCCCCGTTAATGAATGCACAGTTAAATCACAACTACAGCAAGCGTAGAGGCTGTATTAGTGTTGTCGGAGCCTCTAGACGCAGCCTTTGGTCTCAGTTTTCGAACAGCTATGATCGATGCAATCTCGAGTTGGGGAAGTGTATTGGCAGGCTCCGGAAATTCATGAATTCTTCAGAAAAAATGAGAAAACATGTTTCTTCTACTCTTTTCACCCGGTTGGTTGTTTCGGTGTTGATGGTTTCTTTTGCGGTCAGCAATTCTCCGTCTTGTGAGTTCTCAATTTCTATGCCAAAAATACGCGGAGGCAGTGCTAAATCATGTTCGGAGACTGGTTGCTTAATTTCTGTTGTTTTTTAGGGGCTTTGAACGAAGAAAATCTTCTCTTCTTAGAGGCTTGGAGGACGATTGACCGTGCTTATGTTGACAAAACGTTCAATGGGCAAAGCTGGTTCCGGTACAGAGAAAATGCTTTGCGCAATGAACCGATGAACACGCGCGAAGAGACATGTATGATCCTATTCTCTTCAAATCATTCATTATTTCTTTTTGGTGGCTTCCTGCATCTCACCTGGCTAAATTTTTATTGAATTATCTGTGCCTACGTGCATGTTGAAAGATAAGATTTCTGTTATTCCGTACTTCAGAACCATTGGTCGTAAAATTAGTTGATATATGTAGTTTCTGACTTCAGGTTTGAAAAATAAAAAAATAAAAAAAGGTAAACATTGTTCACGTGAAAAATGCTGAACTAGTTCAAGTTAATTTCTCTTAAACATCCGGGGATGTTTTAAACTTCGGAATTTATTTGTAGATACTTGTTATTTTGTTTTTATTCACTATTTATTGTTAATTATCTTTTACATTTGAGTTGGAGTTTTATACATCTTGAAGTATTTTTATAAATTATTATTTTTTATAATATATATATTGCACCCCAAAACGAAACACCAAATTGCTCTGACACTGAAATATATCGTACCAAAAAAAGAAGAAGGAACGATAGCTGGAATGGTCTTCACAACCATGCTTCCACCTGAAGGGAGTATCCTCCCATTATTTATTTTCTTGTGTCATAGTTAACCGTAGCATACACTTTGAATTTGCTGCCTCTCTAAGCACCCGTGCATATTTTCTATATCAGACACGGCTATCAGGAAGATGCTTGCCACACTTGATGATCCTTTCACTCGATTTCTTGAACCTGAGAAGTTCAAGAGTTTGCGGGTATGAGGCATTTTTATCATATTGATGTTATCTATTGCATTTTGGCCGAATAACTGGAAGGAAATCTATAGATGTTGGTATATGCTGTCTACTTAAGGAGTTTTTTGAATTTGATGATCTTGTCTGAAACCTGTCCATGTTTTCTCTGAAGGCAGTCTGGAACAAAAAGTGCTGTTACTGGTGTAGGGCTGTCAATAGGCTATCCTATGACACCTTCGTTGAATTTGTGCTGTGGTTTTCAGTTTTAAATGGGGATTTTGAGGGTCCCACCAGCAATTTATCAATCACACAATGCAATAATTAGTATTCATTAATCACTAATAACAACACAATTTATTGATTTTATCACAAAATCCTGGACGAAACACCAACTTATTTTAAATCTAGGCAACCTATACGTCTGCAGTTGGAGTTGTAGTGTGATTTCCACTTCCTTGATCAGTCGTCCTTTGATTGGAAAACCTGAAATATCATTGAAAAATAAAATTAATTTAAACATGGTTATAGAATATAGTGATTAAATAATTGTAATTTAGTCAACATTTAAAAAAATATTCATCTTGTATTTGGTTTAACTTGTCTATCTCTTGACGTGGGCTAGATTTCAATACCTAGTGTATATACATACATATATATATATATATATATATATATATATATATATATATATATATATATTTTGCTTTATCTAACATATAATTTGTAGTAATGATGATGTAGTGTTTTTAATAATATATAGAATAGAAGTAATATACTGAAAGCAAACACTTGCCATGCTAAGAGGACTTGAACGATGAAAAACATTTCGGATTGGGTCTCGAGATCTTTCCGAAATGGCTGCGACGTCATGGCCTCTAATTTGCTGGTAGGATCGAAGGCTAGACCGGGTTGTATTGTGTTCTCCACTTCCTTGATCAGTCGAGTTGTGATATGAAGGAAGTCTGTCCATTGATTGGGAAACCTGAAATATCATTGAAAAATAAAATCAACTTAAACATGGTTATAGAATATAGTGATTAAATAATTGTAATTTAGTCAACATTCAAAAAAATATTCATCTTGTATTTGGTTTAACTTGTCTATCTCTTGACGTGGGCTAGATTTCAATACCTAGTATGATTATATATATATATATATATATATATATATATATATATATATTGCTTTATCTAACATATAATTTGTAGTTAATGATGATGTAGTGTTTTTAATAATATATAAAATAGAAGGTATATTCTGAAAGCAAACACTTGCCATGCCATGTGCCTGGTCACGAGCCTCCTGACGACCTGAACGATGGAAAACATTTGGGATTAGGTCTCGAGCTCTTTCTGAGATGGCTGCGACGTCTAGCAAATGACCAGTAATTTGTTGGTAGGATCGAAGGAGTGCCTTCACAAGTATAACTCCACCGAGAGCCAATAGAAAGTATCCAAAAGGAGGGGCGAGAATCAAGAGGAGCAAATCACTAGCAAGAGCTCCAGAGAGAAGGGAGATGTGCTCGAGTGTGGCAAGACAAACTGTTTCTGGCAGCTGGTGGGCTCGTAGCAAGAGAGCTATGAAAGCTGTCCAATAGAGGAGGGAGGTCAAAATGTACAGCAAGATAATAGTGCCATGCTCCTCAAACGAGGAAATTTCTTTGTTTTGATATTTCAGCTGGAGAAGAGCTAGCAGCATGAGATAGAGAGAGTTCATGGCAGCATGCATGGCAGTGGGGGAAGAACTCATGATCGGCTGCAGGAGCTGTTCTCTTGCCTAACCAAAACATAAACCTCATGAGATTAATTGTTTAGATTATGAATAAAAAAAAAGAATAATACAAATTAATTAATATCCCCCATGATCATGGCCACATCTCTTTTTTTTTGGAACATTTAATGTATATTAGAAAAAGGAATTTACAATGGGGGCCAGCTAAAACCGGCCCAGAAGCAAAAAACAAAGGGGAACAGGCCTCCCCAAACCGAGGCCCAAAAGGCTTCACAAACAGCCTGAAGGCTGAGGAAAAAAAAAAGGGGGAACAGGCCTCCCCAAACCGAAGCCCAAAAGGCTTTACAAACAGCCTGAAGGCTGAGGAACAGGCCTCCCTAGGCCGAAGCCCATAAGGCAAAACCGAGAGCCCTAAGGCTGAGAAAACGGGGGGACAGGCCTCCCCAGGCCGAGAGCCTAAAGGCTAAAAAGAAAAGAGGGAACAGGCCTCCCTAAGCCAAGAATTCAAAGGCTGAGGCTGACGAACAAGGCTCCTCAGAAGGCCGGGTCATGGCCACATCTCGTTGGAAAGAATGAGTACAGCACTAATTCCTAGCAGTGTCTGAACTAGAGGATTCAATTATGGTAAAACAAAACCAATAGCAGGGTCTGAACCAGAGGATTCAGTCATGGTAATACAAACCCACTTGAAATCCTAACACTAACAGCTAAAAAGAAACAAGAAACTGAAAAGCAAGTATTTTGGTCCCAAAAGATGCTTTCTGAGGTAGAAAAGTGAGCACCAAAGACAGGATCAGATTTTGCTCTTTTACCTGAGTAATCGGAAATGTTGGCAGCATCGCTGATGAAGACCAGTTTACGAGACAGGAGACCAAAGAAGAAGAAAATAGACCTATTTATAGGAAAAGGCAGAAACTTTGATTAGTTTTTAGACGAAGTATATATTACCATTCCACGTGCGTAGTACATACGTGCGAAGTATATATCGTCGACCTTCAACCCCATTCATATATCGTGTGGAACATTGAAGGTCGACGATATATGAAAAAGAACAAGAGATCATTTTTTCTCGAGAAACAAACAAGAAAAAGGCTAGGTTTTACTAAAAATGGCACAGGAAACAAAATCTGTAAAGTTGCAAATACCTTCACCAATTCACTTAAAAAAATCCCAAGAACGAATTCAGGAAAATGAAAAAACTAGAAAATAAAAAATCATAAAACAATACAGTAATGAATGAAAAAAATAAGAATAGAATTCTAGAGAGAGAGAGGAAAATTCTTGCCTGGTGTTAATGGCAGTGAGAGAAATGAAAGAGTGTTATCGTTGCTGAAAATACTATGAGGCTGAATTTGTGTTGATCAGGAAGACAAAAATGGAAGGGAAATGACAGAGAAAATCTCCCACTCGTCTTTCTCTTCTTCTGTTTTCTCTCTTTGGCAGCCTTCAATGGTGTGCAGTGCTCAGCTTGCGAGCTCCTCGTACATGCTATATAGACGGGTCTGTGAAGGGTTGAATGACGTGTCAGGACTACTAAAGCCCGTCATGACTTCCTGGCTGCCAAAATCATCCGCGCTTTTTTAAATAAATAAAAATGGAAGATGATGATGGAAGGAGAATTGGGCTCCAAAATTCAACGAAGGTATATTGCATATTGCAGGAGACCGACAGAGAGATTGTGATTTTGAGGGTCCCACCAGCAATCAATTTTAAATGGGGATTTTGAGGGTCCCAATTCCCCTTCCAGGCAAGTGGGGGTCTTTGCACACAAACGAGCTTTCCTTCTCGAACATTTTAGTTCCAATACATTTTAGTTCAATTGCAATTGTACTTCAGGTAACGTGAGACTGACAATATGTTAGATAATACCCCTCGAGAAGGAAAGCTCGTTTGTGTGCAAAGACCCCCACTTGCCTGGAAGGGGAATTGGGACCCTCAAAATCCCCATTTAAAATTGATTGCTGGTGGGACCCTCAAAATCACAATCTCTCTGTCGGTCTCCTGCAATATGCAATATACCTTCGTTGAATTTTGGAGCCCAATTCTCCTTCCATCATCATCTTCCATTTTTATTTATTTAAAAAAGCGCGGATGATTTTGGCAGCCAGGAAGTCATGACGGGCTTTAGTAGTCCTGACACGTCATTCAACCCTTCACGACCCGTCTATAGCATGTACGAGGAGCTCGCAAGCTGAGCACTGCACCATTGAAGGCTGCCAAAGAGAGAAAACAGAAGAAGAGAAAGACGAGTGGGAGATTTTCTCTGTCATTTCCCCTTCCATTTTGTCTTCCTGATCAACACAAATTCAGCCTCATAGTATTTTCAGCAACGATAACACTCTTTCATTTCTCACTGCCATCACCAGGCAAGAATTTTCTCTCTCTAGAATTCATTCTATTTTTTTCATTCATTACTGTATTGTTTTATGATTTTTTATTTTCTAGTTTTTTCATTTTCCTGAATTCGTTCTTGGGATTTTTTTAAGTGAATTGGTGAAGGTATTTGCAACTTTACATATAATCATACTAGGTATTGAAATCTAGCCCACGTCAAGAGATAGACAAGTTAAACCAAATACAAGATGAATATTTTTTTAAATGTTGACTAAATTACAATTATTTAATCATTATATTCTATAACCATGTTTAAATTGATTTTATTTTTCAATGATATTTCAGGTTTTCCAATCAAAGGACGACTGATCAAGGAAGTGGAAATCACACTACAACTCCAACTGCAGACGTATAGGTTGCCTAGATTTAAAATAAGTTGGTGTTTCGTCCAGGATTTTGTGATAAAATCAATAAATTGTGTTGTTATTAGTGATTAATGAATATTAATTATTGCATCGTGTGATTGTAAGAAGGAATACTAATTTCCATACTTTTTATCTATTTATTTATTTTTATTGCATTATGAATGTTAGCTTTCTATTGTCATTTCATGCCCAAAACATAATTTAAAAATCAGATATGTCAATTTCCTCCAAAAATACTTTCTAAACATCAAACACAAATATATTAATTGATTTCGATATCACTTTTAAAACATGAAAATATTACAACACATTTTTTTCACAAAAAAATATGATAAAAAAAACTTTAGAATTCATTTACTCACCCATTCTCTTTATGGGTCACACACACCCATTCTCTTTTTTTCATTATTTGTTTGGGATTCATTTACAATTTCATAACATATACAAAAAATAATAATAATAATAATAATAATTTAAAACAAACACATGAAAATCTGAAAATTACAAAATAAACCTCCTCTGAAACACTGCTGGCAGTGGAGACTTCACAAGGAAGCGGTGGCGCGTCATTTCACGCGCCCCGTCACTGGTGCGCGTGGTACACGCGCCTCGACGGAGAAAAATCAATATGACAGGCGGGGATCTGCCTCTTCCCTTCCTTTTCTCGCCGGTGATGATGTCCGTGGACCTGTAAATTAGACAAAAACACAAAAACAACACAATCCAAGCTTCGGCCAGATCTGCTCCTCCTCTTCAGATCTCTGGTTCTTGGGTTTTTTCAAATGGTGGCTGGACTGCCGGGGTGGCTGAATGGTGGCCGATTTGTTGGCTGGTGATGGGGTTGTCGCGGGGTGCTATCGTGGACGGTAGAGAGAGGAAGGAGAACCGAGGTTGTGGGCTGTTTCCGTGGCTGATCGGAGTGTTGTGGGTGAGGATACAGGGAGTAGCTGTGGCCGGAGCCAGACGGTGCTATGGAAAGGAGTCAAGCCGTGGGGGCTGGCAGAGGAGCAGGTGGTGGCAGAGAGGAGGTTGGCCTGAGAGACTGGACGGCAAGGAAGGCTGAACGGGGGGAAAGAGAGACGAACGCTGCTGTTGACGATGGTGGAGGGTGAGCTGAACGGAAAACTTAGCAGCTCCCGGAGCTAAGAGCTGACGGGAAGGGAGGGGAAAACAAAGGAAGGCTGAGGCAGTGGGGGAGGAAGGCTGGCCGGCGACGACGAGGTAGAGTGAGGAAGTGGGAGAGTTGGCTGGCGACGGGAGAGGGTAAGAAAAGAAATGAAGGGGCTGGGGCTGCAGCCCTCTCACAAAATATGAAATTAGGGTTTCCCCTTTCGTTTCCCCCCCTCTCTACCCCATTCTCCGAAGCCGTTCATCTCTATTTATAGAGATGGAATTTGCGAGTTCTTTTCACTTTAATGTTTAGTTTTGGATTTATGTAATTTAATCCCTAATTTGACCATTAAAATTCAATTGTTTTCAATTTGATCCCTAACTTCACGCAATTAGATTGGAAAAATGCAATTCGGTCTCTCAAAAACTCCAAACTTCTCAATTGAACCCAAATTAATCTCAAGAATTTGATTTTTTTTATCGATTAAACCCTTAATTAATTTGATGCAACCAATTTTAAAATATAATTAAGTCATTCCACTTAATTAAATCTTTTAATTGGACCCTAAATTAATTTTCAAATATAATTATATTTTTAAATTGGTCGACGATTAAATCAAATCAACCTATAAAAATATAATTCTATCTTCACGACTTAATTTTTACACAGATTTATCCAATGATAAATTATTTTTGCTTTATATATGTACTTTCCTCTATTTTGGGGACAAAAAAGATACGATCAGACTCTCGAAAACAACCAAAATTTACACATTGATTTTTCTACCCTCACTGGCTCTTTTTATTTTATTTTTGTTATTTTTTGGTATATTTTAGAGAATGACTTAGAAATTAAGAGATGACAGAGGTAATGATCAATCATCTATCTTTTAAACAACGTGTTGCTTATTTTCTTGTAGTGATTAAAATGTTGTTATGAAAGGGAAGAACAAAAATTGATCCTCTGATAATTGCAGAGTATATTGTAATTACTGTCATTGAATAGCTTACCTGTAATATGTCATAGAATAGTGCATCTAGATTGCTGCATACCGTGTATATATATGTTATCAATTCTTACACAAAGGAATAACACAAAAACATATTTCCACTGTGAAACTCTTTATGGTATCAAAGTCTTGTTGACCCAGCGGTCACGAGTTTGAATCTCACCACCCTCATTCTATTTGATAACAATCAAGCACAGGGTAGAGTGGGTCTTTGTGCAAGTTTAAAGCCCAAAGAGCTTCCACTTGAGGAGGTGTGTTAGAGAATAATATAAATCATATTCTAGGGCCTCACCTATCAGCTTAATCTTTTAGGTGAAATGGTTCCTTAACAAAAGTTTCCTAGTTACTCTCACTTAAAGGTCTTTGGTTGTCAGTGCTTTGTCTCTACACATCCTGTTTGCCCTAGTAAATTTGATCCTAGGTCAACAGAATGTATTTTTATTGGGTATCCATTCGGCAAAAAGGGGTACAAGGTTTATCACTTCCCAACTAAGAAAACTCTAGTTTTCAGGGACGTGGTTTTCTTTGAACATGTATTTCCCTTCAAGAATAATTCTGAGCATCCTCTATCTCATGATATAGCTGTGTTTCCTTCTGTGAATCGATTTATTTATTATGATGATTTATCAAAAACAAACCCTACAGTTCCTCAACTTGGCCACACACCCAACAACCTTCCACATCCCCAGTCTTCCAATGAGCAACCTTTTAGTTCTTCAGACATTTCTCCCTCCCCATCCCTTCCATCCTAGAGCCTACACTGTTAGAAACATCTATTCCTCTCACAGACCCAAATCTAACCGTTCCCATACAACCCCATTCACATTCAGACCAGTCTCCACCACGACAGTCTTCTCGTGCTACAAAACTCCCCACGGCATTACAAGACTTTCAAATCGATATTGCCCTACCTTCTTCTCTCGTGCTGTCATCTTCTTCAAACAAGGTCACAACTTTTAGTATGCCTTATGATCTCTCTCATGTTCTTTCTTATGCTAATTTGTCATCTCCCCATAAAACCTTCATTGCTAATATTACCATGCAAAGAGAACCCACATCTTTTTCTCAGGCTTCTAAAGATCCTAAGTGGAGGGAAGTCATCCGGCTAGAGATACAAGCACTGCAGTCCAACAAAACATGGAGCCTAGTCCCACCACCAGCTCACAAGCGACCAATCGGCTGTATATGGGTGTACAAAATCAAGTATAATCTTGATGGCACCGTTAAATGCTATAAGGCTAGATTGGTGGTCAAAGGTTACAGCCAAGTGGAAGGCCTTGAATATCGGGAGACATTCGTGCCAATTACCAAGCTCACCACTGTTCGTGTCTTGCTCAGCCTTGCAGCTCAACAGAATTGGCACCTCCACCAATTGGACATGAATAACACATTCCTCAATGGTGATCTCCATGAAGATGTGTACATGCAGCTTCCTCCTGGCTTCCAACCACAGGGGGAGAATAATGTCTGCAAACTACATAAATCCCTATACGGTTTGAAGCAGGCTTCTAGGCAATGGTTCTTAAAGCTCTCCTCAGCACTTACATCAGCTGGTTTCAAGCAGTCTTGGTCAGATTATTCCATGTTTGTCCGACGTCAACAAGGTGTCTTTACGGTTTTATTAGTTTATATGGATGATGTTATCCTTGCAGGCAATAACTCAGAAGACATTAAGAGGACAAAACAATTCCTATCAACTTAGTTCAAGCTGAAGGACTTGGGATAAATGAAATATTTCCTTGGATTAGAAATAGCCAGATCCAAGCACGGAATTGCTTTAAGCCAAACAAAGTATGCATTGGAAATTCTTGAAGATACAGGATTTCTTGGAGCAAAACCTTCCCGCTTTCCAGTTGAGCTAAATGCATCTCTCACACAAGACGATGGCAGATTATTAGAGGACGCATCGCAGTATCAAAGTCTTGTTGGACGCCTCATTTATCTGACAATCACCAAGGCAGATCTCGTGTATGACGTTCATGTACTTAGCCAATTCATGGATAAGCCACGACAACCTCACTTGGATGCAGCTCACTAGGTGTTAAGATACCTCAAGCAGACGCCAGGTCAAGGCATCCTTTTGCCTTCCACGAGATCATTGGAATTAATAGCATATTGTGATGCAGATTGGGCACGATACAAGGACACTAGAAAATCAACAACGGGTTATTGTATCTTCCTTGGAAACACTCCCATTTCGTGGAAAACAAAGAAGTAAAGCACGGTCTCATGTTCAAGTGCAGAATTTGAGTACCGTTCTATGGCTACCACCTATTGCGAAATAACATGGTTGCAATACATGTTGAAAGAGTTACATGTTCAGTGTTTACAACCAACCAAGTTATTCTATGATAACAAGGCTACAATCCATATAGCATCTAACCCCGTGTTTCATGAAAGAACCAAACACATAAAGATCGACTGTCATGTCGTGAGGGAGAGAGTTCAAAGAGGGTTGATTCAAACAATATACATACGAACCAAGGAGCAGCCAACAGACATCTTCACAATGCCTCTAAATTCAAATCATTTTTGAACAAGTTAGGAGTGATTAATATCCACTCTAACTTGAGGGGGAGTATAAAAGGGAATAACAAAAATTGATCATCTAATAATTGCAGAGTATATTGTAATTACTGTCATTGAATAGCTTGCCTATAATATGTTCTAGAATATATTGTTGCGTACCGTGTATATATATGTTACCAATTCTTGCACAAAAGAATAACACAGAAACATATTTCCACTGTGAAACTTTTTTGTTGTTTCCTATGGTACACACTTTTCTTTCACTCCCTAAGAATCCAACCACACAAATAAAAATATATTTTCTTGTTTTCTTACATTTTCATGTTACTCTCCATTCTCACGTTGTTTAAAAGATAGATGATTGATCATTACCTCAATCTACTTAAACTCTATTTTCTATCAACATGTTCCTCTTTTTTTTAATCCGAATTTTATAAATGAAACACCATAAATAACAAAGAATATGACTCTCCTTCAAAAAGCTATTCCACGAATGGGTGATAGGGTGCGGTTGGTTGGTGTTTCAGCAGACACAGTATGACTCTCCTTCAAAAAGCTATTCCACGAATGGGTGATAGGTGGAGAGACGTGATTTTCTCTTTCAAAAAGCTATTCCACGAATAATTAATTTGCAATGACCACTTGTTGCACGCACTTGTTGCAAATTAGGAGTAGCAGTGGAGATTAATTTGCAAGAAGCACTTGTTGTAAAGCAGAAAGGCTTAAAGAAGTAGGAGTAGCGTGCGTGGATAGTACTAGCTAGAATATTTCACACTTAACTTCCACATTTAGGCTGGGATAGGATAGAAGAGACATACATTTTAAAAAAACAGAAATATATTTGGTTGCTCGTAAAAAATAGACATATGATTCGGTTGTCCATTTGAGCCTAGATCTTAGGATCTCTAACCAGCTTAGGTTGAGTTTTCATCATGACAATTCTTTGAATATAGGCTTCAATCCTGTTATCCTTTATGTCTTATTTACTTGGTCTATATTATCCTTTAGCTTTACATAACCAATAACGATAATCTCATTTGAGAGAAACTATCTTACGATCTTTAATATATATATATATAATTAATGGCAAGTATACCATCCGTGCTCATTGAGAAACTATTTATGTAACCATCATTAGAAGGTGAAGAAAGATGGTAGGTCATTAGAAGGTGAAACAATATTGAGTAGTTTCATATCCTCACTCGAATGCTTAGAACTTGTAGTTTCTGTAAGCACGGGTGCATCATTCTCAAGGTTGTCAATCCAGAACTCATCCTCGATTTATATTTTTTCTTTTACATCAAGTTTGTAACTACCGTTTTGATTGTCATTTTTTTTTTTTTATTAATACGAAATGTTTCGGTTTCAGAGCGTTTTGGCATTATACTGTTCATATATAATTAATTAATTATATATGTGAAAAACTTAAAAAAAAATATATAATTTTTATTTTTTATAAAATCAAAGTTGACATGATTTTTTTAATAATATATATTTTTTTAATTTTTATTGTTTTTATTTTTGCATTTTAATATATCTCACAAACAATAAACAATAGTGTGTGTATGCGTGTGTGTGTGTGTGTATAGGTCAGTGGGCGGGAGATATATTAACAATACTCTAAAACGTGTGGGGAAAGCGTGGGCGGGAGATATATTAACAATACTCTAAAACGTGTGGGGAAAGCACTGTAGCTCCCCACACATTTCACTATGGATTGCTATAGTGCTTTCCCTTTTTCTTTTTTGATTTTGATTTTTTTTGTTTTTTTCTCTAATTACATTTTTTTCTAATTATTTGTTTTTTTCTTGATTATGTTTCTTTTCTGATTATATTTTTTTTCATGAAATATTTTTTTTTGCTGGTTATACTTCTTTAATTTTTTTTCTTTTTCCACTTTTATATTTTTTTATGATCGGGGTGTCCGAGCTAGCTTAAGCGCACCATAATTAATCCAGAGATCCAAACTTTTTTTTTATAATTAGAGTGTCCAGACCAGTTTATGCATACCATGACTAATTCTCGGATCTTTTTTTTTTACTAAAGTGCTTTCCTGCTGGTATATTTTTTTTCTTTTTTTCTTATACTTTTATTTTGTTCACTTATATTTTTTTTTATAATCGGGGTCTGCGGGTCAGTTTAAGTACACCACGACTAATTCTCGGATCGAGTTTGTTTTTAAAACAATATTGATTGCTACAGTGCTTTCATGTTTATATTTTTTTTCTTTAACTTTTTTTTATATAATCATGGTCTTTGAGTCAGCTTAAGTTTTTTATTATATTTTTATGCGAAATCGAGGGCCAAATTAAACAAATTGAGAGTTTAATGGTCGATTGGGGGTTAAATCGCGCAAATCAGAAACCAAGGACCAGAATAAAAAGGCACGCAAAGCTAAGGTTACTCTCAAAATTTTAACGGGATGCAATTACACAAAAATTGAAAGTTTAAAGCCAATTAAGGGATCAATTAGAACAATTATAAATTGGGGGACCAAATCACACTCTTACCTCCCTAAATATTTTGAAACTTGCAGGCGTGCCTGCACTGCATTTCCAGGCTGCCCGATATTGCATGATCAAGCGGCGGCAACCCTTCGCTGCACGCCATGAGCAGCCGAAGGGTTGCCTTGCATGGCTATAAATAGAGAAAAAAAGAGCAGGAAGAGGAGGAGGAGAATGAAGAGAGAAGGCAAGGGGAGAAAAATAACAGAGAAAGTGAGGATCGAGAAGAGAAAATATTGAAAAGGCTAAGAGCAGGGAGGAAAATTCACGGTTGCAGTGAGGGGAAGATCATCACGAAGAACAGACGAGAACATAGAAAAAAGAACAGAGAACAAAGAAGAGAAAAACAGAGGAGGAAATTCAAAAAAATACAAAGATCTTTAGACAAAGGAGAGGAGATTTACGTAACAAATTGCATGAAAATAACAGCGTGAATCACTCTTCATCTTCTTCGTCTGTGCAACAGCTCTCTCTCCCTCTCTCTCTCTCGATTTGCAAGTCTGTTTCTCTCTCTAACACCAGCTCAGTCAAGCTCTCTCTCACCACCCGCAGAGGCCATTCAACCAACTATATCCACCCTCATCACCACCAGCAACCTCTCTCCATGCCAAACAGCCCAACAACAACTCAGGCGAAAGCAGCAGGAGCAGCCCCAGTTGACAGCAACGCAGGCCGGCCAACTTTCGACGCCTCCTCTGGCCACCATTTCCGACGCCACCACAACCGGAAGAACCACCTCAACCTCCTCTACCCAACGGTATTAACAGGTACATTATTCGTCACACTCCAAAATTAAGCATTCCACTGTCATCTTCTTGCATTTGCATGCGAAGAGTGAATTAATTCACTCCCCGCTGGGCCAGCTGGGCTGAAAGAAGGCGGGCTGGCTTCCATCCCAGCCCGAGGTAAGTGGGTTGGCAGCCCACATGCTGGCAGCCAGCCCACTAGAAAAATACAAAAAATACAAAATTTGCACAAAAATTTTTTTAATTTAAAAAGGCAAAAAAAACGTGTTGTTTTCGTGCATACGGCCAATACACTAGCATATTTTGAAAATTCTTTTTTGAAATATATTATCTCGGAGTTTGAAGAAAAAATGTGTTTTAGCATGGATTTCGCAAAGAAAAATCATTTCTCGCATTTTGGGATTCTACAACATGTTTGTAAAATCCAAAGCGTATTGACCAATATTCCAAAAATATCAAAATCTTATTTTTGGGAATTCATTATTCACTGTTGATTTTTGGAGAAAACAATTCCTAAAGGGGTTTAATATCCAAAATATTCAGCGGGGATAATTTGCTATTATTCATTGTTGGTGTTTGAATAAATAAATCTTAAAGGGTTAATATCCAAAATATTCGGCGGGGATAATACACCATCTTTATTTAACTAATATATTCTTTGAAAGATCAAAACCATAACAAATCATAAGCAAACCAAAACATAAAGCAGCTTACCTTAGGTAGGGCGTATTAGGGGTGCTAAAACCTTCTCTTTACGCAACCAGTCTCTTGCCTTAGAATCTCTGAAAGACCAGTTTTAGGTTTCTTAGTAATCATAATATTAGGTGGCGACTCCCCTTTTCACAAAAATAAAGATGAAACCCCAACATGAATTCCCCCGCTCACGGGGAGGGTCGCCGCAACGCCGTGCTCTCGTGTTGGGGTGCGACAATAATAATTATATATTAGTTTTTTATATATTCATTTTATTATGGAAAATACATTTAAAATAA